>JAPDOI010000062.1:1885000-2398509 GCA_029168955.1 Aplectana chamaeleonis | reverse complement strand
ACTTTATCTGGAGCACTGGCAAAAGGTTTTCTGATGCTTCTCTCTCTACCCGAGTTCAAGTACTCTCCAAGATGGAGTGGTTGGGCTGCTTTACGATGTTGATATACAGTTGCTGGGCCTGGAGCTGACCAGTGCTCCTTTGCACTGGTACCCAGCACCCGTGTCTCGGCGTGTAGATGGCTCAATTGGCGAACCTCCTAGCACATCCGGTGGCGATCCGAAGAGCAGCGTTTTGTACACGCTGCACCTTAGTCCAGGATGAGTCCGACACTAAGTGCTGCCAAACCGGTGCCGCATACTCTAGGGCGGGCTGCGGTATAGCCTTATACGTGGTCAGGAATAGTTTCCTTCACTGCTGCCCCATGATGTACCTCCCAGCGCCCTTAGCACATTGAGTTTAGCTTTTACAATTGCTTGCTTTTGCTCGGTGTTCTTGTGAAACTTCAGCAACGGATCGAGTATAAGGCCGAGCAGTTTGACGAAGCGAGCAGCAGGCAGGCGATCTCCACCCCAGCTGACATCGGGATGGGCGCTGTGCTCTTTGGGGTCCGTTGTGAAAACTGATACTGAAGACTTGGCAGCTGAGACCCTGAGCATCTTGTTATCGAAATAGCTTTTCAAATCAATCAGGTACTCGTTGATCTTGCTCGCGACCACTTTTATGTCGCGGTTTTGGCACATGATAGTCATATCATCAGCGTAGGCGACAACTTTAATGTCCTGGGGAGGTGCCGGAATGTCCTCTAAGTACAGATTGAACAGAGCGGGCGATAAGACTCCGCCTTGCGGAACACCGGCAGCTATGGGGTATACTGAACAAAAATATAGGGGTTGTCTTTGATTTTAGTTCACCTTTTTCTCACCATAACCTACAGTAGTGTTCCGAAAAATTGAAAACCGTCATGGTATATCTGCGTTTAGCGCCCCAAATGACCCAGCGAGCAGAGCTCAAAATGTTTCAATTTCGCAAATCTGGAAAAATGGAGGTTTCTGTCATTTTTGATCTACATACGCATTGAGCAAAAATCTTAAAGGCAGTGTTCACGATACGAATCGTTTTTCTGCTTTTTTGCCTATCTTGAAGACGGTCCCATGCTGATTCCAATGATGTTTTTGGAATCGTACAAGACCTTCTGGGAATGGAGTTATGGTCCCTCAAAGATTGAGCTAAGGAAACATGGTGGACGAGTTGTACGAGGCTTGTAACTTCCGTCTTTTGCACCCTATGTATGCGAGCTGACATGAGTAAATAGAGAAGTTGAGAATGAAGGGAAGAACGGGGCCAATAATCGGAAACCATCGCTCATCTCACGATCTCGAGCTTTCATTTTTTTCACGTCGGCGGGCGTGGAGAGTGCATCTGGGTGCGACGTGCTGAGGAGTGTCCAACTTTGGGGCCGTAGGGGACCGTTCCGCGGGGATTTTTCTTAGGTTTTTCAACGTTAGGGTTGAACTAGGCGCCTGAGCTGCCGACCTGCACCAACAATTTAGACATGGTCATTGTCGTGGACACTTCCTTCAATCTCGAAATCGTATTTTTGTCCGCCCCACAACCTTCAATATGCCGTATTTCGGAACACCAGTATGAGTGGGGGATGGTCCATAGCAAATGTTGAGTCGAGTTGCGGCGGGGATATCCTCAAGAAGCTTGAGCCTCGAGGAAACAGCGCACCTGGGACATGATGTCGTATACACATGTGACGTAATGTACACCTATTAACGCGACACACTGAATTTTTCGCCTAGCCAGTTGCTTATTGTGGCTTTTCAGAATCTCGCGAATTACTGAATATTCCAGCAAGTAGATGTATCATATCCTGACATTAATCAGCCACGCGAATATGAATTCCTTTAGAAAGTAAAAAATCAGATCAACGAAATTACGCTGGAGAATAGTGAAAGTCGTTTCTTAACATTCCCGGTGTTTTTTTCTCTCCGAAATCCAGGAGAAAAATACAAGTTTGCCGTCGATTATGCCGCAATCTACAGTATGCTTAGAAGAGATGCCTTTTTCTGTTGCCATGATTGTACTTACCAAGCACAACTTCGATGTTGAAGCCCGCCAAATCAACGTGTTTTAATTAATTGTGTGTTTATACGCTGTACAACCATGCAACGAAGTCTGGAAATCTGGTACTCTAATCTGTTTGTTGTCGAGATTTCAACCCCAGAAGGATCTGATGGAATAGTGTTGCGGACAGACGTTTCTTCCATTGCGGACAGTTTCTCACCTCTATCTTGGCTCGCGGACATTTTCTCCCCCCCCTCGCGGACATTTTCTCTGCACGCGACGCGCGAATATTTTCTCTCCCCCCATTCGGACATTTTCTCACGTAATCCTCCCAAACTAGGATTGCTCCCATCTTTGTACTGTACCGCTAAAGTAAATGATCCCTCTCCTCGGAGACGCAGAGATACCCAATTTGCACTTTGGCCGGCCGAGAGAGTGCTAGGCCGGCTGGCAACGCCTTTCTTTTCGTCCTCTGCGCTCATCATACTGACTCGGACAGCCCGCGCGCCGTGTTGTCAATGCTCCGAAGACCCGTCGACTCGAAAATTTTCTCGAATAATCGAGATTTCGACTAACTCGATTTTTCAAAATTTCGAATATTCGAGTTTTCGACTAGCCCAATCGTTCCAAATTTCAACAACTGGGTTTCTGAAACACCTTATCCCGACAATGCTTAACCTCCTAAAACTGTCATCCTTTAATTATTTCCGATTTTTTGAATTTTTTTTCGGAACTCGGAAGGCCAAATACCATCGGAATTCGGATATTGGTAAATCCGAAATTGGAATTTCGCTCATCCCTGGTTTGAACCAACATTTATCTAAATGATCACAAGTCCCAGGCAAAGCCAAATCTCTCCAGCCGCTTCGCGGCTGGAGCGATTTCTTAGAGTCGATTAGCAAATTCGATCGGCCAAATTCCAGAAACTTCAAAATCCAACAAATTTCATCGTGGGAGAGAAAAGCAACTCAGCAAGATAATAGAATAAATGAACAATCAAATGTCTTCTGTGGAGACGAGAACGGTGGAAATAGCTGGGTGTGAGTTCAACATCAATAAGCCACGGTAAATCGTGGTATATTTCGAGATCTTCAAAACCCATGGTGGAGTCCCCGCCATCATGATTCGCAATTACGTCTTCGAAAACTGGTGGCTAACTTTCGGTCCACTATATGAAGTAACTTAACTGACGGTGAATTTCTTTGACTCGAAACAGTCGACTATCGAATTCATTCGACTATTAGGGTCTATCGAATAATCGAGCCTTCGACTAACTCGAAATTCCGATTTTTCGAATAATCGAGTTTTCGACTAAATCAATTTTTTAAAGGCAGTTTGCACGATAAAATCCATGTCTGATTTTTTTGGTGGAGATCGGCAGCTGCGGGGCCTAGGGCAACCCTGACGTTGGAAAGACTAAGAAAAATGAGCTCGGAACGGTCTCCTACGGCCCCAAAGTTGGATACCCGTCAGCTCGTTACACCCAGATGCACTTTCCACGCCCACCGACGTGAACAAACGAATGCTCGAGATTGTGAGATGAGCAATGGTTTCCGATCGATAGCCCCGTTCCTCCCTTTATTCCCAACTTCTCTCTTTACTCAGGTCAGCTCGCATACATCGGGTGAAAATGACGGAAGTTGCAAGCTTTGGACAACTCGTCCACCATTCTCCCTTAGCTTAATATTTGAGGGACCATAACTCCGTTCCCAGAAGGTCTTGTACGATTCCACAGACATCATTGGAATCAGCATGGGACCGTCTTTAAGATAGGCGGAAAAGCTGAAAAACGATTCTTATCGTGAACACTGCCTTTAATATATTGAATAGTCGACTAGTTGAATGACTCGATGTCGACTGTTCCAGTCGATACCAAGTCTTGATGACTCGACTCGACATAAGTAGAGTATCTATCCTCTGTTTCCGAGTGAAATTTATTTCCGTTCATCGCGTGCGCCTGCGTTGCTTCTCCTTCTCCCCACACTTTCTCGCTGTCTCTACCCTCGCTTCGCACAAGCGCGCGAGGGAATGAGTAAATTTGACTCGGAGCCAGAGGATATCCAGTTTTGAATAGACCCCAAACACGGGCGAAACTCCTGAAGAACAAAAAAAACTGACTTCGTCAACCGATGTCGTGCGAGATCGTACGGAATCGCACGTCGCGTGGTGCGGGCCAGGGGTGTGTCAAAAATTTCGGAACCGAAAAAATTTTCGGTCAGAAATTTGTAGAATGCTTACCCACATCACGCTACGTTGCAAAAGTACTATCGTTCTCCGGGTGAAATTCCGGTCCGCAATTGCGGACTACGGCTGCTCCATCATGCGACGCGTGATAATCGTGCTGGGAGAAGGGTTAATCGTGCCGGGCGGGACCAAGTGGTCCCATCACGATTAACACCTGTCGCATGATGCAATAGCCGTAGTCCGCGAATGCAGTCCGGAATTTGGGCCAGAGAACGACAGTAAACTTTTCAATTTTCGTTTTCGGTTTTTAGTTTTTTCGGAAAATCAATACCGACAAAAGAACGAAAAATTTTCTAAAATGGTTGTACTCCAAATAATCCATCTGCACCAAAAAATGGTCTCAAAACGAGAATCATTTTTCGATTTCGAGTTTTTCGAAAAATTTTGCACATCCTTGGTGCGGGTCAGGGATGAGCGGAGTTCCGCGTTTCGAAAACCGCATTTCCGCGCATTTTCAAGCGTTTCGCACCCGATTTCCGGATTTCCGGAACCCGAGAGAAAAATTTCCGTTCCGAAACCCGATTTCCGAAATTTCATATTTTTATTCCGCTCACCCCTGGTGCGGGTGCACGTCTTCAAATTGCGCAAAATGAATGTGGCTTTAAAATGGAGTGCAACGCGCGTGTCAAATTGAAATACGAGTCAGCGAAAGCGAGTGCGTGAGCGCGCTTTTGCTCTGTGTCAGGGTCTAGCGCGACGTTGTGACCGACCTTGGCAGAGCTACGACCCCCCATTCGACCGTCAAGATTTTCCGAAAACTTCTGAATTTTTTTAGTAACCCCTCTCGTCGGTGAAATTCTGGCGCAAAATATTCGCTTCTTCTATATGGAAAATTTTTATCATCAGACCAAAATAAATAAGAAACATCCCCTCCACCCACATTGCGTCCAGTCGCAGCCCCACTGGACCCTGTTCCGTGTTCCACCGCTCTCTCTCTCTCGAACCTTCCCTCCGCAAACTCACGCTAACGGTAAGATGGGAATTTCGTTTTGACACAACCTATACAGCACCGCATACTAAAAAAGTGGAGTTTACGGAAGCTTTTTTTCCGCACACTGCTTACATCGCCATAACTACAATACCGCTCATAGGATTTGGTCAGAAGGCGCGCGAGGTCGGGTTTTAGCGTCTTTTTCGTCTTTTCTGTATAACTCGCTTCAAAGTCAACTTTGAGCGAAACTGCTGTGATATTCGTGATCCTGGTGTCAAGGGCTACCAAACGGTATAGCCATTGTTGGGGTTTCGTTTTGAACTCACGAAGTTTGACAGGCAGGGTATACTGTATATTACCATTTGGTGGAGGAGGGGTGCTTGGCGTCTTGTCTCTGCGTCCTCCTGGCTCCCACCACAGCCTCTGCAACGCGCCCCCTGTCTGTGGCCTCACTGGCTCGCGTGCTGCCTCTCCTCACCGCACCTTCGACCAGCAGCGCTGATTTTCGCCGGTCCCTCAACCGGCAATCCATTCGGTGTGGGTGCGCCCATTAACCGATGCCCCAGGAGTTATGCCTATCACACCCCAAATCGAGGATACTTCAAATATTGAAATGGGTAAATAGAAGATATACGAATAGAAGATATAGAAGATGAGAAACTCTCGGGTTTAAGAATGCCGCATGGTTCAAATTGTGTTTTTACATGTTCAATTTTTTTACGAATATTCGACTTTTCGAATAATTCGAGATTTTGAAGTTTTCGATTATTCGTTTTTTCGAATATTTCGCGATTTTTAACTTCCCGAACATTCGGTTTTTTCAAATAATTCGGGGATTGGCTTCTTTGGAAAAATCGATTATACGATGAACTCGGGAATCTGCCATTCTCGAATATTCTACTTTCTGAATAATTCGAAGTCGACTTTTTCGGTCGAATGATTTTTCGAATCATTCGATTCGTTCAAATAAAGTTCAAGCTGAACACAGATTTGAGATGTGGTGTTTTGAGTAACCTCGCAGGAGCGGAGTTGAGCAGGGCTGCGACTCGGCGCAAGGGGGGTCGTGAAATAATTGGAAAATCCTTGAAAAAAAATGAAAATAGGGGGTTGTACGATTTGACCGAAGTTCACCACAAATTTCATCCTTCTTCATCTTTGTCACACTCAAAAAGATTTTTTCATCTTGGAGGGGGGATCCTAAAAATCTCGGAAAAAATAAAATAAATAAAAATTAAAGTTTTTTTTTTCGAATTTCGAATATGTCTTAAGAAAGAAAATTTTCTTATTTTGATTGATTCGTTATTTATTTATTTATGTATATATGTATCATTCGAATATTTTGTAAATAATACAATTCGGTCCGAAGTAGTCTTTCGGCACACCTAAAGGCGGTGGTCACGATGAAATATGGCTTTTGGGATTATTCCACTGCAATGTTGCTCAACTGTTTCTTCGTCTTTGCTTGATTTTTCAAAAGCAATTTGTTTCTTTTTTTCACATACGTCTTTGAAGTGTTGTAGGATGCGTGTTTTGTTTACATTCATTAAGCGCAATGGTCATAAGAACGGTCGACAAAAATATCTCGTTTTTTCACAAGACCTTATGTACATTCAATGAGATGTATCTGTTCAGAAATCCACCTTTTGTGAAGTTATGCTAGTATTCTGGCTCCTGCAAAGTTACTTGAAACACCACATCTGAGATCAGTTTCCAGTCTGAACTATACTTTGACCGAATCGAATGATTCGAAAAATCGTTCGCCTGAAAAAGTCGCCTTCGAATTATTTGGGAGAGGCAATTTTCCGAATTATTCGAAAAAAAACGAATATTCGAGAGTTCCAAAATATAGTTGTACAATTTCGAAAAAAATGTCGAACGAACGAAAATCGAAATTTTTCGTTCGACAAAATTTCGAACGAAGGAAAAAAATTCTAAAAATCTTTCGAAAATTTCGTTCGCAAAAATTTCGAACGAACGAAATTTGAAAAAAATTTCGTTCGACAAAATTTCGAACGAAGGAAAAAAATTCTAAAAATCTTTCGAAAATTTCGTTCGTGTACAAATATACTTCAAAATCCCGAATTTTTCGAAAAGTCGAATATTCGTAAAAAATTGAATATGTAAAAACACAATTTGAACCATGCGGCATTCTAAAACCCGAGAGTTTCTCATCTTCTATATCTTCTATTCGTATATCTTCTATTTACCCATTTCAATATTTGAAGTATCCTCGATTTGGGGTGTGATAGGCATAACTCCTGGGGCATCGGTTAATGGGCGCACCCACACCGAATGGATTGCCGGTTGAGGAACCGGCGAAAATCAGCGCTGCTCGTCGAAGGTGTGGTGAGGAGAGGCAGCACGCGAGTCAGTGAGGCCACAGACGGAGGGCGCGTTGCAGAGGCTGTGGTGGGAGCCAGGAGGACGCAGAGACAAGACGCCAAGCACCCCTCCTCCCACCAAATGGTAATATACAGTATACCCTGCCTGTCAAACTTCGTGAGTTCAAAACGAAACCCTATCAAGGGCTATATAGTTGGGTAGCCCTTGTCACCAGGATCACGAGCATCACCGTAGTTTCGCTCAAAGTTGACTTTGAAGCGAGTTATACAGAAAAGACGAAAAAGACGCTAAAACCCGACCTCGCGCGCCTTCTGACCAAATCCTATGAGCGGTATTGTAACTGCGAAATCAACGCCCTTTTTTGAGAATATTTGCGCATCATCATAATGAGAGCAATGGTATGCTACGCGAAAACATTCGTTTTGACTCAAGGATTTCGTCGATAGTCGCATATTTCTTCTTGAAAATTCCTCCAACCACAGCACCACTGGCGTTCCCGCCAGAATCGCCATCTAGGCCAATATCCATGAATGACAAAACCTGGGCCACATGTTCGCCGATGAAATTGCGAGCAAATATCGTACGAACCAAACATTTCTGAACATGAACTACTCACAGGAACTTTATTACTATTACAGACATACTAATTACAGATTATATTTCATATTTCTTTTAAAATCTTAATTAATCATAACTGCTTGACATTTAACGAGTATACACGAAGAGGGAAATCAGGAGAGATTAAACGATTTCAGCAGAAGCAACCGCATAGCGAATCAACGGCACGTAGCGTACGGAACCGGGTGCTGAGATCGAGCATTTTGATGATCAGGAAGAGGTCGGCAGTAGGATACTGCACACTTTAAGCATGCAAACAATCAGCGCTCAGTGAGGTAGAGCTTAGAGCAATACTTGCATCATTGAAGAGAGATAGAGGAGGTAAAAAAGGCAGTTAACAAGGCAACATATAACATGACATAATAAGGGAGAGTTTGATTCGACCAGTCGAATTATTTGGTTGGCCCGGAACTTCTGCACCCAGGGGGGGGTGGTGAAATTTCTCACGTCCGTCTGTGATCTTCAGACAATGTATGGCGTACCTTTCGAGAGAACAATTTTTCTCCTATCCAGTAGAACCTGGAGCTAACCAAAAGTCTGACCTGCTTCGAATTCCACATCAAGACGTAGAGGAAATTTTGGATACCAAAAGTCCATAGTTCCTTTCATTGAACCAATCAGAACTTCTCAAACGTATGGGACATTTGAACCAGATATATGAATACAAACTATAGTAGATACACGATTTCGCAGAATTTTTGCGATGTGGCGGATTTCGTTTTTTCGAAAAAAATGTATTTTCTATCATATCTTCATTGAATTTGCGCCTTTAGGTCAAAGAACATCAAAGCTGAGTATTGGGAGCAGGGTCTTTTCTGAATGTGCTAATTTGGTCAATTATCGGCTGATTTTTTCCAAAAACTCGATAATTACAATTCTTTGTTTTTGAAAAAAGATCGATAATTGACAAAATAATTATTACTAAATATCCACCATATATTACTATGGAGTTTGTGCTCCACAGTCAATGCATAATCATGATATGATAGAGAATGTAATTTTACAACAAAAATATGTATGAGTTTGAAACTCATATTCACTCGAGTAGTATTGATTGGTAGTGAAACGGGGGATAGGGGCTCTCTACACACCGAGGAAGGAGTTGTCCCGCATTTTGCGGCTCTAATTCCACACGCGACCACTTCGCTCGCTTTGGGTGGCGTGACGTTTCAAACTGCAAAAGCGGGACAACTCCCTCGGTGTATAGACAGCCCCTGTCCCTGAAACGGAGACTGGCCAAATTTTAAGGTTTTTATTACCCAATACATTTTTCTGCATTTTGATGTGAAATTCGAAACAGGCAGTTTTTTAGTAGCGTTAAACACTATTAGATAGAAAAAGTTGTGCTTTCGAACGATATGCCACTCCTGATCAAAATTTCACAGACCCCCATTTCGTGCAGAACTTTCGGACCCACCTAATCAGTGTCAAGTGCGGTTGTGTAGTTTCTCAACTGGTGGTAAGGGAGCTCGTGAAAATTGTAGACAAAAACATCAAACTCTAGTGATGAAGGTACAAAATTTGGCCAAAAATGAAAATATGAAGAGGGCATCGTGACAAATACCAGAAATTTCAATCACCAGAAGCACCTTACTTCCTCTGAGGTCCTCCACAACAGTCCGCTTGACACTGAACCTAATAATTGTTGCTTCGCAACATAAGCTACCTCACTACAGCATTCAATTAATAACCTCATCAATCATTATTCGATCTGCTTAAATAGAAAGACGAAAAAAAGAACAATTACTGTACACACACTCGAGACAAAGAACACACGGGTAAAACATTGAATGAAAGACAAAGCATTGGAGAGAACCTCAACTACGAGAAAATACTATGGCTTCTGAGGTTCAGTTCCTTACCACTTGTACCAGCATCAGCATCACCTTCACCTAACAACGGAACCACATCTGATGCATTTTGTGACTATAAAATTACCCATCCATGGCGAACCCTCGTGCACCGAGAGATCTTTATCAACGACGGCACTCTCATTATCTCGCTCCTGCACTAGCGTGAGCGTCTGAAAATAAGACAATCTGGACAACGGAGACACAATCCAACACTTTCATCACCGCGTACAGCAACGCCTTAATTTTTTCAGGTACATGTATAGTTGCTGTTTTCAGGTACATGCATAGTTAGGTCCGTGGCTTGTTTCTTCAAGAAAAAAAAATTAAATCTCGACGCGCCGGCGGTCGCGTGAGCTGGCCCGCTAATCGATTCAGGTCGAGAGAAGAGCGCAGCTGATCAGCTTACCCTACCGCCAGCCGCCGGTGAGATTTAAACAGCCCGCGCCAGCCGCGGTAAAGATTTAAATGTTTTTTCTTCACGAATTAAGCCACGTACCCAACTGCATTCAAGACCCTTCACTGAAGAGCAGAGCTATAAGCCCACGACAGTGGAAAAAAACAATTTGCGCTAAACCAGCGACTCCGAAATTTCTCATAGAACGTGCCTCACAAGTATAAGAAGCTGTAAAAACGCGGGGTTCGCGAAGATTTCGACCTTGTTGTTCACATTCGATGCCAAGTTCAGATTCCACGTCTCAAGTAGCCCTTATACACACAACACTAGGATGTTACGGTATGAGAGAAAGTTTTCACGATTTTTTGAAGAAAACGCGTCACAAAAAAACCAAGCCAAATGTTGGGGAAAATGCGGTGAAAATCAAATCTTTGTCAAAAAGCAACAACATTCACTGACTAATCGAATACAGTTAGGTCCATAGCTTGCTTCCTCAAGAATAAACATTTAAATCTCACCCACCGCTGGCGCGGGCGGTTTAAATCTCACCGACGGCTGGCGGTATAATAAGCTGATCAGCTGCGCTCTTCTCTCGGCCTGAATCAATTAGCGGCCGTGCGCACGCGACCGCCGGGCCAGTCGCGAGTGAGATTTAAATGTTTTTTCTTGGAGAGGCAAGCCACGGATCTAACTATAGATAGGCCCACTTTGTGTTCTCCCCCATAACAAATTACCTGCAGCTATACCAAGCTCAGCAGTACGTTCACACTCATGACAGCACGAATCGCGAATGCGGTCCAGAACGGTCTCAAAAGCTTTTACCTGCTTATTATGCATTGGATCCGTATCATTGAGGATAATTTCAAAAATCCCTCTTTTCTGCTTAACCTGAACTGAAATTTTTACGTTTAGATGTATTTGGACTGAAAAGGCAGAATGAGTCTCAACATTTAGGTAACTAGAAGATTCTGTGACAAGAAATTCCAAAATACACGATTTTTTTCGGATCATTTCAAATAACCTAATTTTACGAACACTCAATATGAAGTCGACGACAATTCTGTCCTCGCATGAATGTTATAATGAGTTTCGATTAGAAAACAATTTTTTCTTCAGGCATTAAGTTAGCGGTGAAGAGGAAAACCGTTTTTGCAGTTTTCCAAAATGTGTCGGATCCAATGTATACTGCCTACCATCTTACCGGGTCAGAATCTCTCAGAATATTCTGCAAAATTCAGGTCAGGACAGCACAAAAGTCAGTGCAGAATGGTTCTGAGATGGCGGCTGAAACCACTCTGCTGTCTAGGTGTTTCGTGGATTTCGGTCTTATCCTATTGAAGTGTAGGCTCCTGAGTTTCCTCGCTGCTCGAGTACAGTGATCACACGAACTCTGAGAGCCTCCTGGCTATACATCCTCAGGTAAAATTAGTTGTCCTGAATAAGGCGAGTATTTGTCCTGAATTCGTACAAATCCAGAACAATTTCTCGTTTGATTCCGGAGAATTCTCAATGAATTCTCAAAAACTTCTCACCGTTTTCTCCAGAATTTTCAGCCAATTCAGGAGATCTCTTGCTGAATTCTCGACAACTTTTTACGGTTTTTGGTATCAGTGGTGGGGTTCAGTCCATACCTGGAACCGCTATAGGGAGGTCGTGCCAGCTGCCATCTGCATCTGGGACATGATGCTCCCCGCGGTCTCCGCGTGCGAGACCACCCCCCCCCCCGAGCCGAGGGGCCCTTCCCCGCAGCGGCCAAAATTTATCCTTAGGCTTCTGAGTAATCTTTTGACAAGTCCTGAACTCACCACTCAAGATCGGTCTCAAAATGCCGCGTGAGCTTTCGATGAGATGGAGCGCCTTTTATACTCTTCGGTTTGTTTACTCTGAGCATGATAATGATACCAGAAAAGAACTGAATTCTCAACAAGTTTTCAACATGTTTTCCACGACCAGTTCTGCCCGAGCTCATCTGTATAATGGAATACTGCAACTTCTGTCTTTGTCACAGGGGGGAGGTGCGCTTGTGGTTGCTTGCTCTGCACGATGTCCTGCTCACTCCTGCTCAAGTCCTGTCCAACTTCCTATCAAATTCCTACTCTTTATTGGACAAATTGCGCAGGGCTACTGGAGCCTTGCACACAATGTACTGAGTCCTCTAAGAGAACATGCTGCGATGGTGCCGCTACCCTCGACTGTGCCGCGACAGTGCCACGGCGGATCCGCGATCGTCACTGTGCCAGGACGATTCTGCAGAAGTGTCTTGGGACTCGACAACGCCGCGACATTGCCCCGATAGTACCGCAGAAGTTCCGCGTTAGATCTGCGCCGCCCCGCGAGGATGCGTCAGCGAACCCGAGTCAACAGCGATACCCGGTCATTTATGGTAAAACGAGATTTTCGCCGGTTAAAGGCAGTGTTCACGATAAAAGTCGTTTTTTTTTCGTTTTTCCGCCGATCTTGAAAACGGTCCCATGCTGATTTCAATGGTGTCCCTGGAATCGTACAACACCTCCTGGAAACGGAGTTATGGCCCCTCAAAATTCAGCTAGGGAAGCATTGTGGACGAGTTGTTCGAGGCTTGTAACTCCCGTTTTTTGCAGCCGATGTGTGCGAGCTGACCTGAGTAAAGAGAGACGTTAAGAATGAAGGGAAGAACGGGGCTTTTAATCGGAAACCATCGCTCATTTAACCACGAATTCAGGGGAACTGTTATAGGACGTGGGAGGAGTGGCCCAATGGGTTAGCTGGCCCACGAGATTTTCACCCACTTACCGGCCGCTTTTCGTCGCACTTCCGTTGTTAATCTTCTAAGAGGGACCCAAAGTTTACGTTTTAGCCGAAAAAAAAACGAGCAACTTTTTCTTCGTGAACACTGCCTTTAAATTACCCAAGTACGAGGCATTTCCCGCATGTCCTGCTCACTTTGTGCAGATACTTGCTCGCACTGCACCATGTCCTGCGCCCTTCGCGGAGGTCTTTACCCGCACTGCACAATGTCCTGCGCACTTCCTGAAGGTCCGCGCCCGTTGTCCTGCGCATTTCGTGCGGGTTGTCCTGCAGGTCGGAAGCAACGTCTCATGTTCCGATTTTTTCCTGCACACTCCTGTTCGAGTCCTTTTCAATCCTTCTCCCTATTCGCAGCTCAGCGTTCGACACAGCCCTGCTTGAGCTCTGCACATATTTTATCATTGAAGCGCAGCTGCTTGTTGACGACATGCAGAACTGGTCCAAAAATTGTCAAAGATTGAAAACTTGTCAAGAAATAGTCGAGAATCCAGCTGAATTTAGGAAATTCGGATTTCTAGAGCAGCCGTCCAGAGTTTTCAAAAAATTTACAACGAACTCGGAACAAATTCTCTAGCTGGCGAGAAAATGTCCTGAATTCTGCAGCTCGACAAAAACACGGTTTCCCGAATTCTCGACAACTCCTCCCTGAATTCAGAACAACTTTTGGATTCTCGACCTATTCAGAACAAGTTTTCGACGAATTCAGGACAACTAGTTTTACCTGAGTCAGTTGAGTGGCCCAATACCAAAACACTAAATCGAAGTCATCTTTCGCTTCGTATAATTGATACCCCAATATTCCGTTAATTCTCAAAAGTGAATAATCTCTAAGATCTAGTCAGTAGTAGTTGTTTTCATTCAAACCGCATAGACTCAACTTTCTTTCGCAGAGAAGGCTCTGCTGGCTGGATGCACCACTTTTCAAGCACAAGCGGAACATTTGGAGCTCTTCGTCAAATATCTGGAGCTGAAGATGCTTTCGGTTAGTAGTTTGCCACCAACCGCATGATATCAATGGGTCACCAGGAAGCCCCTAGAAATTCGGTCCTTACTGTCTTGATGCAGCTCGCACATTAGAGTGGACATTCCAACACGATAAGACCAGAATCCAGGCAGGCACCTCGACGGCGGAGAGTTTGATTCGCCATCAGATCAAAATTCTGCACGGGCCGATAAGCTGTCTTCACACAAATTTCGTGGAAACTTGAAAGACTCTGATCCGATAAGATGGCAGCCAAGTAAACCCTACCAACATTTTTGCCCATGATCAGCCCATCTTTAGCAACTACGACCGTTTCAGGTCGTAGTTGCTAAGTGGGCTGACATGGGCAAAAATGTTGATTCATCAGTGCTATTTGGCAAAATTTGGTTTCACCAAATTAACGCGCGCGTAGTAAAATGCAGTAATTGGACTAGCCGACTCGGGTTCCTATTCACAATAGTAACCCCCATAGGCAAGGTGCGGTCAAATTTTGACCCTACCCAAGTTCGGGTTGGATGGATTGGGCTGGCCTACCTGAACACCGTCTGGACGCTTCACAAACTACTTGTCCTCACTTCTAGAGAACAGCATCGAATTCAGGTATTACGGTACCCACTGCATGGTAATCATGGCCAGAATGACCAATATTTACACAGCAGTTTCGAAGAATGCATGGACGGTGGCTAAAACATGGACGATGAACACACTTTTCTGACACAGTGGTTGACGAAAATGGCTGGAATAACTTGAAGAAGATAGTTTTTACACAGTTTTCGTACATTCCTAGGGGCTACCTGTAGCATACGCTCTGATTGAGCCGAAAGTCTTGAAAATGAATTTCTTCCCGGCTCCTGCCTTCAAGACCATGGAGCTCAAGTTGTCACGTGATTAAGGTGAGGGAATAGCCGATTCACACCCGTCTCACAAAGTAATCGGTCAAAAAATCTAAAAACACCCACGTTGTCATTGCACATATAGAGCGTCACAGCCAGCGCATTTGCCACATTGACATATTTTCCTGTATTTCCCATCCGCCTCGGCAAACACTGCATGATAGACGAAAATGTGTGAAGCCCTAAAGTGAGATTTCAAAAATGCTATCCATGAAACAATGCCGATGGATCACACTGCTCCACTCCGAAAGACGGAGCATATACGAACCTTGAACTTTGAAGTCTGATTGACGAACTTCCGCAGCGAACTGCCGCATACTCTCTTCCACACCTAGAGTGGTGGAGTCACTGCGTTTGTTTGGCGCTCCAACGTCGTCGACAACCTCATCGAAATCACGATGAGTGACTGCTTCAAGAACATCCAACGGATCTGAGATACAATCAGCAGTGAGGAAATGAAACTCATGGATCTATAAGTCTTCCTCACCTAGAGCTGTAATATCCATAGGATTGTGCTCTTCAAGAATCTTTTCCGCAATCGGGCCCAGACTAGCGTCAAGAGTTCGATCAAGTTTCTTGAAGTACACTTCCGGAGAATCCGCTACAGCCTTGTGACGCTCGTCTGCCCTGCGGCGCGCCAACAATGCACGCCTTGTGTACAAGACCTTGTCGTAAGCGAGCTGAAAAAAAAAAGATTTCCACTGATGCTTCCCACGCAAAGAAAGATAGTTTAACATTTGAATTTTGTATGGTTAGTATATCATCTCCAGAAAGCCGCGTTATAGCTGTCCCCCTCTATGAAACGTCGCAATTCACATCATTCGAGGCGCGAGCGGCGCGCGCGACGCCTGGGCCTCCGTCTGCCCTCCGCTCTCTCAATGTCTGTAACCTCCGCTCCGCACCAGCACAAGCAGAAACCATGAGAACTTCGCCGTCTTATAGCCTGTATCTCGGTATCTTGGGACCGGGGCCTTCGTTTCTCCATTTCTGCCATTCTGTTTTCTTACAAACGACTGCTCTACGTTCATGATAGAGCAATCATAGCAGCGTCGCGGCTACGCCCTATCCAGTGGTCGACGATAGCTCACTCACTACGCCACAATAGGAATGTTCAAATGTACATCTTAAGGCTCATTCATAGCAGGTCGCTTCGACTAGTCGCGGCACTGCCAACAGTTACAAAACCCATCGCGCCAACAGATCTTGTACTGAGCCGCGACGGTTTGGAACAGTTTGCGGTTTCAGTCGCGATCGCCGAGCGACTGGGGTATTTCATAGCTGGTCGAAGCGACCTGCTTGATTTTGTTAGGTCGCTTCGACTAATCGCGTCGCTTTCATGATGGAAGCGATTCTTCTAGTCGAAGCGACTAGTCCGCAATCTTTCGTCACAACATTGCGTGTGTGACGCGAAATTGCAGACGCCACAATTCACCAACATAAAAGGCGGCATATGAAAGGGAAAAAAGTGCATATCATAACACATTTACGATTATAGAGATGAGAAAGTATAATAAGAATACCGAGAAATCCCATTGTATGCAGAGCTTCTAGCAATTAGTAACTTTAGTCGTAGTTTTAAGTTTTTGCTCAAGCATATTCCACCCCCATGGTTTTTTTGGAACCATTATTTGTTTGAAAACTACGCAAAACTCTTTTATCTAGAAGATAAAGGCACCGAAGTCACAAAAAAATCAGGAATCAGCAAAAACTGAGAAAAAAATCTTTTTTTTTTAATTCCTGCGGCGTTGTCCGCAATTGTCCGTATTTTTTTAACGCAAAAGCGCGTCCGCCCGAGCGATTTGGAATCGCTGGACGGAGCGACTCCAAATTGCTTCGTTCAGCGTTCAGCGATCTGAAATGATCGCGGCAGTATTGTTGATTGCTTCGACTTCAAGTCGAAGCGACCAGCTGTGAATGAGCCTTTAAAGGCAGCATACACTCTCGTGAACGTGATTGAGATAACTACGGAATTAGAATGTTATGGCTCAGAACACGACGCCTACGCATTTGAAAGCGTCGAAAACGACCCACATAGCCGCTACACGAGTACAAAGTCGGCCCCGCCCTGTATTTCTCCGCCCCCCTGTATTTCCAATCCTCCAAACAACAGGGGTACTGGGTCATTCCAATCATCGGCGACGTTTGTGGGTGGTACAATAAGTAAAACCACATAACTCGACGACGCTGGGAATGGCCCAACACCCCTGTTTTGATGGCGGACGGCAAATACAGGGGGCGGAGAAATACACTCAGATATTTGTGGGGAAGTTCCCGAGGACAATAGACCTGATTTGGTCGTTATCACTCGGTCGAAGGGAGAGGAGCACGTCTCGCCCCTCTCCCCTCGAATTATACACAACGATAAGGCGTTCGAAACAGTCGACTCAGGGGAGAACTAGGGAAGTTCGCTTCACGGTTGTTCCCATGGCCTCCCCCAAGCATGATGAACGAGAATACAATGCCGCAGTGTATACGATTATGCAAACGGCCTAGTCGCAAGGTGGTCTCACACTTCGCAAGTTGAGGGAGCAGACCTGCCACTCAAGGACGGTGTAAGGTATCTCTGTTCAGATTACCGTGGTAGATAACAAGCTTCTCTGGAACCTTTCGACAAAGGAAAATATTTTTGACCCTGTTCCTGCTTTCGAAGAGCAGGAAACTGTTGAAAACGACGAGTTTCGGCCAGCCGACTTTTGATAAATCAATGACCAATGGGTGTTGGGTTGCGACAGCTTGGGGAAGACTGGCGATCGGGAGAACAAGGGAAGACCTGCCAGCCGGAGGTCCTTTCCGCCTCCCCTCGATTCGGGGAAAGTTTCCTAGCTGTTTCGAGAGAAGTTCTGGTGTCGTTCTCGGCAACTTCCTCACGAATTTCTGAGCAGGGCGGCGCCGACTTCGTACTCGTGTAGCGGCCTTGTGGGTCGTTTTTGAATCTTCTAAATGCGTATGCGTCGCGTTCTGAGCCATACCATTCCATTTCCGAGGTTACCTCAAATATGTTTACGAGCGTGTATGCTGCCTTTGAGAGAAGTGTACGGAGACTCGTAATTGTCGAAATCTTCAGCTGCACGCTAACGCGCTCTAATTTTAACGCCCGGAGCACTGCAGAATATGACTTTTCACGCCCATTAACCGCGCACGGCGGCCTCGCCGCTTTGTGGCGGGAGAACTGCGGTAAACCCAAAAGAACCGGATTCTCTCACAGAGGCGAAAACTGCTTTCAAAATCTAATAACACCATTCCACTTGTTGCGCCGTGTAGATTCATGGAGACAACAATGCTGGCAACCACTTATTTCAGTCGTACACAGACTTTATCATTTTTGAATACATACTATTATCATCGCCTAGTTGGTAGGCTAAACTCTACGATTGCTGAATTTCGCAGGCTTAAGACTGCTATTCTTTCAAGTCTCTACTGTTGAAACATGTGAGTCGCTCCAGCCGCGAAGCGTGGGAAGGTTTGGGTTTGCTCTAGACCTTGTGATCACTTAGAATTTTATAAAGTAGATTATAAAATCATTAAAACAAATTTCCTGCAAATTTCCTCCTGGATATAGGTGAAGGGGTCCAGAAGACACCAGCTGTCAAAATTTGGGCCGAATCGGTTCACAAATAAGAAAAGTTATGAGCCCAAGAGCTTAAGAAAAATTCATGGTGTGCGCCGCAAGCCATGAGCCGTAGGCCGTCACGCATTTCATTCCTCACTGTTAAGCACCTTTCACAGTCTGCCGGACGTTGCCGTCCGACACATTATACCCGTGCCGCAGTGCGAGGGAAGCTGCGGTGAACAACCATTGGTTCCGACTCTCCACTACAAAAATATGAGGCAAAACCATCACGTTTTGCCCCGTCATCGCTTGCCCGGACGTTGTGTCAATCATTTCACCGCAGTGCGACGTCCGTCGCCCGACATCGCAGTGCGAGCCGCACCGATGCCGCAGCCCTATCCTATAAAGTACCAGACGGCGTCGTCCGGCAGACTGTGGAAGGCGCTTTAGTAGCCACTTCCAATGGTCGCTAGCGATCAATTTGGCAGGCAGATAAGTTGGTAGGGGGTATATAAGCTGGTGAGCAATCGATTTCTAGGCCAGCGGGGATTCTGATGACGTCAACGGGACGTCGTGAAAAGTGCATCGGGCTTCTGATGAAGTCATCAGGACGTCGTGAAAAGTGCATCGGTCTTCTAATGACGTCATCGGGATGTCGCCAGAAGTGCATCGAGATTCTGATGACGTCATCGGGACGTCGTTAAAAGTGCATCGGGATTCTGATGACGTCATCAGGACGTCGTGAAAAGTGCATCGGGCTTCTGATGACGTGATCGGGACGTCGCGAAAAGTGCATCGGGCGATGACGTCATCGGGACGTCGCGAAAAGTGCATCGGGCGATGACGTCATCGGAACGTCACGAAAAGGGCGTCGGGCTTCTGACGACGTCATCGGGACGTCGCGAAAAGTGCATCGGACTTCTGATGACGTCATCGGGACGTTGGGCTTCTGATGACGTCATAGGACGTCGAGAAGTGCATCGGGCTTGACGACGTCATCGGGACGTCGTGAGAAGTGCATCGGGCTTTTACGACGTCATCGGGACGTCGCGAAAAAGTGTATCGGGCTTCTGATGACGTCATCAGGACGTCGCGAAAGTGCATCGGGCTTCTGATGACGTCATCGGGACGTCACGAAAATTGCATCTGGCTTCTGACGACGTCATCGGGGCGTCGCGAAAAGTGCATCATGCTTCTGATGACGTCATCGGGACGTCGCGAAAAGGGCGTCGGGGTTCTGATGACGTCATCGGGACGTCGCGAAAAGTGCATCGGGCTTCTGATGACGTCATCGGGAAATCGTGAAAAGCGCATCGAGCTTCTGACGACGTCATCGGGACGTTGGGCTTCTGGTGACGTCATAGGGACGTCGTGAGAAGTGCATCGGGCTTCTGACGACGTCATCGGGACGCCGCAAAAAGTGTATCGGGCTTCTGATGACGTCATCGGGACGTCGTTAAAAGTGCATCGGGCTTCTGATGAAGTCATCAGGAAAGCGCGAAAAGTGCATCGGGCTTCTGATGACGTCTTCGGGACGTCATGAAAAGGGCGTCGGGCTGACGACGTCATCGGGACGTCGCGAAGAGTGCATCGGACTTCTGATGACGTCATCGGGACGTCGCGAAAAGTGCATCGGGCTTCTGATGACGTCATCAGGAAGTCGCGAAAAGTGCATCGGGCTTCTAATGACGTCAACGGGACGTCGCGAAAAGGGCGTCGGGTTTCTGATGACGTCATCGGGACGTCGCGAAAAGTGCATTGGGCTTCTGATGACGTCATCGGGAGATCGTGAAAAGCGCATCGAGCTTCTGATGACGTCATCGCGACGTTGGGCTTCTGATGACGTCATAGGGACGTCGTGAGAAGTGCATCGGGCTTTTTAAGACGTCATCAGGACGTCGTAAAAAGTGTATCGGGCTTCTGATGACGTCATCGGGACGTCGTTAAAAGTGCATCGGGCTTCTGATAACGACATCAGGACGTCGCCAAAATTGCATCGAGCTTCTGATGACGTCATCGGGACGTCGCGAAAAGTGCATCGGGCTTCTGATGAAGTCATCAGGAAAGCGCGAAAAGTGCATCGGGCTTCTGATGACGTCTTCGGAACGTCATGAAAAGGGCGTCGGGCTTCTGACGACGTCATCGGGACGTCGCGAAAAGTGCATCGGACTTCTGATGACGTCATCGCGACGTTGGGCTTCTGATGACGTCATAGGGACGTCGTGAGAAGTGCATCGGGCTTCTGACGACGTCATCGGGACGTCGCAAAAAGTGCATCGGGCTTCTGACGACGTCATCGGGACGTCGCGAAAAGTGCATCGGGCTTCTGATGACGTCATTGGGACGTCGTGAAAAGTGCATCGGGCTTCTGATAACGACATCAGGACGTCGCCAAAATTGCATCGCGCTTCTGATGACGTCATCGGGACGTCGCGAAGAGTGCATCGGGCTTCTGATGACGTCATCGGGACGTCGCGAAAAGTGCATCGGGCTTCTGATGAAGTCATCAGGAAAGCGCGAAAAGTGCATCGGGCTTCTGATGACGTCTTCGGAACGTCACGAAAAGGGCGTCGGGCTTCTGACGACGTCATCGGGACGTCGCGAAAAGTGCATCGGACTTCTGATGACGTCATCGGGACGTCGCGAAAAGGGCGTCGGGCTTCTGATGACGTCATCGGGACGTCGCGAAAAGTGCATCGGACTTCTGATGACGTCATCGCGACGTCGTGAGAAGTGCATCGAGGTTCTGATGGCGTGATCGGGACGTCGCCAAAAGCGCATCGAGCTTCTGATGACGTCATCGGGGCGTAGTAAAAAGTGCATATGGCCTCTAATGACGTCATCGGGACGTAGTAAAAAGGGCATCGAGCTTCTGATGACGTCTTCGGGACGTCGCCAAAAGTGCATCGGGCTTCTGACGACGTCATCGGGACGTCGCGAAAAAGTGCATCGGGCTTCTGATGACGTCATCGCGACGTCGCGAAAGTGTATCGGGCATCTGATAACGTCATCGCGAAGTCGCGAAAAGTGCGTGGGGCTTCTGATGACGTCATTGGGACGTCGTGAAAAGTACATCGGGCTTCTGATGACGTCATTGGGACGTCGTGAAAAGTGCATCGGGCTTCTGATGACGTCATCGGGACGTTGGCGCTTCTGATGGCGTGATCGGGACGTCGCCAAAAGCGCATCGAGCTTCTGATGACGTCATCGGGGCGTAGTAAAAAGTGCATATGGCCTCTAATGACGTCATCGGGACGTAGTAAAAAGGGCATCGAGCTTCTGATGACGTGATCGGGACGTCGCCAAAAAACATCGAGGTTCTGATGGCGTGATCGGGACGTCGCCAAAAAACATCGAGCTTCTGATGACGTCATCGGGACGTAGTAAAAAGGGCATCGAGCTTCTGATGACGTCTTCGGGACGTAGTAAAAAGTGCATATGGCTTCTAATGACGTGATCGGGACGTCGCCAAAAAACATCGAGGTTCTGATGGCGTGATCGGGACGTCGCCAAAAAACATCGAGGTTCTGATGGCGTGATCGGGACGTCGCCAAAAAACATCGAGGTTCTGATGGCGTGATCGGGACGTCGCCAAAAGCGCATCGAGCTTCTGATGACCTCATCGGGACGTAGTAAAAAGTGCATATGGCTTCTAATGACGTGATCGGGACGTCGCCAAAAGGGCGTCGGGCTTCTGACGAAGTCATCGGGACGTCGCGAAAAGTGCATCGGGTTTCTGATGACGTCATCGGGACGTCGCGAAAAGTGCATCGGGCTTCTGATGACGTCATCGGACGTCGTGAAAAGTGCATCGGGCTTCTGATGACGTCATCGGGACGTCGTGAAAAGTGCATCGGGCTTCTGATGACGTCATAGGGACGTCGTGAAGTGCATCGGGCTTCTGACGACGTCATCGGGACGTCGCCAAAAGCGCATCGAGCTTCTGATGACGTCATCGGGACGTAGTGAAAAGTGCATCGGGCTTCTGATAACGTCATCAGGACGTCGCCAAAATTGCATCGGGCTTCTGATGACGTCATCGGGACGTCGCGAAAAGTGCATCGGGCTTCGATGACGTCATCGGGACGTCGCGAAAAGTGCATCGGGCTTGATGAAGTCATCAGGACGTCGCGAAAGTGCATCGGGCTTCTGATGACGTCATCGGGACGTCATGAAAAGGGCGTCGGGCTTCTGATGGCGTAATTGGGACGTCGCCAAAAAACATCGAGGTTCTGATGGCGTGTTCGGGACGGCGCCAAAAGCGCATCGAGCTTCTGATGACGTCATCGGGACGTTGGGTTTGATGACGTCATAGGACGTCGTGAGAAGTGCATATGGCCTCTAATGACGTCATCGGGACGTAGTAAAAAGGGCATCGAGCTTCTGATGACGTCTTCGGGACGTCGCCAAAAAACATCGAGCTTCT
The DNA here is from genome assembly GCA_029168955.1 of Aplectana chamaeleonis. NCBI lineage: Eukaryota > Metazoa > Nematoda > Chromadorea > Rhabditida > Cosmocercidae > Aplectana > Aplectana chamaeleonis. The sequence continues at coordinate 2,375,477 of JAPDOI010000062.1, read as the reverse complement.
GATGACGTCATCGGGACGTAGTGAAAAGTGCATCGAGCTTCTGATGATCTCATCGGGACGTAGTAAAAAGTGCATAGGGCCTCTGATGACGTCTTCGGGACGTCGCGAAAGTGCATCGGGCTTCTGGTGGCGTCATCGGTACGTCGTGAAAAGTGCATCGGGCTTCTGATGACGTCATCGGGACGTCGCGAAAAATTCATCGGGCTTCTGATGACGTCATCGGGACGTCGCAAAAAGTGCATCGGGCTTCTGATGACGTCATCGTGACGTCGCGAAAAGTGCATCGGGCTTCTGATGACGTCATCGGGACGTCGTGAAAAGTGCATCGGGCTTCTGATGACGTCATCGGGACGTCGTGAAAGTGCATCGGGCTTCTGATGACGTCATCAGGACGTCGTGAAAAGTGCATCGGGCTTCTGATGACGTCATCGGGACGTCGCGAAAAGTGCATCGGGCTTCTGATGACGTCATCGGGACGTCGCGAAAAAGTGCATCGGGCTTCTGATGACGTCATCGGACGTCGCGAAAAGTGCATCGGGCTTCTGATGACGTCATCGGGACGTCGTGAAAAGTGCATATGGCTTCTGATGACGTGATCGGGACGTCGCCAAAAACATAGAGGTTCTGATGGCGTGATCGGGACGTCTCCAAAAGCGCATCGAGCTTCTGATGACGTATTCGGGGCGTAGTAAAAAGTGCATATGGCTTCTAATGGCGTGATCGGGACGTCGCCAAAAGCGCATCGAGCTTCTGATGATCTCATCGGGACGTAGTAAAAAGTGCATATGGCTTCTAATGACGTGATCGGGACGTCGCGAAAAGTGCATCGGGCTTCTGATGACGTCATCGTCACGTCGTGAAAAGTGCATAGGGCTTCTGATGACGTCATCGGGACGTCATGAAAAGTGCACCGGGCTTCTGATGACGTCATCGGGACGTCGCGAAAAGTGCATCGGGCTTCTGATGACGTCATCGGGAAGTCATGAAAAGTGCATCGAGCTTCTGACGACGTCATCGGACGTCGCGAAAAGTGCATCGGGCTTCTGATGACGTCATCGGGACGTCGCGAAAAGTGCATCGGCCTTCTGATGACGTCATCGGAACGTCGTGAAAAGTGCATCGGGCTTCTGATGACGTCATCGGAACGTCGTGAAAAAGTGCATCGGGCTTCTGATGACGTCATCGGGACGTCGTGAAAAAGTGCATCGGGCTTCTGATGACGTCATCGGGATGTCGTCAAAAGTGTATCGGGCATCTGATAACGTCATCGGGAAGTCGCGAAAAGTGCGTGGGGCTTCTGATAACTTCATCGGGAAGTCGCGAAAAGTGCGTGGGGCTTCTGATGACGTCATCAAGACGTCGTGAAAAGTGCATCGGGCATCTGATGACGTCATCGGGATGTCGTGAAAAGTGTATCGGGCATCTGATAACGTCATCGGGAAGTCGCAAAAAGTGCGGCGGGCTTCCGATGACGTCATGGGCACGTCGTGAAAAGTGCATCGGGCTTCTGATGACGTCATCAGGACGTCGCGAAAAGTGCATCGGGCTTCTGATGGCGTCATCGGGACGTCGCGAAAGTGCATCGGGCTTCTGATGGCGTCATCGAGACGTCGCGAAAAGTGCATCGGGCTTCTGATGACGTCATCGGGACGTCGCGAAAAGTGCATCGGGCTTCTGATGGCGTCATCGGGACGTCGCGAAAAGTGCATCGGGCTTCTGATGACGTCATCGGGACGTCGCAAAAAGTGCATCGGGCTTCTGATGACGTCATCAGGACGTCGCGAAAAGTGCATCGGGCTTCTGATGACGTCATCGGGACGTCGTGAAAAGTGCTTCGGGCTTCTGATGACGTCATCGGGACGTCGTGAAAAGTGCATCGGGCTTCTGATGACGTCTTCGGAACGTCACGTAAAAGTGCATCCGGCTTCTGATGACGTCATCGGGACGTCGTGAAAAGTGCATCGGGCTTCTGATGACGTCATAAGGACGTCGTGAAAAGTGCATCGGGCTTGCGATGACGTCACCAGGACGTCGTGAAAAGTGCATCGGGCTTCTGATGACGTCATTGGGACGTCGCGAAAAGTGCATCGGGCTCTGACGACGTCATCGGGACGTCGTGAAAAGTGCATCGGGCTTCTGATGACGTCATTGGGGACGTCGTGAAAAGTGCATCGGGCTTGCGATGACGTCACCAGGACGTCGTGAAAAGTGCATCGGGCTTGTGATGACGTCATCAGGACGTCGTGAAAAGTGCATCGTGCTCTGATGACGTCATCGGGACGTCGTGAAAAGTGCATCGTGCTCTGATGACGTCATCGGGACGTCGCGAAAGTGCATCGAGCTTCTGATGACGTCATCGGGACGTAGTAAAAAGGGCATCGAGCTTCTGATGACGTCTTCGGGACGTCGCCAAAAAACATCGAGCTTCTGATGGCGTGATCGGGACGTCGCCAAAAAAGATCGAGCTTCTGATGACGTCATCGGGACGTAGTGAAAAGTGCCTCGAGCTTCTGATGACGCCTTCGGGAGGTCACGAAAAGGGCGTGGGGCTTCCGACGACGTCATCGGGACGTCGCGAAAAGTGCATCGGGCTTCTGATGACGTCATCGGGACGTCGCGAAAAGGGCGTCGGGTTTCTGATGACGTGATCGGGACGTGGCCAAAAAACATCGAGGTTCTGATGGCGTGATCGGGACGTCGCCAAAAGCGCATCGAGCTTCTGATGACGTCATCGGGACGTCGCGAAAAGTGCATCGGGCTTCTGATGACGTCATCGGGAAATCGTGAAAAGCGCATCGAGCTTCTGACGACGTCATCGGGACGTCACAAAAAGTGCATCGGGCTTCTGATGACGTCATCGGGACGTCGTTAAAAGTGCATCGGGCTTCTGACGACGTCATCGGGACGTCGCGAAAGTGCATCGGGCTTCTGATGACGTCATCGGGACGTCGCGAAAAGTGCATCGGGCTTCTGATGACGTCATCGGGACGTCGCGAAAGTGCATCGGGTTTCTGATGACGTCTTCGGGACGTCGCGAAAAATGCATCGGGCTTCTGATGACGTCATCGGGACGTCGCAAAAAGTGCATCGGGCTTCTGATGACGTCATCGGGACGTCGCGAAAAGTGCATCGGGCTTCTGATGACGTCATCGGAACGTCGTGAAAAGTGCATCGGACTTCTGATAACGTCATCAGGAACGTCGCGAAAAGTGCATCGGGCTTCTGATGACGTCTTCGGGACGTCGTGAAAGGGCATCGGGCTTCTGACGACGTCATCGGGACGTCGCGAAAAGTGCTTCGGACTTCTGATGACGTCATCGGGACATCGTGAGAAGTGCTTCGGGCTTCTGATGACGTCGTCGGGACGTCGTGAAAAGTGCTTCGGGCTTCTGATGACGTCATCAGGACGTTGCGAAAAGTGCATCGGGCTTCTGAAGACGTCATCAGGATATCGCGAAAAGTGCATCGGGCTTCTGATGACGTCATCGGGACGTCGTGAAAAGTGCTTCGGGCTTCTGATAACGTCATCAGGACGTTGCGAAAAGTGCATCGGGCTTCTGAAGACGTCATCGGGACGTCACGAAAGGGCGTCGGGCTTCTGACGACGTCATCGGGACGTCGCGAAAGTGCATAGGGCCTCTGATGACATCTTCGGGACGTAGTGAAAAGTGCATCGAGCTTCTGATGGCGTGATCGGGACGTCGCCAAAAGCGCATCGAGCTTCTGATGACCTCATAGGGACGTAGTAAAAAGTGCATATGGCTTCTAATGACGTGATCGGGACGTCGCCAAAAAACATCGAGCTTCTGATGACGTCTTCGGGACGTAGTAAAAAGTGCATATGGCTTCTGATGACGTGATCGGGACGTCGCCAAAAGCGCATCGAGCTTCTGATGACGTCATAGGGACGTCGTGAGAAGTGCATCGGGCTTCTGATGACGTCATCGGGACGTCGCGAAGAGTGCATCGGGCTTCTGATAACGTCATCGGGACGTCGCGAAAAGTGCATCGGGCTTCTGATGAAGTCATCAGGAAGTCGCGAAGTGCATCGGGCTTCTGATGACGTCATCGGGACGTCGCGAAAAGGGCGTCGGGTTTCTGATGACGTCATCGGGACGTCGCGAAAAGTGCATCGGGCTTCTGATGACGTCATCGGGAGATCGTGAAAAGCGCATCGAGCTTCTGATGACGTCATCGCGACGTTGGGCTTCTGATGACGTCATAGGGACGTCGTGAGAAGTGCATCGGGCTTTTTAAGACGTCATCAGGACGTCGTAAAAAGTGTATCGGGCTTCTGATGACGTCATCGGGACGTCGTTAAAAGTGCATCGGGCTTCTGATGAAGTCATCAGGAAAGCGCGAAAAGTGCATCGGGCTTCTGATGACGTCTTCGGAACGTCATGAAAAGGGCGTCGGGCTTCTGACGACGTCATCGGGACGTCGCGAAAAGTGCATCGGACTTCTGATGACGTCATCAGGACGTCGTTAAAAGTGCATCGGGCTTCTGATAACGACATCAGGACGTCGCCAAAATTGCATCGAGCTTCTGATGACGTCATCGGGACGTCGCGAAGAGTGCATCGGCCTTCTGATGACGTCATCGGGACGTCGCGAAAAGTGCTTCGGGCTTCTGATGACGTCTTCGGGACGTCACGAAAAGGGCGTCGGGCTTCTAAAAAGTGCATCGGGCTTCTGATGACGTCATCGGGACGTCGTTAAAAGTGCATCGGGCTTCTGACGACGTCATCGGGACGTCGCAAAAAGTGCATCGGGCTTCTGATGACGTCATCGGGACGTCGTTAAAAGTGCATCGGGCTTCTGATAACGACATCAGGACGTCGCCAAAATTGCATCGGGCTTCTGATGACGTCATCGGGACGTCGCGAAGAGTGCATCAGTCTTCTGATGACGTCATCGAGACGTCGCGAAAAGTGCATCGGGCTTCTGATGAAGTCATCAGGAAGTGGCGAAAAGTGCATCGGGCTTCTGATGACGTCATCGGGACGTCGCGAAAAGGGCGTCGGGTTTCTGATGACGTCATCGGGACGTCGCGAAAAAAGCATCGGGCTTGATGACGTCATCGGGACGATCGAAAAGCGCATCGGGCTTCTGATGACGTCATCGCGACGTTGAAAAGTTTCTGATGACGTCATAGGGACGTCGTGAGAAGTGCATCGGGCTTTTGATGACGTCATCAGGACGTCATGAAAAGTGTATCGGGCTTCTGATGACGTCATCGGGACGTCGTTAAAGTGCATCGAGCTTCTGATGGCGTGATCGGGACGTAGTAAAAAGGGCATCGAGCTTCTGATGACGTCTTCGGGACGTAGTAAAAAGTGCATATGGCTTCTAATGACGTGATCGGGACGTCGCCAAAAAACATCGAGGTTCTGATGGCGTGATCGGGACGTCGCCAAAAGCGCATCGAGCTTCTGATGGCGTGATCGGGACGTCGCCAAAAGCGCATCGAGCTTCTGATGACGTCATCGGGACGTAGTGAAAAGTGCATCGGGCTTGATGACGTCATCGGGACGTCGCGAAAGTGCATCGGGCTTCTGATGACGTCATCGCGAAAGTGCATCGGGCTTCTGATGACGTCTTCGGGACGTCGTGAAAGTGCATCGGGCTTTTGATGACGTCATCGGAACGTCGTGAAAAGTGCATCGGGCTTCTGGTGGCGTCATCGGGACGTCGTGAAAAGTGCATCGGACTTCTGGTGGCGTCATCGCGAAATCGTGAAAAGTGCATCGGGCTTCTGATGACGTCATCGGGACGTCGCGAAAAATGCATCGGGCTTCTGATGACGTCATCGAGACGTCGCGAAAAGTGCATCGGGCTTCTGATGACGTCATCGGGACGTCGCGAAAAGTGCATCGGGCTTCTGATGACGTCATCGGAACGTCGTGAAAAGTGCATTGGGCTTCTGATAACGACATCAGGACGTCGCCAAAAGTGCATATGGCTTCTGATGACGTGATCGGGACGTCGCCAAAAGCGCATCGAGCTTCTGATGACGTCTTCGGGACGTAGTAAAAAGTGCATATGGCTTCTGATGACGTGATCGGGACGTCGCCAAAAAACATCGAGGTTCTGATGGCGTGATCGGGACGTCGCCAAAAAACATCGAGCTTCTGATGACGTCATCGGGACGTAGTGAAAAGTGCATCGAGCTTCTGATGATCTCATCGGGACGTAGTAAAAAGTGCATAGGGCCTCTGATGACGTCTTCGGGACGTAGTAAAAAGTGCATATGGCTTCTGATGACGTGATCGGGACGTCGCCAAAAAACATCGAGGTTCTGATGGCGTGATCGGGACGTCGCGAAGAGTGCATCGGCCTTCTGATGACGTCATCGGGACGTCGCCAAAATTGCATCGAGCTTCTGATGACGTCATCGGGACGTCGCGAAAAGTGCATCGAGCTTGATGACGTCATCAGGACGTCGCGAAGTGCATCGGGCTTCTGATGACGTCATCGGGACGTCGCGAAAGGGCGTCGGGTTTCTGATGACGTCATCGGGACGTCGCGAAAAGTGCATCGGGCTTCTGATGACGTCATCGGGAGATCGTGAAAAGCGCATCGAGCTTCTGATCACGTCATCGGGAAATCGTGAAATCGCATCGAGCTTCTGACGACGTCATCGGGACGTCACAAAAAGTGCATCGGGCTCCTGATGACGTCATCAGGACGTCGTAAAAAGTGTATCGGGCTTCTGATGACGTCATCCGGACGTCGTTAAAAGTGCATCGGGCTTCTGATGACGTCATCAGGACGTCGCGAAAAGTGCATCGGGCTTCTGATGACGTCATCGGGACGTCGCGAAAGTGCATCAGGCTTCTGATGACGTCATCGGGACGTCGCGAAAAGTGCATCGGGCTTCTGATGACGTCATCAGGACGTCGCGAAAAGTGCATCGGGCTTCTGATGACGTCATCAGGACGTCGCGAAAATTGCATCGGGCTTCTGATGACGTCATCGGGACGTCGCGAAGAGTGGTGCATCGGGCTTCTGATGACGTCATCGGACGTCGTGAAAAGCGCATCGAGCTTCTGATGACGTCATCGGGACGTCACGAAATCGCATCGAGCTTCTGACGACGTCATCGGGACGTCACAAAAAGTGCATCGGGCTTCTGATGACGTCATCGGGACGTCGTTAAAAGTGCATCGGGCTTCTGACGACGTCATCGGGACGTCGCAAAAAGTGCATCGGGCTTCTGATGACGTCATTGGGACGTCGTTAAAAGTGCATCGGGCTTCTGATAACGACATCAGGACGTCGCCAAAATTGCATCGGGCTTCTGATGACATCATCGGGACGTCGCGAAGAATGCATCAGTCTTCTGATGACGTCATCGGGACGTCGCGAAAAGTGCATCGGGCTTCTGATGAAGTCATCAGGAAGTGGCGAAAAGTGCATCGTGCTTCTGATGACGTCATCGGGACGTCGCGAAAAGGGCGTCGGGTTTCTGATGACGTCTTCGGGACGTCACGAAAAGGGCGTCGGGCTTCTGACGACGTCATCGGGACGTCGCGAAAAGTGCATCGGACTTCTGATGACGTCATCGGGACGTTGGGCTTCTGATGACGTCATAGGGACGTCGTGAGAAGTGCATCGGGCTTTTTAAGACGTCATCAGGACGTCGTAAAAAGTGTATCGGGCTTCTGATAACGTCATTGGGACGTCGTTAAATGTGTATCGGGCTTCTGATGACGTCATCGGGACCAGGGATGTGCGGGATTCTCTGTTTTCTGCCCATTTTTGGCCATTTTTCTGTTTTCTGTAAAAATAGGCGAAAATTGGACAGAAAACAGAAAAAAACGTGTACCTCCATTCGCAGTAGGACTTTCCTAGAAAAAAGTAGCCGGATTTATCGAAGCTAAGCCGATAGGGTGAGGGTGTACTTCACTCAGGCTCTCTGCAGTTGTGCCACGACGCTATACACTTTTATCTCGCTGTAGTGGTTACCCATAAGTGCACGTGTGGAGTGGTGGGAGGGAACGGTGCTGTTCGCTGTACACGGTAGATTCGATCCTCGCCGAGGTGAACCGAATTAACCAACCCTCCGGGGTCCTTCGATTGATCACAGATTCATGTAGAGAGATGAAGGCACTCATTATGAAGTCGGCTGCTCCTGCAATCCACTAAAAAAGCGTGAAACCCATTCCTCATGGAAAATTTGCAGCGTCAGTGCCGGGAAAGTACAGCGATCTTCGACTCTACTGCGATAGTTCCGCGATAGTGCCGCAGCGGCTCCGTGATCAGGCGATTCTGCGATTCTGCTGCCGTGTCTTGAGCCTCGACATTGCCGCGATAGTACCGCAGCGGCTCCGCGTTGGAACCAAGCGAGGATGCAGCAGCGAACCCGCGTGGAGTACGATGTACTGTCCTGTGTGGTAAAACGAAACTGTCGCCGGTTAAATATACCTAATTTTGAGGTACATTCCGTATTTCATTGTGCGCAAAAACGGTGGTAAGCTCTTTCCTTATCAGACAAAAGATGAAACGACCGCAGGTGCGAATTTTTGTTCTTACAATTAGGCCCCCCTAGTTGTCTCATAATTCCTAAATAATTTCATATCAGACATTCTCCCGGAGCCGCTGCGGCGTTATCGCGGAGCCGAAGCGGTACTGTCGTGTACACGCTACGGCTCCGCGGTAGTGCCGCCGCCGCTCCGCGATAGTGCCGCTTCGGTGCCTGTACGCGCCAAAGCGGCACTATCGCGGAGCCGCAACGGCAGTTTCTCTCAGAGTCAAGCCTCTACGAATACGACGTCGAATGAGCTGCGCATCCCAGTATGGATTCAGGAAGCCGATTCCTTATCTTTATCTCATAGTGGATACCCTTACCCAGAGGTTTATCGTTGACGAATCCCTCAGAGGTAACGCAAAGCAGTCAAGTGAAAGGAAAACTGCAATGTGACTCTATACTAACAAGTATAAGCCATAATACTACCAAACCCCACTATTCATAACCGCTCCCCAGCGTACCCGCTTTGGTGGAGCGGGGCAATGTTGGCCCCAACTGTGCCATTCACGCTAAACTTTGAATACACGCTTTACTTCACTGCAACGCAGATGGCACAAAAAGTGTGTCAGTGCAGCGCCTTTAAAGGTGCCTTGAAGTCACCTTCAAGGATCGGGCTCGAAACGCCGAGTGAGTACTCATTGCAAAGAAGCGCCTTTTATACAATTCCATTAGTTTTTTCTGAGCATGAGACTGATACCAGAAAAGATCTCGTCAATGATTGACAAGTTTCACCGTGTAAAATTTGCGCGGGCGGATCGCTGGCTGATTGCGGGCGGATCGCTGCATCTCATAGCTCAGCGGGCGGATCGCTGGCTATCAAAACCCTTGCGGGCGGATCGCTGGCAGGTTGCGAGCGGATCACCGCTATAGAGCTCGCCTGCGATCCACCCGTTAGCGTGATCAACTTTCCCAGGTGCCGCTATCCGCCCGCCAAACGCAGCGATCCGCCCGCGGAGACAACGAGAGGCAGCGATCCGCCCGTCGAGGCCACGATAAGCAGCGATCCGCCCGCAACTTGCTGGCGTACCGCCACCGCAGAGGCCTTGATTGCAAGCGGTCAGTCCGCACCTATTGTCTGAGTATACTCTTTGCGGCACAAGCTGAGCGGTGCGGACTTGACCTTCAGCTCTGTGGAGTAGTACAGTGTTCATACTAGCAGTTATCCCACAATCAGTGTCAAAATATGTACACTAAGAAACGGAAAGCTCGCTCTGACTGCACTACGTACTCCTTGCACCGACATATATTATATATATATATATATATATATATATATATATATATATATATATATATATATATATATATATATATATATATATATATATATATATATATATATATATATATATATATATATATATATATATTGAGCTTCTAATAGAGTGAACGAGCTTTTGGCCTAGGAAAAGGAAGACTCGATGAACATTTGTCATCTCATCGCACTTATAATCTGCATTTCTTAAACGTCTATACTTTTTGCTCTGGCCAACTGTAAGGTTTTGAAAATTTAATGAAAGAAGCATAAATCACTTAAAAAATGTTTTTAAAAAAGTTGAATGTTTTGAAAAATTTCGTTTAGTGTACGCTGAACACCCTTTATTGATTTTTGGAAATTTTCTGTTTTCTGTTTTCTGCCCACTTTCGGAGATTTTTTTTCTGTTTTCTGTTAAACTAGATTTTCTGTTTTCTGTTTCCAAAAATATTTTTTCCGCACATCCCTGATCGGGACATCGTGGGAGGTGAACAGCGCTTCATGTAGAGCGTGCGCTGTGTCGTAAGTTGCTAGTAGCGTTTTTTTGAGGCGCTCGCAAAAAGATTACCTACTGATTATCTTGTCAATCCACACTCATTGGAAATATTGATGATATTTCAGGGATATTACCACGTAATATCAAGAAAAAAAGTGAACAATTCTATCAAAAAGGGGTATTCCAAACAAAAGTGGTTTGGCTCGCGTCACAAATGTTCCAACAAAGGAAACAATAGAGAGTGGAGTGATGAGAGTCTACAAAAAATGAACAAAATTTTCTAGAAGCGATTTTCTGGGTCGACACCTTTAAACGGGGAAAAGCTGCCGAAATGTCGTACGTTCGTGCCGTGGCAGTGTGGAGGGAAGAAGATCGCCTCCGTGCAAACCGACGTCATCCCCACCACGAAAAGGGTTTTTGTCATGGGAGAGGTGCTAGCCGGCCGTGTCTCTCCTTCGGATTCTCCTGCTAAGGGCCGGCGTGGAAAGGAATCCTGGACCCGCTCAGGAGAAGAAGTACCCATGTGCCACATGCGACGGAGACGTCACTTGGAATGGGACCAGCGTCCAATGCTTTGGATGCCAAAGGTGGGTGCACTTCTCTTGTTCGGGTCTCAGTTCTGTGAAGCATCATAACTCATCTTTTCGTTGTGTTATATGCTCTTCACCTACCAACTCTCATTCCTCTTCCTCGAATCGCCCCCTTTCCATTGTACGAATCAATCTCAACGGCCTTCGTACCAAGCTTTCTCAGCTCTCTCTCTCTCTCTTTGCACGTACTTACCATCCAGACGTGATCATGGTTCAAGAAACCAAGCTCTCTCCATCTCCTACCCGTCCTCAACCTAATATCCCGGGCTATACTGCCTTCCATGCTCCAAGGTCAGTTCTTGGCGGAGGAGTTTCAACCTTTGCTTTATCTTCTCTCCCCTCCCACCTCACACCCAACATCCCCACGGATGGTACTCTCGAGTACCTTCCAATCCATCTTCATTTCAAAACACATATTTCTCTCTTCAACATATATATTCCACCTACTACCTCATGCCCCTCTTCTTACAATCCTTTTCCACTTCTCAAGCAGCTTTACGACTGCTCCCTATCATCTACGGTTGTTTTCGCGGGCGATTTCAACGCTCACACTTTTTGCTCGTCTCTTGGCTCTGATGTTGGAGGAAATGACGTCGAAGATTGGGCAGAGGAATGCGACCTGATCATCTTAAACGATGATCAGCCCACTCGTCTCCCTACCAACGGCCGATCCTCCAGCCCAGACATTTCTCTAGTCTCGTCCAATCTCTCTAACTCTTGCTCATGGTCCACCTCAACTACTCTGTCAAGTGACCATGTCCCCGTCTTTATCCACATCGGTCTCTCCAACTCTCTCGCTCCCTATTCTGGTGTTCGTCAACATTCTTATCTTAATTTAGGCCGAGCAGACTGGCGCCTGTTCAGTGAGGTTGCACTTCACTTAGTGGCCGATTACCCGTGTAATGGCGACGTGCACCAAAAAGAGTGCCATTTATCTGACGCGATCCGCAGAGCCATGAAAGCTGCTATTCCTGTCGGCCGCGTTAAGATGTTCTATCCAAATGTCACAAGGGAGATCCTCGATAAGATCAGGACAAGAGATGCCAGGTGAGCGGTCAACCATCTGGACCCCATCGTTGCTGAACTTGACGATGAGATCAAAAAGGATCAAGACAGGCACAAGAAAGAAGAGTGGGAAAAGTTCACTGGACAGTTGGATTTCAAGACGGACAGTGCAGCTACTTAGAAGCTTTTACGGAAGCTCTCGGGTAAGAGCTCGCCTGCCCACGTCTCCACAATAGAATTTGACAGTGGCGTATTCAAATCAGGAAAGGAAGCCGCTTATGCGCTCGGTAAAAGTTTTTTCATCACCAAAGCAAAGCGTGGTCTTCAGAACAGTGACTGTACGAGAGCTGTGCCGCCTCCCTCTTATGAGCACGGCCGAAGCGTTCACTTCAAGTTGAGAGAAGGTTATAAAGGATATGTGAAACTCCAAAGCGGTTGGTCCTGACGGAATATGCCCTGCGGTCTTGAAGAAGTTACCAACTGAAATCCTTCCGCTTCTCACTGACTTGATAAACACCTCGTTCAGGTCGTGCACTATCCCGCAGAATTGGAAAACAGCTAACGTCGTGCCGCTGCCCAAGCCTGGCAAGCCCCAAGCTTCAGTCAAGGGATATCGCCTCATTAGTTTGCTGTCCTCTTTTGCTAGAGTAGCCGAGAAACTGATCGTAAAGGACCTTGCAGAGCATAATGACAACCAGGTGTTTCAGCACGGATTCAGAAAGCTGCATTCCACCACGACAGCTCTGCTGGAAATTAAAAGCTTTGCCATCGATGGGTTCAATGCCGAGAAGCCACAGAGAACTGTGGCTGTTGCCTTAGATCTCACAAAGGCATTTGACACAGTAAACCATGGAGTTCTGTCAAGCAACTTACTGGAATCATCAATACCGCCGTGGCAGGAACGCTGGATATCGGCATTCATCAAGGGCAGACGAGCCAGAGTGATGTTCCAGAACCATGTCTCCAATAGTATTCTTATAGCAGCTGGAGTTCTGCAGGGCGGTGTCCTATCGCCAGCCCTCTTCAGTCTGTACCTCGAGGATATGCCTGAGCCGCCACAGGATATCAAGGTTGTCGCGTATGCAGATGACATTACTATCATGTGTCGAGATCGTAACATACAGGTGGCCGCCAATAAGATCAATGAGTACCTGATTGCACTAAAGATCTTTTTCGACGAGAAGATGCTAAAGATCTCTGCATCCAAGTCGTCAGTATCCGTTCTCACAACGGATCCCTCCGAGCACAGCGCTCATCCGGACGTAAAGTGGGATGGAGACCGTCTACCTGCTGCGCGATTTCCAGAACTGCTCGGTCTTGTGCTCGATCCGTCGCTCAAGTTTCATAAAAATACCGAGCAGAAGCAGGCTGTCGTCAAAGCCAAGCTCAATGTACTCAGGGCCATGGGCGGTACCTCATGGGGAAGCAGCAAGGAAACTATACTCACTACGTATAAGGCGATCCTCCAGCCCGCACTGGAGTACGCCGCACCGGTTTGGCAGCATATAGTCTCAGACTCCTCTTGGACGAAGATGCAACGAGTACAGAATGCCGCTCTTCGCATCGCCACCGGTTGTGCCAGGAGTTCCCCAGTCGAGCACCTGCATGCCGAAACACGTTTACTACCAGTGAAGGAGCACTGTCAGCTGCAAGCTCAACAATTCCGTATCAACATTATAAAGCAACCAAATCATCCGTCGTGGAGAGTGCTAAACCCCGTTAGAGAGAGAAGTATAAGAAAGCCATTCGCCGATGCTCCAAACAAAGTCAATTTGCAAAGATGGCACGACTCACAGCAAGAACGACTCCGTCTTTTGCGCGAGGAGCACACCAAGTTCGTACGGTGTCATCATGAGAAGGCGGCGGCAAATCCCGTACTAGGAGAAGTACCGCCCCCAGTCTGCACATCCGAGACTCAACTCGGAAGAAGGGCTAGATGCACACTCGCATCGCTGCGCTGCGGTCACTCTACAATGCTCATGTCCTACGTCAGCAAGATTGACAGCAGCAAATCTGATGTTTGTCCGGACTGCGGTACTATCGGCCATGATACAGCACATTTATTTAAATGTCCGGTGAGACCTACCACGCTGACCACAATGGATCTATGGACGAATCCACTACTGGTCGCCCAGTTTCTCCGCCTATGACAAAACCCTCGATGTGGCTGCAAAGAAGAAGAAGAAGAAACGGGGAAAACAAACCGTTGTGGTATTTCACGAAGAGTAATGCTTTCCAAAAAGGACTTCCATTCGTTTGCGAGATTATATGGAAATACTCATGTTTGATGTTGCACTTCTATTGTTTCATTTATCCCAACAGCTGGAGCTAACCGTATGTGTATGCCTATATGAATCATCTTCTCTTTTGATGGTAGCTCTTAGGTACACATGCATATATCTATATATCTATATATATATATATATATATATATATATATATATATATATATATATATATATATATATATATATATATATATATATATATATATATATATATATATATATATATATATATATATATATATATATATATATATATATATATATATATATATATATCCTTGAGAGTTGGCTCCGTGGCGTTCTGTCCCGGCTGGTCGTAGCCTGGGCGATGCGCGAGAGTCGTTAACGAGATGCTAACGATAGCGAGTCGTCGTGCTGGCTAATTGCCTCTCTTTACTCATCGCAATAATCTGACACTAAGACACCAACAGTTATGCACTGAAGAAATTGAAGAAATTATAACACTGTGTTATGTCAAATACAAACATTTATAAAATATAGGTTTTTTTTAATGGTGGGAAATATAGGTTTTTTTTTTCAAATGGTGAGAAATATAGATTCTTTTAAATGGTGATAAATATAGGTTTGTTTTTTTCTCAAATCTTCAAATGATTTGATGAACTCGAGGTTAGTGTTTCAAATCTGTTCAAAAGGACGAAGTTGTTTTTAAGCTGTACAGCACAACAGCCCAAATAAGTAGCTCAACCAAATAGATCGTTTGTATTGATGTGCTGAATTTCAGGTAGGTTTCAAAAAGGCATTGGTAAAAATGCGAAATCAAGGAGAAGAGGATAGCAAGTATACTTCGGACCGAATTATATTATTCGAATGATTTTTCGAATTTCGAATCATTGGAAATTCGAAAATTTTGGTTTTCAAATAATATTCGAAATGCGAATACTTTGTAAGAAGCGGTTTCGAATAATATTCGAAATTCGAATATTTCGAAAACAGACTATCGAATAGTATTCGAAATTCGAATATTAAAAAAAACACTTTCGAATAATATTCGAAATTCGAATATTTTTAAGAGCATATTCGAATTTTTGAATTTCGAATAATCGAAATGCCCTGATCAACCTTTGAATGCACACTCTATCAAAGCACCATCTTGGCCTATTTACCCCACGCCCGATTTGGGGTTCTCACACGCTTGGATCGTGTGAAATATTGCGTCACCGTCAAGGTGCTCCATCGGTGGGATAGGCTGGATTGAACGGCCAGCTAACGCAAACCGTTTTTTTTTCTCCTTTTCGCATTTATTATGTAGCTGTCAGGCAGATATGGACAGTGCCAGGATTTTAGCTTCCAAAACCCTCCCGTTCCAGAGAAACAGTTACTTGGAATACGGACGGGAGCGATTGAGCTCACTAATCTACAATGACTACTCTAGAAACATTAGCTTGCAGTGGTCTTCACGACTGGAAAGGTTTGGCTTTGCTCAGGCCTTGTGAATTACGATTTTCAAATAATGGGGAATGTGAAAACCTACGACTTAAAATTTACGAAATTACAAAATTAAGTTACGCGCAGCCCTGCGCGGCGCGCTCGATATTAGAGGTAGTTTATACTTCCCCCTCCGAGCGGTACGGCGAAGTACATTTCTGTAATATTGAACACGCGGGGCGGCACGATCGATATTGTAGGATTGTACATACTTCGCCGCGCCGCTCCGCGGCGGAAGTATAAACGTGCGGCGTTTGCCGCGCTTTCCTGTCTCAATGCCAGTTCCGATCGCGAATAGATTTCGCCAGCATTCTCATGTGGAAAGAAGCTATTTGCCAACTACCGGCTAATTTTCTAGTAATCCAAAACACTGGCTTCATTGTAGCTCAAAAGCGGCATTTTCGGCGGCGGCAAAAGGGCGTAAGGGTTTCCAGCTCGAGTGTTCAGTATACTTATTATCCAATGATAATTTTTCGGATAATGGATCGCTTCGGGTAATGCCGATTTTAAATTTCCCGGATAATGGTTCGATTCGGATGATGCGCTTTTCCAAATTTTGGGATAATGGATCAACTCAAATAATGCCATTTTTCCAATGATACGGATATCCGGTCGGATAATTTCGGAACAAAGTTGAGGCAAAACGGTGAAGAATAATTCAGATACTCGAGGCAAGCCTTTGAAAACATCCATAATTGAGCAGACATCAGTACTTGATTGCATTTGCAGCATGTTCACATACAAACTTCAATCTTCACATTTGCATATTAATAGAAATTCTACCTTTCGTCACAGATTCTTTCGCAAAGGACGTGAACCAAGTCGTGAAGCAATCAGGACTCCCCATAGTTCTGGTGTTTCGACCACCACCGTCACTGCGACGACTACTAACAACATCCCGTCTATATGAGAGCCGAGGTGAAAGACTAAACTGTACAATTTGTAGTGGTGAAAAGAAGGTGTGCCAGATCAGGTGCGTGGTTTATAAGGTGGAGTGTCTGTGTCAAGAGTTTTACATCGGAGAGACAGCCAGACCACTCTACCTGAGAATGGAGGAACATCTTAGGGCTTTACGTAGCCCTCACGTCTACCCAGACAACCCATTCTCAAGGCACCGCACCCTCCGGCATCCACTACAATATCCGCCACAACTTCACGTTTCCGTTCTTCACAGAAATCTGAGGGATACGGTCGAGAGGAAAATAAAGGAGGCGCTGGAGATAAAGAACTGGAAACCACCGATAAATATCAAGGAGGAAATGAAGTCGGCGATGAGGCTTATCACTATATGAGGACGAATGATCAAGAAAATCGCGACATATAAGACACAGTCGCCAATCATCCCTAATAAGAAGATCTCTAAGTCCGTCCCACTTCATTTTGGTCTACTGCTCCATCATGACCGCTCCCCTCCCTTCCCCCTCGGTGTTTCCAGTATAGTGTCAGGTCGGCGTTAGCACCCTGCTATGTTGCTGTGTAGTGGTGATGCACATTGTTTTGCAATTTTTCAGCGTACCTGAAGAAGGGCTTAGGCCCGAAACGTCGTGTCAATAAAGTTGTAAGAAGTTGAGCGTTCATATACAGTCATATCAAGAATCATCAATGAAGCTCAGGGAACCTACCATTTTGAGAGATTAATAGAAATATGAAAACAAATCTTCATTTACTATATCGCCGTTGGGAGGCACAGCATTATCAATACAAAAGCTTTTCAGGACTAGTTAGTGAAAGGTATGTTATACAAAGAACTTCTACACTGAATAACTAGCCAATTGGCCATCTCACTTGACCACGCCTATTTTTCGGCGCCGCAACGACTCTTCCGATTTCGGAGGGAGGAGAAAAACTTTGTGTTGATGTAATAAATAGAAGGCGGTACGGAAAATGGTCGTGGCCTAGTGCAATTTTATCCGATTTTATCCAAAAATTATCCCATTTTATACGAAAACTATCCGATTTTATCCGAAATTTTACACAAATTTATCCGAGTCTTTGACCCTTCGGATAACGGTTCGATTCATACAAGACCGATTTTAGGTTTTCCGGATATTGGTTCGATTCAGAAAATGCGTTTTTTTCGAATTTTCAAATACCGGATTATCCGAATCTAAGGAGTGATTCGGATACTAAGCATAGTGTTCAGCCCTGCCCTCCACCTGAAGTCGTGAAAGCTCGGCGGCAGCAAATTTGCCTAGGCCGCGCAGTAGTAGTAGGTCTTGAAACTCTCCTATGAGTTCTTCTCCTATGAGTAAGTGCTCTCTGCTTATCGACAAAATTCACCAGTACACTAAATTTCCATAAAAAATGCTCTACCATGGCTAGAGGAGAAAGTACCCGTTTGGAAAAAATCCGTTGCCGAGATATTCATGGCGTGCAGCACTCAAGGAGACTTCTAGTGGGTCACTAGGTACGCACCAGGTCGGAGACGACGAGGAATAATGTTTTTCTTCTGTGAACCGCGTCTGCAGACCGTGCTCTTTCTAGCAGAAGTCGAAAAATCCGCTGGAATCGCACTGGTCGCGAGCTTCGAGTTGGAAACAAATCGACCGATACCTCGAACCTTCTGAGCAACCGGTTTCTTCGTTCTTCCGAAAATCACTTTGCTCCCTCAGAAGTCAGAATATCACTGGTGCCCGTCGGCTTCCCTCGAAGAACGCTAGAGCTGCTCACTTAACCTCAGGTTGGTCATACCCACTCGATTCACCGCAAGTAATTGGACTAGCTAGATCTAGGGGTGGCGGAGAACGCAAGGTAGTCGAACTGTGAAATGTGAATACCTATCCCTACTCAATGAACATTTGAGTCAGAAGACCTCTACGAGAAGGCTAGTGTTTCTACCCCATTTTCGAAAGTGCGTCTATACTTTTGATACAGCATATTTTGGGGTTAGATGCCAAAAAATACGTACTTTTTCACTCAGACCCCAAAAATGTTGTGCACTAGTGTTTTTCGGCATGGCGAGTCCGGTGATAATAATACATTCCGCAACGAATTCGATCCAGACCCGATAACGACCTATTTGGGGGTGCGTCTATACTTATGATATGCTCTGTAGATAGCAGAACGACACCACTTTGCCATTAGGGAGATCGCTAACACTACAGAGCTGTTCCTTAGACAGATCGTTAACACCATAGAGAGGAATGACACGACTAAAGCTTCTTAACCGTTAGGCACAATAGTGAACTTGGGTCACTGGCCCAATAGGAATCGAAACCCCAATCCTCTGGGTCTCAAGAAATTTATCGTAGGCGAATCCAGAGAAAGAAAGGCCTCATGGTGATGGAAGATCATCAAAAGGAGCTCCCATTGTCGAAAAAACGGTAAAAACGAGCCAGGAGTGGCAAAATAACAGATGCAAACAAGCGTTTTGGTGTCCCAGAACGTCCCGGTGCTCCACTTCCGCCCCCTCGATGTGAACAAATGAAGACTCAGATTACAGGAATAATCAAGTCAAGGAAGTACTGATAAGTGAGCTGATCGCTTGATTGCACTGATACTGATAGGCATCATCCATCAAAGCGGTCAATTCCTCCAGGCTCGAAAATCAGCGTAAAAAGGGATATTTTGGCTCAAAAACGCGTCTTTCGCGTGGTTTTTGAGCATACAGGGCACCAGACCTTGCGTAAACCGAGGCGATATCGGAAGTGAAATTTATCGTGAACACTGCATTTAACTGATCGCCTTTCGAGCCGCCCAGAGCGATTGAAAAGCGCGGTTCTTGAAGGACCTGACAACAGCTTTTCCAGAAGCGAGTTCTTTGCGTCCACAATCCACTATAGGTAAAGTCTACCGTTGGTGGTTTCTGATTTCCTCGCCGTATAAGCGATTTCTATACATAAATGATCCGATCTTCGTAACGCTGGGGAATCTTGGTTTTTCAAGCACCGCTAAAGTCAACGTCTAGGGCCAAAACAAGTCGACTTTGATCGACTAAAACCCAATCAAACAGAATTATTTGTGAAGAACCTAAATAAACTCCATGCATTCGCCGCGAAAAACGCCAATGTCGAACATTAGCTCTGCGTTTTTAATGGTCATTTGAAGTTCGCTGAGGTTTCATCGTAAGTTGTCCCATACAAGCAATCTCTGACCAAGGAAGGGATGGCCGATAGTTTTTTTATGAATATTCAAACCTCACATTATTGAGAAAAATCTCGGGCAAACTGGTCTCTCTCAAATGCCATATTCGTGTTGCCAATCACTTACCCAAGTACCGGGGGTCTACTCCCAAAAGAGGTGTACTTCTAAAAGAGGTGTATGTACTTCATAAAGAGGGTGTACTTCTAATACTCAGACCTCTATTTATGTGAACTTCTAATAGAGGTGTACTTCAAATAGAGGGTGTACTTCTAATACTCAGCCTTGCCTTTTAGGTGTACTTCTATTAGAGGTGTACTTCAAATAGAGGTGTACTTCTATTAGAGTAAATACGGTATCATCATTGCCGATCTACTTCCCAGAGTGATAGCGCTGCGAAAAGCCTCGTCGCGCGTAGACACCCGGCATTTGACAAATGCATCGCATTTCTGAATTATCTCCAGAGAAATTGGATCACTGTAGATTTTTCAGAAATGTGGTGTAAGTGGAAGAAAACAGAGAGGAAACAGGTAATTAAGAGCAAGCCGCCGGTGAGATTTATACCGCCGGTCTGAATTGAAATGTTTTTTTTTTGAGAAAACAAGCCACGGACCTAACTATAGAAATAGAGAAGGAGAAATTTGCCCGCAAACTGAGTCGAGGAATCCCAACATATCCTAGCATGAAACTCTATCTAAAAATGATGTCTAGTTTCGTTTCGAGTAAATCTATCTATGTACTTTATCTGATATCAACCATAGTAATATTAATAGTAATAATCGTAATAATAAAAATAGTGGTTTTCGTCTTATAATAGAAATGGTAATAATAAATAATGGTGAATCTTATAAGAAAATTTTATAATTTCTTGACCAAAAACCATGTTTTCATCAGTGAATAGCATTTGGTGCCTCATTGGCAGAATAGTGCGGTGTAAAGAGAGGCCATTAACCAGTGCGACGACTCGCCATCTTTAGCACCTCGTCAACGACTCTCGCGCCTCACCCTGGCTCCGACCAGCCGAGACAGAACGCCAGCCACCCTTGAAGGTTAGCGCATAATCAGAGTAATTTTTGGAACCACAAAGTACTTCCGTGTAGAATACCGCAACGGTTTGTTTTCGCCGTTTTAAAGTGTCGACCGAGGAAATTGCTTCTAAAAATATTGCAATTTTTTGTAGACTCTCATCACTCCACTCTCTATTGTTCCCTTTTTGTTGGAACACTTATGACGCGAACCAAACCACTTTTGCTTGGAAGTCCCCTTTTTGATATAAAATGCATCTAGAATTCCATTCTCTTCCCCTTCTACCAGCTGGTCCCGCTCTTTTACAACTGAAGCTGCAATAAGTGATAGCTCTAGAACTATCCGCGAATTTGAAAAAAATAGAGGGAAACTTGAGGAAAGAAAACACAAAATTTGCATAAATCCTTAGTTTTGATATAAATTTTGGGCTATCGAAATTCCAAATATACGCTAGGCAGTCTAGAAACCATTTTGTCAAACTCTGTCTCTGAATTCCCTCAGGAAACATTTTCGACTATTTCGAAAACTATCCCTTTTGGTAGATTCCGCACAGAACTCACCAGGGCATTGGACAAGATGGAGTTCACCACCCGTTTCATCTTCGCTGTATTCAAATGGTAAGGCATCACACGAAATGAGAAGTCCATAACCTAAAAACCAAAGATTTGCCTTGGGAACGTAGAAAGCACCGTACGAGAGAAGAAAAATGTTTTCTGCACAGCAGCCATATAGGACACCAAGCCTTCCACAGCTTAGGGAGCGCTCGGAAACAATCTTTATTCATGAAAACTGTCTAACTGGTTGCCAAGAAAAGCAGAGTTCTGTGTTTCAAAAAAACTCACATTTATCATATAACCGTCTTCTTTTTTAGGCCCAAAAGCATCGGCGTCGTCAAATTCAGCGGCAACTGAAGCTGCTTGTTCCTCCTTGGTCATGGAATAGAAGTCTTTCTTCGGTACAACATTCTAAAACGACGCAATTCAAACCAAATCTTTGCAATTTCCGTTAATTTTCATATTTTCGTAGGTTTTCGATGTTGTTGCTCCTCGTTGCATTGGTGGCACAATGATGAGTCATTAAAGGCAGTGTTCACGACGATTTTCGTTCGCGAGTTTCTCAGTTAAAGCATTGCGTTGCCCCCGAGTATTCCATAAACTACGAAGCGGCGGAAATCACAGTAAAACAACCTATTCCAGTGACATTATTCTCTGGCCTGGACTTGTTGTTCGGTTGGACGGACATGTCCTCGGTGGTGTGCCTTGTGAAAAAAGGGGTCATATGAAAATATGAAAGAATATCTTATACAAAACAGTATTAGCTATGGTCCGAGAGGAAGAACGGAGCAACAGAGTAGATAATTTCGAAGGACGAGTCCACAAATAGTTTCATTGTCGCAACAAGCAGCTCCACTGAGAGTAAGGGAGCGGAGTGAGAGTGCAGGATTTCGTGCACTCCTGGAGTGTTTTTTTTTTCAATTTTTCGTCATTTCACTTCTACCCGGGGGCCAAGCAGTCGCGCGGGTATTGCGTTGGAGTATGAATGGCCGGACACCATGCCCGCGCGGGACGCCCGCTCCGCCATAGCGGCAACGACCGTAACGGCTTTTACATTATTCTCTTTAGCCATCCCCATCAATTTCGCTCTGTTTCTTAGCGATTAGTTCCAGTACTAAACTCTGCTACCATGACGACGAACGCTTGTTAAGGAAAGTTCAGGTGCTCTTCCTTTCGCTTCACCATGGCGTCGCTGCTGGAGTATTTATAGCGGCACGCGCAAGGCGCGCTAGCGTTGAGGAGTATGAACAGCGCCTTAGGGACACCACTGAATTATACGAAACGCCGGAAAAGGATGCACCTATCAGTTTGGTGGACGTCGCACCAAGATATGACTACACCAAAATCCCTCGCTCTTCGGCCCCATCGAGGAAAGTGTGGCCTAGGCCGCTCATTTTGAGCAGGTCGAAGTCAGGCTTATCGGGCTTATCGTGTTGTATTTTGCCATGACCGATCGCTCCGCTGCTTACTCTGTCCGGACTCATATAAGCGGCCTTGACTTTAACTCTTGTTTCGTTCGAAACGGCGAAAGGACAGCTTGCCTGTCACGCAGGCTGCGGTTCACGTTTTCCGTATCGGGCATATAGAGTGTCAGTCGATATGGATTATAAGGAATGCGTATCAAACTGGCCCTGCAGTATCATTCGTCGAGACTTTTACACGATAATAAGAGCCTCGCACTTTACAGCTGGTGGGCGAAATGGCCCACAATTGGTCCAATCTCACACATAGGTCTTTTGTATACTTCACGCGACGCGTATCTGCGACAGTGCATATCAGTCATATCGAACTTCTCTCGGCTTATATGACAAACGCTATGTCGCGTCGCCCGCAGAGAGAAGTATGCACTAGGCCACAGAAGCGACTCTACTACAGGTTTCAACATGAGCTGCTACACGCGTTTTACAGAAAGGCTATGTCGATTTGCAAAAAGTGACAATCCGCTTTGGTACAATATACGTAATGAAACATGATGAACCTTGACATCGATTCCAATCGCCTTAAACTCATCGGGACGAATATCCTTAAAGCGATCCCTTTCGAAGAATTAGGACGGTACACAGGATCGTTGAAACTGTCATCAAATGCAGTGTCCTCCATCTGAGACGAAGCAAAGCCATCGTCTTCCTGTAGCTTTTGCAGAGCAGTGCGCCATTCAGGCGGGTTGTCAGTTTCGTCCTGGCTAACATCAGGCTGTGTGATACTGAAAGTAGCCACTCACAACCTGTTCAATCACTGTGCACGAGAGGTTCATAAAAATTTTAAGAAAGAACGCACTCTTCGGGTCGGAATCCTCCGAATGTTTTGAGCCACTCGTCATGAATGCTAGCCTCCTCGGGATTCGGACTGGCCATGTTCTCACGAGATGGTTCCTCTTCTGCTGCTGTCCGCTGTAGTGTGCCATCAAACGGAAGACCACTCTCGGGCCCTTTACTCTTCACTTCGAGTTTCACACCTGGATAATTTCCCTGCAAAATTTAAGAAGCATTAAGAACAGCGATTTCACTCACAACATCATGTGTGAAATAGTTAGGTGTTCCAAGAGTTTTGTGAGAATAGAGTTATTTCATACAACAAAGAATAACAACAACAGCGAGAAATCACTGTTCGAGGCTTTCCTTAGCTACGAAATCCATTCAACGAATGGACGAAGCAGTCATGCTGTCTCTATAGAAGGTAAGGCGCGAGGGGGGGGGTAGGCTAGCCTTTCGTCGATCAAACAATTTTCGTAGTCCCGGTTGCTAAAACTCCTTCCCTTTGCACTAGATCTGGAAACTCCTTTAAAGGCAGCAACGTGGTTAAGATAACTACGAAAATAGAATGGCATAAAACACAAGGGGTACACATTTTGAGGCTTAAAAACCCACAGTGTCGCTACATGAGTAAGAAGTTGGCACCGCCCCTTCAAGGCACCTTTTATCCGTGCCTCCCTCACAAAGGCACAACGCTCGCTGCCAAGGAATGAGAGATTAGGTAAGAAGGGTAGTTTTCAAATCATAGTAAGCCTTTGTCTTCTTTTTCGCCTTCCAGAAATTGTAATCAAGCTGATTCGCCGCGTACTTCCAGTTGGGTCCCGCGCACTTTCCACGGCGCATGGCGCACTTCCAGTCGGGTCCCGCACACTTTCCACGGCGCATGGCGCACTTCCAGTCGGGTCCCACACACTTCCAACGACGCTTGGGGCATTCGCAGAGGGTCCAAAACACTTCTCCCGACGCTCAGCGCACTCCTATCTGGATCCCGCCCATTCTCCGGTCAACGGTCAACTCTTAGCCGTCCGCGAAGCGGCGAAACGCCGCTTTGGCCGGGTTTTTAAAAATTTTTTTGCTGATCGCGATTGATTTAATTTGTTCATAAGGGCCATCCGGTTTCATGGCAGAGCGCCGCTAACCCCACTGCATACGGTTCACGGACGAAGCTCCCGCGAAGCGGCGCTTTGGCCGGTTTTTTTGCTGATTGCGATGTTTTTTTGCTGATCGCGATTGATTTAATTTGTTCATAAGGGCCACCCGGTTTCAGGGCAGAGCGCCGCGAACCCCCCTGCATACGGTTCCCGGACAAAGCGCCGCGAGCCCTTTGCATTGCTACGGGCTTGGATTTGTAAGAGCCATATTTTGTGGGAATACTCCTTATTTGAGATGACACCACAAAATGATAAATTCCGTATTTCAAAATTGCACCCTCAAAAATCAGTTTTGTGTATGTGTAAAGCGAGGGTTGTAATGCCCTATAACATACCAAAGTTTCATCCAGTTTCGCCAAGGGCAAGCCAAGATATGTATAAAAACAATATTCGCGGAAACGCCACGTGAATAAACTACCCCTGTTTTGGAGGACGGCAAATGCAGGGCGGGGCCAATTTCTCACTCGTGTAGCGGCATTGCGGGTCGTTTTTGACGCTTCAAAATGCGTACGCGCAGTGTTCTGAGCCATACCATTCTAATTCCGTGTTTTATCTCAACCACGTCTACGAGCGCGTATGCTGCCGTTAAGTAAGATAATCGCAAAGGCAAAGGTCTGTAGGGTGGATGTGGAAGCTCGGGGATGCCTGTATCTCCAATTCCTTCGTGGTCGCTTTCGCGTGGTAAAGTCGAGCAATGACCATGACTATGTGAAATTTGCATGGGTACCGCTGAGATTTTCGAGGAGCCATTTTGCGCAGATAATAACAGAATAGGGTGAAGGCCATCGTTTGCCCCTTACTAGGTAGTGCTTTAAACTTCCCGTGGCTATTTGGAAAACAATGTCGTCGCTGAAGGACTGTGACAGTACATAAATGACCTGCGCTTGGAATTCCCTAAATGCCTCCGTGAATTCCAAAAATGGCATCTTCATTGTTCATGAAAAGGTAAAGGTACCTACCCACCCATTAGGGAAATTTTGGACTGTTCAGAAAAAAATTCTTCCCATTCAGTTCAAGCTTTCCACTGGGGGTTATCAATGGCGCTGAACGCGAATCTGGGGTCTATTTTTTTTTCTACCTCTACACACATGTTTTTAACGAAATCCGGATTTTTTTTAAAGACACCCCTAAAAATCCATGGGGGTACTCCTCACCTAGTCGCATAAAGCTTTAGAAACGCTCAAAACATCTTTCCAGAAGGTCTAGGTAGCTAGCTGCGATGGGTATTATCGGACTTAACGTCCGAAAATGGTTCTAGAAAAGTACATTTCATTTGGAATGGTTAGTATGACTTATAGTTCGGAATAACCAAAACGCAGAGAGGTGCAGCAAAAGGTCTGATAAATAGTGAAAGATGGGAATAGTTAAAGGGAATACTGATCGAGAGACAGCTCGATCCATGGGCCTATATAAGTTCTACCGCCATAAGTTTACCGTTCCACCAGTCTTGCTTGGTTGCGATCTAATTTCGGTCAAAGTGAAGGAATGCAAAATTGGTAAAAGATTTGGGACATCCCACATATTAACGCGGATTCCTCACCTTCTGAACTGTGCCAGGCTTCACGAAATTTTCCACTTGATAATCAGAGAGTGATCTCTTCACCTCCACCTTCTTATACGCAAATATTTCATCCACTCCACGAGCAAGATTCTGGAGGTCTTGCTAGATTGAAGCGCTTATTTAGATCAAATTTATTGCGCACTCCTGACTTGCCAAAGTAGCTGCAATTGCTGTATTAGTATACGAATGCGAACTGATTTAAAGAGAATCATTACCCTTACTTGAAACAAAACTTACATTTCTACCCCTGGTTCAGCCTTTATTTCCGCCTCCAATTTGATTCTCTTCTCCTTCTTATTACGTGCTCCTTCAGTGGTATCAATATTTTTCGGACCTGGAAAGTATTGTAGATTGTAGAAACTAAGTATGTTCGATATGTTATCACAATACTTCTATATACTTTCAGAGTATCCACGATGGTGAGGATACGCTCTTTCACAATAGAATCTTACGTTTCCGATTGGTGGTGTTCATGGTAGTGTCGCCAAGTTCTGCACCGTTCTCAGGAGTACTAGCAATCGGATTGTCTTTAATTGAGCGCACTTCTTCCTCAAAATTAGCGCAAAGGTCATCATCAGGAAAAGCAAAGTCGCCGCCACCATCGAAATCGCTGTAAGTCGGTGATGAGAATATCAAACGGATGAGTAACACAAACACCGACAAGGGAAATGTTTATGGCGGGAAACGCATCTGCAAAAAACCACTTGTATTGTTGGTATCTCTTGGGCCTCCATAGTAAACTATGTACTATCCCGCCCCGAGCTGCAGGTTACAAGTAGTTACAAGCTTAAAAAGATCGTTTTTTGTACATTCCAAAACGAACAGCAATCTTTCGAAAATCTGGAAACACCTCACAATCGTGCTTAGCGCCCAGAATAGTCCCCCCCAGGATAAAGTTTGGCTGGAAGCACATTCGTCGAACTTTCTACAGAGTGATGGCGTTTTGGACTTGTACGAGTTGTTTGTTGACCGTTTCTTCTAGCAATTTAGGGGTTCTAAAGCGTGATTTTTTCCAGATTAGACCTAAAACTTCCTCATGGGGGTTATTAGGTGTGCTTATCACGAATTTGAAGTTAATTTGTCGATTTTCTAAAGTTTTCGACTAAACTCTTCGAAAGCCTCCAATCGGTGCATAATTTGAGGGCGAAACGCGGCTTTAGACGAGTTCTGGAACACTACTATAGAAGTGGCTCAAAATGTTTCTCGAAAGCTTATTTGGAGTGCCAAACACAAATCTGAGGTCCGCTTATCGATTCTCGACAGCTCACGGTAGATTACGGTGGGGCTACGGTAGTTCGGTCATAGTCCTAGAACTGATGACTCAAAATTTCTATGCGGAATTTATTCGGGGTGCTATAAATGAATTTAATGTCCATTTGTCAATTTTCGAGATGCTAAGGTAGGGTTTGCATCCTAATGACATTGTACCTACCGCAACCTACAGTAAACCTAAGAATTTTGGAAACTGGACCCT
The DNA here is from genome assembly GCA_029168955.1 of Aplectana chamaeleonis. Lineage (NCBI taxonomy): Eukaryota > Metazoa > Nematoda > Chromadorea > Rhabditida > Cosmocercidae > Aplectana > Aplectana chamaeleonis. Next base: position 2,347,769 of record JAPDOI010000062.1, on the reverse strand, counting down.
AAATTCGTTTTCAACACCCTAATTTAACCCTCCATACAAGTTTTGAGCAAAATCTGAGAATTTTTTTCAAAAGCCCAACAAAATGCCTGATGGGTTGGTTCACTTGGATTCTCGCGAAGCTTGAAAAACGCCTATAACTTTATGAAACCTGCTGCTCGGGGCGGGATACTGGGCAGTTTTACTATTGAGGCCCGAAAGATACTAACGATACTAGTCGTTTTCGCATATGCGTTTACTACTAAAATCACTTTGTCAGTTAAAAGCAGCAGGCACTGAAGTGGCTGAGATAGCGACGGTAAACGACTCGCGCCGTGGGTACCCGAGCAGGTACAGGCCACCCCAAGGAAAAACACACTGGTGCAGCTCCACATTTTTATTAAATATACTATAGCTATGGCTGGCTCGGTTCCAAGTCTGAAATTAGTCGATAAGGTTTTCTCTGTTTCTATCATTTTTCATTTTATTTCTGCATGTATCTGTAGTGAAGACTTTCGGTATAATGGTATTGCATGTGGAGATCATTACGCTGCTGATGTTTTCTGTGCTGTTTTCTCCGAAATTCAGAAAAAGACCTTAAATTTGCAGTCGATAATGGCGGGGTGACCGCAGGAGAGCACTGAAGCATCTTAGTCGATGGCTATTCTTCAAAAATTTCCCGACTTTCAGAGAAGAATGCACGGGAAGTGTTTGAAAACTGCAGGTTCCCCACCTAACCTCAAAAATACAGAAAAATGGAAGAAACAGAAAATAACGGCACACCTTGAAATGGCCAACTTGGAAACGAGCCAGCCATGGCTGCACAATAAAACTCAAAGAAAATAAGCATTTAATAAGATAAGCAACGCTTTTTCCGATGCCGTGGATTGTGCGCCCTTGGAAGCAACAAAAACCAGCCCGTGTAACCGTATTTGAGAATTCTAAGCCTACAAAAACATGGAGCTCCTCTCACTTTCTTGCGATACGCCGCCTCTTGGATACAATACAATACAAAGAAGTTATGAGCGTTTTTAAAGCTTCGCGGCAAGGTAGGGGTACGACCCCCATCGAATTTTGGGGTGTTTAAAATTTTTTCCAGATTTTGCTGAAAACATGTATGTAAGGGGGAACCTGGGGCGCTGAACACAAATCTGGGGTTCGCTTGTCGAAATCTCCAGGTTCACTGTAGGTTACGGTAGGTAAGATGCCATTTAGAGGCAGAACTTGCCTTAATAATTCGAAAATCGACAAATGAACATCGAATTAGTATTCAGCACCCCAAACAACCCACAAATAGAAACTTTGAGACAAATCTGAGACAATGACCAAACTACAGTATACCCACCTTAATCTATCGTAAGCTGTCAAAAAAAAGATAAACTGACGTCATACTCGTATTGAGCACTCCAAATAACTCCCAGGGGTACGATTTGACCCCCCTGGTGTTAGATTCCGGAAATCGTCAAAATTCGATTTTGCCGTCACATTTTTCTGCCGGTGGGAAGCTTCGAACAGATTTAGTTGAAATCTTTGGAAAAAACGACAAATTAACCTCAGATTCGTGATCAGCACCCCAAAGACCAACCCAGGTCGAATTTTGAGTCAAATCTGGAATATTTTTATTCAACGCCTTCTGTATCCGTAATTGTTATAATTGAACGCTGGACCGAAAATCCGTACAAGTCCAAACCGCTATCAGCAAATGCGCTTTCGCCCAAACGTGGCCTAGGGGGTTGTTTTGAGCGCTGAACACGATTATAGGGTCCGTTTCCCGATTTACGAAAAATTAAGCGCTTTTTTGGAGGGTACGAAATGAAGGAAAATCAGAGAAAAAACGCCTATAACTTTTTCTAGAGCGATTCTAGCCAGTTGCGAAGAGCATATTCGAACTCTACGTCGAAAAATGATTCTAGAAAAGGATATTTCAATTGGAATGGCCAATTTGGCTAATAATAGTTTTCTTTGTAAGGCGTCGTTCATACTCCTGCCGCCGAACGACGCGGCACAACGCATTACTGTAGTATTGATCACACTGCGCGGCTCGATCGATACTAAAAATCGTTTATACTTCCGCCACCGAGCAGCGCGGCACAGCGCACTTCTGTAATATTGATCACGCGGCACGATCAATATTATAGTGCTGCACTTCGCCGCGCCAGTATAAATGACCCCTATAGGACGGCACATCGCCGCGCCGCACGGTGGCGGAAGTATAAACGACCACTAACGCAAGCCCATATCTATAACGAACAAAAACAGCCCTAAAAGAACAACACTACAAAGGATGGCTCCTTCAAACCCACTCCATTTCCATTGCTGCCGGATCCATACCGTTGGCTTGGGGAGCGATAGATTCAGGGTTTGGATGATCGCCCGAGCCCAATATTGCTTTCTTAGGAGAAGGAGGCTTGCCTCCCATCGACAACGAGCGTCTCGCGATTCTCGGCAGCCACCGATTCTCCCGAAATGATCTGTCTTCAGCTTTGTCCATCCGAACGTCGAAAAAGGGGAATGCTTCTTCCAGACGCTCCTCCCACTTTCTTCTGTCATCCTCAACGTCATCCTCGCTGGTGACGCAGTAATACAGAGAGTCGCTTGGCAGCTTTCTTGCAGCTTCTTGGATGTCATTACGCAACCGTAGCAGAGCACCTTCGCTGAAACGATTCGAATAAATGTCGTGATATCGTACCACAAACGATCATCATAGCTGGCTGGGAAATGAAACATACAGTCTCGGGTAATTACAGCAGCGGAAGAAGTGTTCCGAAAACGTCAATGTCGAGCATTCCAAACTCCAGGGATCCACTTTGTAGAATTTCTTCAAATACGTACACAGTCAATATCCTCATTTGAAAAATGGAATAAACAGAACGAAGGCCTATAACGTACCGATACTCCACCACTGTCATTAATGCCATTATACCGCCCCGGACGGAAGCATTTCTGCTTCAAAGCGGCCAACTCTTTAGGAGCCATACCAGCGCCTATTTTTTCAGCTTGCCTATAATGCACCACTGCTGAATCAACAGTATTGCTTCAATAATGCGGCTATTTCGGCTCAGAGCAAGAATATATCATGTTTAGGGCAAAATATTAGAATTGCCAAGGATTACCTCAAACTTTCATGCGCCTGCTCAACAGTCACCTTGAATTTGAATACTTTCATATGAAAAGTTGCATCCATATATCGAAGATCTTCATGTATGCCGCGCTTCTGAATAATAGAAATATAAAAATCCTGTTCAAATAGAGGTCCAAAGATGCTGTGAAAATCATATCCTGACAAGGCCGAAAAATCCATGATTAGATCCAGCCAGACCGTCTGAACTATTTTCAGTTATAGAATCAATACATTGCATGAATTCTTCTACAACAGCAACGAAATCATGGAAATGTCTTTTCTACACCTCGTTCTCATAAGTATCGTCGTCTATCACGGATAGTGACGGATACGTTCTTTTTCTTCCCGTTCAGTCACGCCTATCGCCTGTTAAACACCACCCTCGCCGAAAACAGAATGAAAAATGCTGTCAGTCGATCGCAGTCAATCACCAAGCGAAATGTCACTGCAAACGGCTGTTGCTTATGCCATTTCAGTTCCCAAATCTTCATAATGTATTCCAGAAAACGGCGAAGAAGAATCTTTCTGCTGTTTTCTTACAGCTCTTGTTTTTATGTGGTGGTTGAGATAACAACGTAAATCGAGCCGCTTGGCTTACAACAAAATGCCTATGCGATTCGAAACGTCAAAAACCACCCACGAAGCAGATACAGAAGCAGCAAGTTTGCCCGTATTCTCACGCCCCTTGTAGTTGCCCTCCCCCCTCCAGAACAAGGGTGCTGGGCCATCCCCGTCATTGCTTAAAGGCAGCGTACGCGCAAAAAAGCGTGCTTATTTTTTTCACAATTTTGCGCAGGTAGGCTTACCAGGTTTCCATATATCATGAAGAGACCACCCAAAACACTCAAGTTTCAAAGAAAAACTCGTTTGAAAATCTCGCAGCATTCAGCCTCCTTTTTCTCACGTCTGTCCGGTGTGTCTTGTGTATTACACAAATATCGGAAATTTGAACGGCTGAATTGGTTTAGCCCCCTTAACTTTCTGGGTTCCGCAATTCTTTTAGCTTTTCTGCTGTCAATGATCATCTAAAAATAGGAGGCTTTCAATACCCACGTCTGAACTCGAAGATTTTTCGGAATAAATAATTTAGAAAATTGGATTTCCGCGGCCTGCCGAAGACTGTAGTGGGGTTTCTGTTCCTCGTGTTAGATGATCGACCGGGAAAACGCCTTTTCAGGCCACGGAGCGATTTTCACGAGCCTATAGCATTATGAATACGCAACATTGAGATCCCAAACTTCGCCAACTATCTCCACTTGGTTCATACATTAGATTGAGAAGAAAAACACAGATGTGGTTTTCTGCGCGGACGCTGCCTTTAACTAATAATCCACACACGTCACCGACGATAGGGATGGCACCAGAGTCAAGCGGAGTTGCGAAATTTCACGAGGGGGGTTAGGAGGGGTCGCAAAAATTTTGCTCCTAAAATGAAAGTTAAGAAGGGGGGTCGCCAAAATTTAAGGGTCCAAATCCTAATTCGGTGAAAACTCTGGATATTTTTGGTAAACAAAGGAAAGGATCGTAGCATTGCACCGGTTTTAGATGCTTAGTCCGACTACTGAACGAAATTCCGGCGTCTGACAGTTTTTGTAATCACATACAAATAAACTGCCCAGAAATAGCGCCTCGGGGGAGAATCGCAAAAAATTTAGGATTTTGCAAAAAAAAATGATGGTGAGAGGGGTCGCTCCGATTTCAAAAAAAAATCACAACGTCCCGCTTGTCCCTGGATGGCACAGCACCCGTTTTGTAGGGGGAGGTCAAACACATGGGCGTGAAAACACGGGCGGGGTCTAACTTGTCACTCCTGTAGCGAACTGTGGGTCGTTCTTGACGTTTCAAAATGCGTCGGCATTGTAATGCTAGCCGTACGTTTCGATTTATGTTGTTATCTTGACCACGTTCACGAGCATGCCTTTAAAGTTCAAGAAAGTGTCACCTCTCTCCCTAAAAGAGTAAGCCGCAATGGCAAGTCCAGAGAAGGCGTGCCAAAGAAGAGGTGCGCACTCTTCAAAAGCGAGAAATTCGAAGCAAGCACATACCCACGTTGAATTGACGCGCTGGTAAAAGAAATAGAAACAAAACCATGAATAAGCGCTGACAGCACACAAATGGGGTAGCCTCAAATGAATCAGAAAGGCCCGAATGTTAAGTCCTGCCTAGATCACGGCGATGGTAATCGTAGACCTGGGTGAACAGGAAATCACAGTTTTTGTGCGCGACCTCCGTGGCCTATTGTTGTAATTACGCCGATCTCACGATCCTCGCCGGTCCTCCTTAACTATGATGCCGCTCTTAGTATCACCAGCGGATGTGCAAGAAGTTCCTCAGTACAACACTTGTATGCTGAGATCCGTTTATTACCAGTAAAGAAGTATTGCCAGCTCCAGGCTCAACAGCCCCAAACAAAGTCAATTTGCAATGATGGCACCACTCACATAAAGACAACGACTCTGTCTGCTGCGTGGCTATGGTGCAGCCGGTGTCTACTTGGTATATTCCTGGACCCGTCACTACGTTTTCATGAAAATACACGGATTCGAGCTGCTGCTGCCAACACACGTAACAACATTCTACGTTCGCTGGCAGGCACTACATGAGACAGCTCTAAGGAAATTTTGAGAACCACCTACAGAGCTATGGTGCAGCCGGTGCTGGAATATGGAGCCCCAATTTGGTCAAGACACCTGTTGGAAGCCTCTTGGAGCAAGCTTCAGCGTGCACAGAACACTGCTCTACGCGTGATCACTGGATGCCCTAGATCCACACCGGTACCTCATCTACATCAAGAGTGTTGGTGACGTGCCCCCCCCCCGATCGATGGCAGCGAATCGGACCTACCCAGACGTACACGCGACATCCGGGCAGGTCTACGGTGTGGACACTCCTCATACCTCAAGGCCTTCGTTCATAAGATCGACTCGTCGATCCCTGACGAATGTCCCGACTGCCACAACCCAGGGCATGATTCATTTCATTTGTTCTCATGTTCTGCAAGGCCGACTTCTCTAACATTTATGGATATGTGGAAGAACACGTGCGATGTGGCTGCCTTTTTACACCTATGAGGAGAAGCTCTATGTGGCCGATAAGAAGAAGAAGAAGTCTGCTGCGTGGGAAGCACACCCAGCTCGTTCGGTGTCACCTTGAAAAGGCGGCTATTAATTCTATAATGGGAATAAGACCGCCCCAAGTCCGCGCGTCCGAACATCAAAACGGTAGGCGAGACAGATGTGCCCCCGCATCTCTGTGGTCACTCAACTATGCTGGTGTCCTACGTTAATTGTGAGCAAGATGGACAGCAGCAAATCCGATGTTTGTCTGGACTGCGGTTTCCTCGGTCAAGATACCGCGCACTTATTCAACTGTCCGAAGAGACCCACCGCTTTACTTCAATAGACCTATGGGCGAATCCAACGTTGGACGCCCAGTTTCTGAACCTATGACTATACCCTTTTCCTGGCGGCAAAATTGAAGAGTTCACCGAACGAAGAGACAGTCGGAAGGTAGAGTTATATATTCAATTGAAATATTTCATCATAACAACCTGTGAGGCACAGAGTAATTGCACACAGTATTTTCACTATTTCGGAAATAAGGGTAATGTGGGTATTATACGTAAGTAAATTTTTGTTGTTGTTGGCATGTCCGAAAAAGCACAAATGAATGAATAAATAAATAGAATCAACTCACCACAAAATCGCGAGTATCGTCAAAAATGGTTTCATCGGGCACGTTCCATTCCATTGCTTTGCAGCCACTACCCAGAAGTGAGGTCATTGTTTTCTTCGGGCCCTCTAGCTCGCTGCTCTTCGTCTTCGGGACATCAAAGGTCTTTGAAAACAAGTCATGAAGCGATTCATAGAATGTCTTCTCCTTGGGGGTACCGATGAAGTCCAAAAAGCGCGAAGTTTTCCACTCCTCAAAATCTTCTGGATCGACTTCCTCATTAGCAGCTGCATGAGACAGTCGAGACTTCATTTGGCGGCATTCCCTAACAGCGTCATCACACTGCTCTCGCGCCATTTGTGTCAGATTGCGGCGCACACTTTCGAAAATCGGTGAATCCTTCTTATGTTTGGCCCTGAGCCTGCTCAGAAGTGAACATTCGGTGTCCGATTCAACATCACCTTCCTGAATCTGGCCGCCTCCCTGTGTTTCCTTGAGCTTCGACACACGTGTCTTGATATGCAAGTCATCTGTTTCCTGAAAAAGAAAAGGTTAGCATATATTTATGGAACAATGAAAAACTAGCATCAGAGAGGCACCATGTCAATATTTTCCAGCTGCCTGCACGCATCTTCCGTCAGCCTCTTCACGATTTTGCTCCTCTCATCAGGTATATAAATAAGGCCAATGTTTTCGTCTTTGAAGAAAGTCTGAAGCACAACACTTTGTAAATCGCTACACATATTGAAATCACCAATTACAGGCAACACACATCCTCGATCTTCCTGTTCCTTGGATTAGCGTATTTATTCGTTGGTACACGAATTGGAGCAGGCGGGGCGCGGTTTCGGAGCGACCTTCTTCTGGTGGGTTTTACGTAAGAATACAGTGTCCGATCGGCATTCTTCTCCACACACGGACTCGCACCCCGCAGATCTTCCTCGGCTGAACATTATGAAATCAAAAACAATCCTCATATGCAGAGCCTCTATAGCCAAATTGCTCTATTTTTTTCATTGACTGACGACCCATAAAAAAATTAGCAAGAGAAATTTACGACCCCCTCGAGACTTAATTTTTCCTCATAAAATTTTGCGACCCCCATTGGCAAGCTATCCTCTTCTGCTGGTCCCTGCAACGGATGAATGAGACTGAGAGTGAAATCACCGTACATTCCTCTTCTGGATCGAAATGCTGGTAGAACGGACGCTCCTGAACAACGTATCCCGTCATGTCACCTGTCCTGAGATATTGGCCCGCTTTGTACAATCGTGGATTGTCTTCTAACAGAAAATTCTCCCACGTCGTCGGCTCCCTCACAAACACGTTCGAAAGCATATCTTAATATGTGAAAGCATAAAATTACAACTTCTTCTTCTTTTAGTGTGTGTCCCGCTTCGAAACGGGGAACGCTTTGAGCGTAAAAGCACGATACAACATGTTTTGATCGAGAAACAGAAGATAAGGTCCTCACCTCTACATTGTTTAACAACTGCAACTTTAACAGCCCCGCTATAATCACTTTGCATAACAGGCCTTCTCGACATTGCGTCGTGCAACATAATGATCTTCCCAGACTGATCCCTACGTGCTTGAAATGTCGCCAAGGCTTCGATTCGATCCGAGTCGAGGTTCGCCGTGATCTGGAAGAGGTCGCAGTTACTAAGTGAAACAAAAAGGGAATCACCAGGGGACGAAAACTGTCCAATTCCCAATAAGTTTGCACATCTCTTCAAAAGTTTAAAAAAATCACAATGGGCGGGCGACTGCGGCATCATACCAGACTAACAAGGGCAACGTACAAACCATAGGTCGGATCTGCGGAAACGAATTACATTGTCAGTATCTCTTGAGAATCTACAGTTAAACTCTGCATTAGCCCGCCGGGTGCTGATAACGAATCTGGGGTCTGCTTGTCGAAATTCTGAGGTTTACTAAAGGTTACGGTAGGTAATATGCCATTTAGGGGGCGAAACCTACCTTAATCTATCAAAAAGGGGTCTTCCAAGCGAAAGAGGTTTGGTTGGCGTCAGAAACGTTCCAACAAAAAGGGAACAATAGGTAAGTAGATTGAGGAGAGTCTACAAAAAGTGAACAATATTCTCTGAGAGTAATTTTCTTGGTGAACACTTCTTAACAGCGGAAACAAACCGTTGTGGCATTTTACGATAATGAGTTTAGTGTCTTTCGGAAAAAGGACTTCTAATCGTTTAACGAGATTTTACGGAATTACTCTTGCTTAATGCTGTATTTCTATTTTATAGTTTTGCTTCTCCTTAGAGCAAGACCTAACCGTCTGTCTAAGTGTTTGCGACGTCATCTTCTATTCTGATGATAATAGTTAGGTTTACATGCACCTACGTTTAAATGGTTCTCGCGTAATCAATACCATTTTTGGAACCACAGAGTGCTTCCGTGTAGAACACCGCAACGGTTTGTTTTCGCTGTTAAGAAGTGTTCACCAAGAAAATTACTCTCAGAGAATATTGTTCACTTTTTGTAGACTCTCCTCAATCTACTTACCTATTGTTCCCTTTTTGTTGGAACGTTTCTGACGCCAACCAAACCTCTTTCGCTTGGAAGACCCCTTTTTGATAGAATTGTTCACTTTTTATTAATATTACGAAGTAATATCTATGAAAAAATCTTCAATATTTTTCAAATAGCATGGATTGCTATAATAATCAGTAAGCGACAAACTTGTTGCGCACGCTACAAATGAAGCGCTTCTCACTTTACACAACGTCCTGATGACGTCATCAGATGCCCAATGCTTTTTACATGACACCATGATGACGTCATCAGATGCACTATGTACTTTACATGACATCCTGATGACGTCATTAGATGCCCTATGTACTTTACATGACATCCTGATGACGTCATCAGATGCCCTATGTACTTTACATGACACCATGATGACGTCATCAGATGCACTATGTACTTTACATGACATCCTGATGACGTCATCAGATGCCCTATGTACTTTACATGACATCCTGATGACGTCATCAGATGCCCTATGTACTTTAGATGACACCCTGATAACGTCATCAGATGCCCTATGTACTTTAGATGACACCCTGATAACGTCATCAGATGCCCTATGTACTTTACATGACATCCTGATGACGTCATCAGATGCCCTATGTACTTTAGATAACACCCTGATGACGTCATCAGATGCCCTATGTACTTTACATGACATCCTGATGAAGTCATCAGATGCCCTATGTACTTTACATGACATCCTGATGACGTCATCAGATGCCCTATGTACTTTAGATGACACCCAGATGACGTCATCAGATGCCCTATGTACTTTAGATGACACCCTGATGACGTCATCAGATGCCCTAGGTACTTTACATGACATCCTGATGACGTCATCAGGTGCCCTATGTGCTTTAGATGACACCCTGATAACGTCATCAGATGCCCTATGTACTTTAGTTGACACCCTGATGACGTCATCAGATGCCCTATATACTTTGCATGACACCCTGATGACGTCATCAGATGCACTATGTACTTTACATGACATCCTGATGACGTCATCAGATGCCCTATGTACTTTAGATGACACCTGATGACGTCATCAGATGCACTATGTACTTTACATGACATCCTGATGACGTCATCAGACGCCCTATGTACTTTAGATGACACCATGATGACGTCATCAGATGCCCTATGTGCTTTACATGACACCCTGATGACGTCATCAGATGCACTATGTACTTTACATGACACCCTGATGACGTCATCTGATGCCCTATGTACTTTACCTGACACCCTGATGACGTCATCAGATGCCCTATGTACTTTAGATGACACCCTGATGACGTCATCAGATGCCTTAATAGCCTGATGACGTCATCAGATGCCCTATGTATCGAAAAGTACAGCCTACGACGTGTTTTAGCGATTCGATCTACCAACTGATAATATCACATGATATGATAAGCAGTAAGAAGTAAAGTAGTTGTTGTGAAACAGTAAGTAACAAACTTGTTAGTCACTTTCCCTGTGCCTTCCCATCGAAAAGTACAGCCTACGACATGTTTTAGCGAGTTGATCTACCAACTGATAATATCACATGATATGATAAGCAGTAAAAAGTAAAGTAGTTGTTGTGAAATAGTAAGTAACAAACTTGTTAGTCACTTTCCCTGTCCCTCCCCATCGAAAAGTACAGCCTACGACGTTTTTAGCGAGTTGATCTACCAACTGATAATATCACATGATATGATAAGCAGTAAGAAGTAAAGTAGTTAACGTGAAACAGTAACTAACAAACTTGTTAGTCACTTCCGCTGTTCCTTCCCTACGAAAAAGTACAGCTTACAACGTGTTTCAGTGATTTGATCCACCAACTGATAATATCACTTGATATGATAAGCAGTAAAAAGTAAAGGAGTTAATGTGAAACAGTAACTAACAAACTTGTTAGTCACTTCCCTGTCCCTTCCCATCTAAAAGTTCAGCCTACGACGTGTTTTAGCGATTTGATCAACCAACTGATAATATCACTTGATATGATAAGTAGTAAAGGGTGAAGCAGTTAATGTTAAAGTAAGTGAGTAAGTAATCATATCTGTCCACATACCAACTTACCTACCTGCCCAACTGATCGCCTGGCAGTGGCTAGTGGCAGGAACGAGGAACGAGAAACGAGGAACGAGAACAGGACACGAGGACGCGTTACAAGAAAAAACGCGAATTTTCGCTAAGCTTCCGCCGATCTAACTTTGTTAATTTTCAATCGATTTGGCTCAAATTTTGTCAGCGGGTGTCTTCTATACTCTCTCACTTATATCCAGAAGGAAATCTCTAGAAAATTTGTTTTACAGGTTTTATTAACTACTTTACCAAAATCTAAGTGATCACAAGTGCCAGGCAAAACCAAACCTCTCCAGCCGCTTCGCGGCTGGAGCGATAATTCGAAATCGGCAAATGGACACCAAATTCGTATTCACCACCCCGAATAACCCCCGTATACAAATTTTGAGGCAAATCTGAGACTTGGTTCAAACTACCATATACCCACCGTACATAGTCAAGCGGGGCGTTGTGTAATTTTTCGAAATCAGGGCGACACCCCCCCCCTCACCATCAAAATCGTTTTTTTTTCCAAAATCCAAAAATTTTTGCGATCCCCCCTTGTAGCGCGATTTCTGGGCAGCTTATATTTGATTACTGAAACTGTCAGACGCCATAAATTCGTTTAGTAGTCGGCCTCAAACGTCTTAAACCTAAGTAATGCTACGATCCTTCCCTTTGGTGAGCAAGAATATGGAGAATTTTCGGGATACCTTCAACAAATCTCAGTCTAAACCGAAATTTTTACGACCCCCTTAACCTTCATTTTTGGGCCAAAAAATTGCGATCCCCTGCCCCCGTTGCGAAATTTCGCAACCCCGCTTGACCCTGCCACCGCAATCTGTAGAGAATGGACAAACGCCTCAGATTCGTGTTAAGCACTTCAGATAACCCTCAGCGGATGGTTTTGAGACACATCTATCAAAAAGCTCCGGAAATTTTGTAAAAGGCGTTCTGCCCTCATAAATTCCCCCCGCTCGGATGCTTTAAGCGAACTAAGCCCGACGACTTGAAAACCGACAAGTAAACCTCAGAATCGTGATCAGCGTCCCGAAAACCCCTTATGAGGCTTACACGATCTTTCGATGTTTTTCCCCGTAACTGCAGTTCAACGTCGCAGTGCACGCTATCGTATGTTTACACACGGTGCTGAGTTGATCGCAAAACGCTTGGCTCCGGGCGAGATTGAACCAGCATATTCACTTTCCGGGGGAGCGCCTTATCGCACTGCACCACCGAAGCCCCAGCGCCGCTCTCACTCAACTGCTCGGTAAATCTTTACCGAAGCAATCATCCTTTCACCCGCATAACGGGATGAAACAGGAATACCGTCAGGGACTATCTAACAGTCGTAGACCTGTCAAGATGATGCCCTAGTTAAGCCTTACACGATTTTTGGATGTTTTTTTCGTAACTGCAGTTCAACGTCGCAGTGCACGTTATGGTATGTTTACACAAGGTGCTGAATTGATCGCAAAACGCTTGGCTCCGGGCGAGATTGAACCAGCATATTCCCTTTCCGGGGGAGCGCCTTATCGCACTGCACCAGCGAAGCCCCAGCGCCGCTCTCACTCAAACGACTTCGGTGATACAGTGCGATAAGGCGCTCCCCCGGAAAGGGAATATGCTGGGTCAATCTCGCCCGGAGCCGAGCGTTTTGCGATCAACTCAGCAACCCTTATGAGAATTTTAAGCCAAATCTGGTACATTTTTCTGAAGCGATTCCTGAACCCCTAAATGATCCGTAAGAGTAACCGCCCAACCAAAAATCCATTAAAGTCCAAAACGCTATCAGCCTGCTCAAATTTCGGAAGATGTGATTACGCCCAAACTTTCCTCTGAGAAGCTGTTTTAGGAACTGAACACGACTATGAGGTCCATTTCCAGATTTTCGAAAGTTTACAGAGCGTTTTAGAAGGTACAAAAAGCGCATAAAAAAGACCCTTATGGGCCTATAATTCTCGGAACCAGCAGCTCGGGACGGGGTACTGCGCAATTTGCCATAAATGCTCGAGAGATACTACTAATACAATTCGTTTCTGCAGATCCACCCTGCCCTTTGTACACTTCCCTCGACCAAGTGGACTAGATCACTAGGTCATAACTAGGTAACGATCATAAAGTAAATCACCTTTACGAAGTCCGTATAGATGATGCAAAAATCAAGAGGAGGAATCTTCTTCCAGGAAATGAGTTTCCGTCTCTGAAAGCATACGAGAAAATAATGCACTACTGACTAGAATGAGGAAAACAGGTACTTCAATTCTTACTCGTCTGCTCCTTCTAACTTCAAGTCGTCTGCTCTCAACCCGTTCGAGAATTTCCTGGGCATAGTTCCAGTGATCAAGAGGACTCCCTCCGGCGGGAAATGATAAACCAAACGAAGAGTCGAACGCTTCATGATCTTCATCTGAATGTCACAATGATTTACCCCATTTCACTCGATTCCAAGCACCAAAAGCAAGAGAAATTTTGAAGAGAATAGGATGAGCTGTAAATATTGCGCGCAGGAGGATAGTGGTACAATTATGACTCCATGCTCTCAATGAGGCGACGAAACTATTAAGTGAAGAAATAGAATGATGCTCAACGCGAACACTTCTCCAAGACGGCTCTTGAAGAGCCCACGAAATTCCAAAGAGAATATATCAAGCATGTTACCATCATCCGGATCGTTTCCAAGCAGATTGAGATCTCCGAAATCCTGATCAGCCAGAGCTCTCGCCTCGGCGTCTTCTGAAAACATGGAATTCACAGAAGAAAAGGACTGCACTGAAAACATGGAATTCACAGAAGAAAAGGACTGCATCGCTTAACAAGGAGTCAGGTGTAATTGTGTAACTAAATTGTCCTATAAGGACCGGCCTATTTTAGAGTCAGCATTCAATCCCTCCCGAACAGATTTGGCTGCGATTCTGGGAATCCTAGAGGAATAGCTTGCCTGGCTTGTCTTGGGCAGAACCGAACTCGACCGAATGGACAGCAGCTCCTAAACTCACAAGGGAAGTGTTTATAGTGATAAACGCATCTGCGGAATCGACTCGCACTGTTAATATATCTTGGGCCTCCATAGTGAAACTGCGCAGTATCGTCCCGAGCTGCAGGTTCCAAGAAGTTACAAGCTTCAAACGATCGATTTTTGTGCTTTTTGCACCTTCCAAAACGCGCATTAGTCTTTGGAAAATCCGGAAACGGACCTCATAATGTGTTCAGCGCCCAAAACTAACCCCCTGAGCAAAGTTTGAGTAAAGGCACATTCTCCAAACTTTGCAAAGGCTGACAGCGTTTTGGACTTACACGGATTTTGGATTGGGCGTTTATTCGTTTTGAGAGCGTTTTAGGAAAAAGTTCCAGATTTGACATAAAATCCTCCCAGGTGGGTTATTTTGGAGCGCTGAACACGAATCTGGGGTTTAATTGTCGATTTCCCGGAGTTTCCGACTATATTCGTTCAAAGCCTCCAATCGAAGGAAAAACTGAGGGCAAAATGTGACTTTTGACGATTTCCGGAACGCTGCGATAGAAATAGCTCAAAATGCTTCTCTATGGGGTATTTGTAGTGGTTAACACCAACCTGGAGTCCGTTCATCGATTTCGGACAAATTACGGTAGATTACGGTGGGCACACGGTAGTTTGGTCAAAATATCAGATTTGACTCAAAATTTGTATACGGGGGTTATTTGGGGTGAAGAATACGAATTTCACGTCCGTTTGTCGACTGTCGAAATACTAAGGTAGGTTTTGTTCCCTAAATGACATGGTACCTACCGTACCCTACAGTAAGCCTCAAGATTTCGGCGAACGGACTCCAGATTCGTGTTCACAACCCTACATGTGGTTAGGTCCGTGGCCTGTGTCCTCAAGAAATAACGTGTAAATTCAAACCGCGGCTGGCGTGGCGGTTTAAATCTCAATCTCTGAGAATTAAATCGCGGCGCCAGCCGCGATTTGGTTTTAAAAGCTTTTTCTTGAGGACACAGGCCACGGAACTAACTATACAAGTTTTGAGCAGAATCCGAGAAAAATTTCTGAAACTCCCAAAAAATGCCTGATGGGTCCCTCGCCTTTTCGCGCAGCTTGAAAAACGCTTATAACTTCTCGGAACCTGCAGCTCGGGGCGGGATAATGTCCGTTTTACT
Source organism: Aplectana chamaeleonis (assembly GCA_029168955.1). Lineage (NCBI taxonomy): Eukaryota > Metazoa > Nematoda > Chromadorea > Rhabditida > Cosmocercidae > Aplectana > Aplectana chamaeleonis. Next base: position 2,332,258 of record JAPDOI010000062.1, on the reverse strand, counting down.
GTGGAGCCACAAGAGTTACTAACAGTATTAGTTGTTTCCGCAGATGCGTTTACCACTATAGACACTTCCCTAGTCAGTCGAGTACGTTTCGGCCCCAGGCGAGCCGGACCTACTATTTCTCAACGGCCAGAACGCCACATTAACCTCCAACGCTTAATAATACTGATACCATTAAATTATACAATCGAAGATGGATTAAAGAATGGAACTTGATTATTTATTTAATTAATTAGGATTTGATGCCGATTTGTGCTTGCCAGTGGCCTTATTCATGGAACCGCGGGCGCAGGACGGGAGCGTTACCCTCCCATGCCCGGCGTATGGCAACCACTTTTGTGATTCCCCTCTCGAGATTTCAATAATGGCGGCCTCCTCATCGCCACCTGTCAGAGCAGAGACAGGCATGGGTAGCCACATGCAGAGACGCAGAGGAGACCGCCGGGTAGGACTCTGCTGTGTCTCAGCCCCGCTATCAATGCATTCCGGCGGGCAGAGCATGCCCGACCTCAGCTGTGCGGGTGGACGGGCGGAGCGCGCGCTGCCTGCCAATAACCTATTTATCATTTTCTGCCACGTGAGATCGACATATCAGGCAGCCGCAACACTCTCCGTCCACCCGCTAGGTGGCTAGGCACCTTCCTGTGTACCCGTCAGGTAGCAAGTAGCCTTCCTGTCTACCTGCCGGGTACCTAGATCGGAAACTCGTCCAGCAGCGGGTGGACTTTGGACCTCTCCGGGAGGCTACCAGTGTTTCGTGAATACGGGCACAGATCATTTTCTAAAACGCAAGATCGACAAAGCAGGCAGCCGCGATTCTCTCCGTCCACCAGCCAGGTGGCTAGAAACCCTCATGCCAACCCGCCAGGTAGCCGGGAGCCTCCCTGTCTACCTGCCGGGTACCCAGGAAGAAACAACATCGGAAACTCGTCCAGCAGCGGGTGGACTTTGAACCTTCCCGGGAGGCTCCCAGTGTTTCACGAATACGGCCAGAGATCATACCCGCTATCGGGTGATTGATGTTGTGTCTACACAGCTCATGCGTCAATTAGCTGAGGAGTGCAGAGCGGTGTTGGTAGTGTGGTACCACTCTCGCCCGCAAAGCGATGCGATGCGGGTTCGATTCCTGCCTAGCATCCTAAGTTTTGTATTCAACTCAGCTACCTCGTGATATGCCATGCCATAGAATGTATGAATAAACATTTCAAAAACATCAAAATATACATATCGTGTTTGCAGCACTTTTTTTTGAGATTCTCTAGCTACGTGTCAAATTTTCAGTCGTCTTCGCAGCACACCTCTGGTCACGAAAGAAACTAGTGCAATCGTGTAAAACTGAATCAGACTAGAGGTAAGGACTTCTCATCGACACCAGTGTCTGACATTGAATGGAAGGCCTACTTAATATGATAATACCTGAAGATAACAAACAGAAAAGGACTGTACTTACTTTCATTCTTTTTCCGTTTCCGCTTGTCCTTGGCGTTTTCAATGTTTTCCCCAGTCGCGATCAGCATGGCTAAATAGAAAAAAACCACAATGCGTTAAAGACTCTGAGAAGCACACAAGCAGGAACTGAGTGAAGTAGGTAAACACTAATCAAGAAAAGATACATCAAGGTTTGTTTACTGGGACTAAATGGACTATTCTCAACTAAATGGAAGAATAACCCCCAAACGTGCTCAACCAACTCTTTTTCAACACCCCCTTTCCTTAACGACGAAAAAAGATTGCTTTGCTCTGACCAATGCGCGAACAAGATTTCGAAAAAAAGAAATTCTCGACAGTCTTTTTTGAAAGCAGCGGTACCTTCTTCGCAAGAATTCTTGATCTGAAGTCTACATCTACATCTAGATGATCATTTGAATTCCAAAAGTTCATGGTGTCGAACTTGAAAATAGAACATTATGCCTGACCATGCTGAATTTTAGAGCCCAGCTGAATACAATGGTTTGGCGCCGTCGTGGTGGAATGTAGGAAGCTACATTCCACCACGACGGCGCTTTTGGAGATCGTTGGCTATGCCATCGACGGCTTCAACATGAGGAAGCCCCTCAGGACCGTTGCTGTAGCCCTGGACTTGACAAAAGCATTCGACAGTGTTAACCTGGGTATTCTATCGGATAACATACTGAAGTCCTCTATTCCACCGTGGCAGAAGCGTTGGATAACAGCATTCGTCAAGGGCCGTCGAGCAAAAGTTATGTTTCAAAATCATGTCTCTAAAAGTACCCCATAGCTGCCGGTGTTCCGCAAGGCGGAGTCTTATCGCCCGCTCTGTTTAATCTGTACTTAGAGGACATTCCGGCACCTCCCCAGGACATTAAAGTTGTCGCCTACGCTGATGATATGACCATCATGTGCCAAAACCGCGACATACAAGTGGCCGCGAGCAGGATCAACGAGTACCTGATGGATTTGAAAAGCCATTTCGATAACAAGATGCTCATTGTCTCAGCTGCCAAAGTCTTCAGTATCAGTTTTCACAACGGACCCCAAAGAGCACAGCGCCCATCCCGATGTCAGCTGGGGTAGAGATCGCCTGCCTGCTGCTCGCTTCGTCAAACTACTCGGCCTTATACTCGATCCGTCGCTGAAGTTCCACAAGAACACCGAGCAAAAGCAAGCAATTGTAAGAGCTAAACTCAAAGTGCTAAGGGCACTGGGAGGTACATCGTGGGGCAGCAGTAAGGAAACTATTCTGACCACGTATAAGGCTATAATGCAGCCCGCCCTAGAGTATGCGGTACCGGTTTGGCAGCACTTAGTGTCGGACTCATCCTGGACTAAGGTGCAGCGTGTACAAAACGCTACTCTTTGAATCGCAACCGGATGTGCTAGGAGTTCGCCAATCGAGCATTTACACGCCGAGACACGGGTGCTACCAGTAAAGGAGCACTGTCAGCTCCAGGCCCAGCAGCTGTACATTAACATCTTCAAGCAGCCCAACCACCCATCTTGGAGAGTACTTGAGCCTGTAAGAGAGAGAGGCATCAGAAAACCTTTCGCCGATGCTCCAGATAAAGTCGATCTGCAAAGATGGCACGATTCATATCAAGAACGCCTCCGTCTGTTGCGCGAGGAGCACACCCATTTTGTCAAATTGTATCTGGAAACAGCGGCTGTTAATCCTATTCTGGGTACTGTGCCGCCTCGAGTTTCTGAGTCTGAGTCTCAGCTTAGTAGACGTGCCAGATGCACTCTAGCCTCGTTGCGCTGTGGGCACTCAACGTTCCTGAAGTCCTACGTGAACAGGATCGACAATAGCACTCCTGACGTTTGCCCGGACTGTGGTGGTCCTGGCCACAATACGCAACACTTATTCAACTGTCCAAAAAACCCTACAACGTTGACTACAATAGACCTTTGGACGAATCCGGCGCTGGTCGCCCAGTTTCTGAACCTATAGCAATTACTCTCTTCGTGGCTGCAAAGAAGAAGACAATGGTTTGGCAGACGGCATCAGAATTTCTTAGATAGCGCCACTAGAGCTGAAGTTCAACTTTGAGTCGTTAGGATTGCCCAAGCTCCCTCGATCTGGGTAGTTTTCGACGTTTTCAACGGTGTTACAGTGCGTTGAAAAATTATACGACATACCTAAATTTCCGTGGATTCTCACTTCGTTCGATTTATGCGGACAAACGGTAAATGCCAATTGACGCATCAAAAACCCCCGGGTATGAATTTTCAAGGTACTGGGTCAACTGTCAAGAAACTTACACCGGAAATGGTTGAAAATAGCCGTTGCAAAATTATCCGACATAGCTAACGTCCTCATGAAAATTTCAATTCTACAACCTCTACATCAATTTTTTCAAGGTAAAAACCACCAGAAACATCAAACTAATGATGCACAGAACTGTTTTGACCCATCACCACTTCGCAAAAAAAAACTGTTTAGCGTGTAGTGGACCACCTTTTTGAGACGTAGCCTTCAATCTATGCCCACTCCCTCAGAACCGTTCGTTCAGGCTGATCCGAAGGCTCATATTGTCTGATATAAGCGTAGACACCACGCCCAAGGATATCCCATAACATTAAATCGGTTTGAGGGGTTAAATCGCCAGAACAGGCCGACGATTCGAGCGATTCGAAGTGCCAAAGCCCGAAATCAAGCCTCCGTCGTCCTGCTGACAAAGAGAGAAGGCGAATACGCCTCAGAAAGGACAAAGAAGATGTTTAAACCTCTTCCCGATAATCAACAGAGCTTATACAACATGATACAAACACGTGGTTCAGCTCGTCTTCACAGCTGAATTCGTCATCACTTTGGGAAAGTCTTGTTCATGAAGCTTTCTAACCCAAAGTTTCCAATCCAGGGAAGGTGCAGGTTCTTCTTCTTTGCAGCCACAGAAAGGGGTCCTGTCACAGGTACAAAAACTCGACCACCAGCGTTGGGTTCATCCACATATCAATTGTCGTTAATATAGTCGGTCTCATCGGGCAATCAAACAGGTGCCCAGTGGTATGCCCTTGACTACCACAATCTGGGCACTCGCCAGGTTTGCTGTTATTGTGGTGCGCGCGAAGCGCGCACCAGATTTGGTTTTGAATCGGACCCGCGCGCAACCCCTTTTTTCGAAATCTCTGTTGAGAGTGAACGTAGAAATTAGTGCTAAATTGCATTAAAAAGAGCGCAAAAAGTTGGTCCATGTACCCAAAAAATGGTTTAAAACGGTTCACTTGTTTTCGAGTAAAAATTGAAAGACCTTTTGTTGTTACTCTCCTTTTTTTCAGATGGCGTACACGAACTTGTTGGTACACTTAAAATTGAGCTAGGAAGCTCATTTTTGGAAAGGAGGCTGGAAATGGATGCAGGTCGCTCCTACTTAAATTTGAACTTGATATATTAACTTTAAAGGGTACCTCAAAATCGTGGGTTTATATACTAAATTAGCCCTGTACCACGAAATCTGCTTTTTTTCTGGTGCGGCTGTGAAAACCAGGGTGTGTGGGTGAATCTGCAGCCAATCAACACATGTCGTCGGAGATGTGTACTGAACTTGTCAGAATTCGTACTCATGACACGTCATCGATCGATAATCAATATTATCGATTTTCGCGCTTTTTGCACAAAATACGGCGAGGAGTGGTGATTGCTGCAGGGATTGGTTTTCTTGGTTGGGCGATTCTCTCATCAGTTTTTATCGATAAATACCGATCAATAATATCGATTTCTTTGCCTCTTGCACAAAATGCCGCAATTATTGTTGATTTTTGATGGCTCTAAGTCACTTGTTTGGGAAATTCTTCTCATCATGCAAGAGCAAATATTAATTATCAATAACAGTGAGTTCTCACATAATGCACAAAAAGCGGAAATGAGTGGTATTTTTAATGTTTTGGTTCATAAGTTTTAAAAGTTGTACTCATACGACAATATTGTCTGTTAAATGTTTCATCATTCCAAAATGGAAATCGTTGAGCAAAATTGAAGTCAGAAAGGAAATGTGAAATTTCCGAAAATTTAGCTTCCTGGCAAGAGCAACGATTTGGTAATCGAGAAAAAAGCTTCAAAAATACCTTGAAACATCTTAAAAAATGATTTGGCGTAAAATAGCCTCGAAAAATAAAAAAGCTAGGAAATGTAGTGAACTAACCGAAAATGCGATTTAGTGGTCGATCATTTCACAATCTTCTCCGTTAAACTCATCAAAACGAAATCAAGCGCGCAACGGAAACATTAGGCCATCTTCTAAAGCTGTAATAAGGGAATCAGCATAGGTCAAGCTAGGTGAACTCCATTCCATATCGTGCTTGATTTCGTTTTGATGAGTTCAACGGAGAAGCTTGTGAAATGATCGACCACCAAATCGCATTTTTGGTTATTTCACTTCATTTCCGTTACGCCTAATCATTTTTTAAGATATTTCAAGATATTTTTGAAGCTTTTTTTCACCATTGCCAAATCGTTACATTTGCCAGGAAGCTGAATTAATCCTATGCAAATATGACATCAGCATGAGGGAGTGTCCACAGGGTAACGATGCGAGGGAACAACTGGCACGCCTACCAAGTTCTATCTCGGTCTCGCTGACCCGCTGAAGTGTTCCTTCACAAATCGGGTATGCTCCGCGCGCAGCAGACGAAGGCGTTGTTGTTGTGCTTCGGTCCATCTCTGCACATCTACTTTCGAGAGAGCATCGGCGAACGCTTTCTGATACATCTCTCCCTCACCGGGTTTAGTACTCTTCGCGAAGGATGATTTGGCTGCTTCACGATGTTAATGAACATTTGTCGAGCCTGGAGTTGACAGTGGTCTCTAACTGGCACGATGCGAGCTTCGCCGTGCGAATGCTCTTTTGGAGAGCATTTATAACAGCCTGTTGCGATTCGCAGAGCACAATTTTGAACGCACTGCAGATTGGACCAAGATGTGTCCGACACGATGAATAGCGCAGCATACTCCAAGGCGGGTTGCACAATAACCTCATACGTGGTCAGGATCTTATGGTGCATGTTCTCGGTTCTTGTATGGATCCTTTAGGGGACATATTTCAGTCAAGAAAAAGTTGAATCCAGAAAGATCTGATTGATACACCAAGCTTTGAAGAGATCTATAAAAAGGCACGCAATCATCCTCTAGTGGGAGTTTTGGAGGAGAAAGCTTCATGTGTTGGGCCGGATTAGGATGATATGGCAAGCTGGACGTCGTGTTTTTGCCACATAATGTACCCTCTATAAAACGTCGTAATTCACAACATTCGAGGCGCGCGCGACGCCTCAGCCTCCGTCTGCCCCCCGCTCTCTCACTGTCTCTAACCTCCGCTGCGCACCAGCACGCGTAGGAACCATGTGAATTTGGCCGTTCTATAACCTGTAGACCACATACCACGAGAAAGAGCTAAATAGCCATCTTATGTCCTTTCTTAGGCGTATTTGTCCTCTCTTTTACCAGCAGGACGATGCAGGCTTGGTTTCTGGCCTATCACTTCAATTTGCTTCAGTTTCCAGCTTATTCTCAGCATCTCAAACCGATGGAAAACTTATGGGATATTCTTGGGCGTTGTGTCTACGCTTATAGCGGATAAAAAGAGCCCTTGGTTAAGCCTAAACTAACCGTCCCGGTGAATGGGTGCAGATTTAGGGCAGTCTTCAAAAATGTTGGTCTGCAACAAGCCAAACAGAATTTACGGCGTGGTGATGGGCCAAGACAATTCTAAAGACTACTAACTTGACGTTTCTTCTGGTTCCTACCATAAAAAATTGATGCAGAGGATGTCGAATTGAAATTTTCATGAGGACGTCAGCTATGTCGTATAATTTTGCAAAGGCAATTTTCGGGATCAGTTTCTTGACAGTTGACTCCAGTTCTCTGAAAACTCCCACCCAGGCGTTTTCGAGGGTTCTGAGTCGAACGCCATTTACCGTTTGTCCGATTAGGTTGTTAAAGTTCTGTTACCACCCTCCCCCCTTCATACTTTTCCTTCGCGGCTAACACCGCCCTACGAGCTACGGCGAAAGCAGCAGTTTGGAATATTTCGTAACTATGTGAAATTGGAATGCTGACTTCGTTGCCCATGAAAATGCTGTCGAAATGCTCAGTTTGACAAAGAATCCATGTTAGAGACTGGCACGCATGCTATGACACGCGGCAAACGCCGCAGCTGCGGCAATAATTATCGCGAACATTTTCTCCGCGATCGCAGCGTTCCAGCTTGATTATATCAGTATCAAACGGAGTCCATTGCCCGAACCCTTTCACCTGATTTCGTAATATAACAAAGCGCTAACGTCGCTGTAGCTCATCTCGTGTCATCTGCCGCGGCGGCAAAAGTATAAAAAGGATGTTAGGGGCCGAGAGGGTCTATCTGCGTTGCTGCCTCGAGCTTGTTTAGAAGCGCGTATGCTGGCTTCGAGTGCTTCCTGGATTTTCGAGAAGGCGTTAACGTGATCACCAACAATGATAAAATTCTCAACTGCTTTCGGTAATTCAATGATGAACCTCTGCCCCCAAAAATTAAGACCTCAGCCTATCCTGATTGTTTCCAACGACGAAATTCGGGTTGTCTTCTCACTAGAGGTCGCATGGCAGTGAAAATTTGCAGACTTCAAGCTTCACACCCAGTTTCAGATCGAGATTTAGGAGCCCTCAGCCTAACAGAAGGATTCATCATAGCTCTTCAATGAGTACAGCCCAACAAATGTCAATCCTGTACATCACTCCGATAGCACAACAGTTTGGAAAAGAGAAAAAGACAGGGGGCACCAGCAGTAATCGCTGTACGAATTTTGCACTACAATACAACAAGCTTGATACCAATAGCAAATTTTTACTTAGAGAACCATGAACTTTGATGTACGCAAGATGCTGCGATTCCGAAAAAAAAAGTTTGTCCAAAAGTGGCGCTCTCGCACGTCAGAGTGTTTTACACAGTTTCACGAATAAACCTTAAACGATTATTGCCGCTGCTGTTCCCAAGGGTTTGCGCGGAGAAGCGAAGCGGAGGAGCAACTAAACTACTACACGAGCACAGAAGTAACGAAGCCATGCGGTTACACGACTACACATGACACTATTCAACCTCGGAGTGGAACCACCACAGCCCGCCAGGAAAGCCTCCCTCGTAACAGATTACTTCGGTTTTTCGATAACTTCAAACTTTTCAGTGAGGGTTTTTAGAGCCCTATACGAGTACATATCAAAAGAAAAACCTCTAATCAGGGTACGGCACGAGGTGTGGACAAGGCCAGTAGTACTCAGACCCCCCCCTCCGATGCGTTAATAGGTCAAATATTTTTGGCGATTTCCTTAGACCCGCTCCCAACAGTTTGATCTATGTTTTATTGCAAAATTCATATTCAACTCTAGGAAAACCTTATTATGATTTTGACCTTTACTTTCACTTAGTTACAACACGATTTCAGGTAAATTGGCCGGTATAATCGAATTTTTAGTGAAAAATATACATCTAGCATTTTCTACCCGTAGTGAGATTGGTTCACTTGATCTCCCGGCAGAGCTCCGACCCCCTTCACCGTTGCGCAGCTCAGACCCCCGGTGTCAATATCCACACCGCGAGCCGTACCCTGCCTCCAATTATCATTAGAAGAAAAAGAGAGGGAGGAGGCAGCCAAGCCACCACTCACCGTGTTTGAACCAAGCTCTCAGAAGAAAAAAACCGCTCTCTCGAACAGACGAGTTATGCAGAAGGGCACACAACACTCATTACTGTGGTTAACGCATTCAGAAGTTTGAAAGCAGCTGGGGCGGCGTTGTCTCTGGAGACAGATTGAATGCATGTGATCAAACACGGCAGATGGTTCAGCTCAGATGCGTGTTGCGGTCGTCCACTACCTTTCTCGGCATCGCTTTTACCACGGATAAAGGTGTATCGAGTCTCCTGTGCATCGTTGTGCGTCCGATCCACGCGAAGACTATAAACGTTCGTGGCAATTGCCAATGCGACAGCGTCCTCCTTAACACAATGAATATGAAAATATGTAGTTGAAGGCACCAGGGAGTGATTTCACTACAGAATCGCAAATTCATTTTCATTTACATAAATGGTGTGATTTCCGGTGTTGATCCGCATCTTTGGAGATGTGCCTCACATTCTATTTCCACTGACAAAGGAACTACTTTTAGTCAGTCTGACAACTCCGGATGGCATGAACTTCTCTAGTACCAATTTTGACGTAAAATCCGATTACGGTCTTCGCAACTGCCTAAAACCACTCTAGAAAAAGTTATACACGTTTTTCGAAGCCTAGCGGCCAGGTGAGGGTACCTACCCCCCTGAGATTTTTGGGGTGTTTTGGAAAAAAAGCGCATTCGGCTCAAAACCTGTATGTAGAGGTAATCCAGGGTGGTAAACACGAATCTGGTGTCCGTTTGTCGAAATTCTGAGTTTTACTGAAGTATACAAAGTGTAGGTCAGATCTGCGTAAACATATTACTAGTATCACTTGGGCACATATAAGGAAACTGCGCAGTACCCCGTCCCGACCCGCTTCATATTATTCAGAAGTTCTGAAAAAGCATTAGAAAAATGTACCGGATTTGACTTGAAATTTTCCCAGAGTGGTTTTTCGGGACGCTGATCACGAATCAGATCTGACCTACGCTTTGTATACTTCCCTTGTGAAGTAATATACCCATCATGCTCCTTTTAGGACAGGTCATTCTTTGCCGATTATTGTTGAGTTAAAGCCACAGTCCACCCAGAAAACGGTTTTTCAGATTTCATGCTTATATTGGAGACGGTCACACGCTAATCACAGCGGTATCTTTGAAATCGTTCAAGACCCCCTAAGGAAGGTGTTATGGCTCCTCAAGAAGCCTGTTATTTGAGGGCGAAAAATTGGCGGGACGAATTTTCCTAGTTCTGTATTTCCTTGCATTCACAATCGTTGAACGAGAGCGAGCCAGGATTATGAGAAGGGCCGGTAATGGACTCAAGAACGTAGACTCGGTCGAAATTCATCCATCCATCCGATATCGAGGTCGAAAATCAGGAAGGTGGTCGGGCCTGTGGTGTCCGCTTATAACTCGCTTATTTGGAGGAGTTGAACTTGGAAACTGACGACCTTGGCAAGTGCTATAGAGTAGGGGTCTACAACACAATCAAAAGGAAAGTCACAAAATTCATGTCTGAAGGTGTACCGTGCCTTTAACGCCAGCACAACCGGATAAATCAGCGCGCTAAAACCAACACAAATAGACAAATCCACCAATAACCCGATCACGAATACGGCCTTAAAACGACGTGCTTCTGCGATAATGATGTCAGGGCAGTCAAACTTTTGCCTAGGGCGTGCGGCTGTTATAAAAAGGATGTGCGGCAACTGAAACGATGGCCGCGTGGAACCGATCACTGCTTCTGGCAGCAGCACCTTCTGCTGTTAATGAACCTTTTATATCAACAAGAAACTCGAGTTGAAAGGGTATTGCGGTACAATCGGAAGTCCTAGCGCGTGATGCTGCCAAAAATCAAAAATGACAAGTTCAAGCCTGATTGAAGCTTTCCAAAAGCACGCGATTCGGAGCTGCATTCTACTCGTTTTTCTTAAATTATTCTATAGCTCGATTTCTTCTAGAGAAAATCTCTTTTAAACGTTAATTTTATTTTCCAAAGCGATTCACTGAAAATAGATCTTGCTTTTAGTTACAGCAAGGAAAAAAACAACAGATCAGAAATCGAACAGGTTCCCCGAATAGAGGGAAGAAAAATGGGCCGCTATTAAGAGCAAAAAAGCCCAATGGACTTTAAAAAGCAAACCTAACTACAAACCTGCATGTTTTCTGACTCTTGAATGCAGATATCTATACAATCCAGTGCGGTCCTGTCTTCGAAACAGTTGGATATCACCACTTTAGTTCTTTTCCCATCATTCAGTGCCGCTATTTTATCGACCATTCGCGTCGACATGGCCAATTCCGGATCTTCTACCTCGTCAGGTTCTTCTTCTAAAGCAAACAAACCTTCATTTAATTAAAACCACTAGAAGATATGTTTAAAAAAAGACAAACTCTTCGCAAATCTCCCTTTCCTAGACCTCTTCTCAACTTGTGGTTTCCGCTGCTTCTCCCTGATCACCTCCTGCTGAATCGAGTCGTACGAGTTGGCACCTCGGGGTTGCTGCATTGAAATACAGTAATTTCACGCACTTTAATAGAAACACAATAACCCTACTGATCACCTTTGGTTTGAGGATCCGACCGCTTGCACTGGCGTGGGATCGCTTTGGAATGAAGTCATCGTCGAACTCGTCGTCGGCGTTTCCGACAGAGTCTTCATGGAGGTTCTGAAAAGTCTCTGTAAGAATGCGCACATTTATTAAAACACTAAAAAGGAAACAATTTCAGAAAATTCGTGTTCAATAAAGAGGGTCTCGAATATCCAAAACATTCGCAAAACTTAGCGTAGATGCCCGTAAGCATGCTTCAGCTAACAACTAACATGAACCCATACGGTTCGTATCTAACGCCAACGCTGGAAACAAACCAGTGCTTACATACTCGCCCAACGAACCCTGAGTCACCAGCCTGTAAACCCCATTCCTACTAACGATAGGATGGAAAACGGAGCTGGAGAAAACAACCGACAATCTTCTCTTCTTCTTTGCAGCCACATTGAGGGTTTTGTCATAGGTTGAGGAACTGGGCAACCAGTAACGGATTCGTCCATAAGTCCATTACGGTCAGCGTGGTGGGTCTCTCCGGACATTTGAAGAGGTGTGCAGTGTCATGGCCAAGGCAGCCGCAGTCCGGGCAGACATCTCATTTGCTGCTGTCTATTTTGCTGGCGTAGGACATAAGCATGGTAGAATGACCACAGCGCAGCGATGCCAGGGTGCACCTGGCCCTTCTTCCGAGTTGAGCCTCGGATGTGCAGACTTGGGGCAGCACTACCCCCAATATGGGATTAATGATCGCCTTTTCCAGATGGCACCGTACGAACTGAGTATGTTCCTCGCGCAATAGACGGAGTCGTTCTTGCGGTGAGTCGTGCCATCTTTGCAGATTGACTTTGCTGGGAGCATCGGCGAATGGCTTTCTGATCTCTCTTTCTCTGACGGGGTTCAGCACTCTCAAGAGGGGTGATTTGGTTGTTTGACAATGTTGATGAAAAATTGTTGAGCCTGGAGCTCACAGGCTCCTTTACTGGTAATAAGCGGGTCTCAGCATGCAAGTGATCGACCGGGAACTTCTTGCACATCCGGTGGCGATTCGAAGAGCCGCATTCTGTATGCGTTGCATCTAAGTCCATGAGGATTCCGAAAATAGATGCTGCCAAACTGGTGCGCCGTATTCTATTGCAGGCTGGAGAATCGCCTTATACGCTGTAATAGTGGTTTCTTTGCTAGTACACCATGTTGTACCGCCCAGGGCTCTAAGCACGTTGCTTCGCTTTAACGATAGCCTGCTTCTGTTCCGTGTTCTTATGAACCTTGAGCGATGGATCGAACACGAGTCCGAGAAGTTTTGGGAAGCGGGCGGCAGGCAAACGATCTCCATTCCATACGACATACGGATGTGCGCTGTGTTCAGATGGGTCCGTTGTGAGTACGGATACCGATGACTGACGCACAAATCTTCAGCATTTTGCGGTCGAAGAAGCTTTAGTGGGGTCAAGTACACGTTAATCTTAGCGGCGGCCACATTTATGTCCCGATCACGACACAAGACAGTCATACCATCAGCGTAAGCGACCAACTTGATATCTTGGGGAGGGGCGGGCATATCTTCGAGGTACAGCCTGAAGACAGCAGGCGACAATACGCCGCCCTGTGGGACTCCAGCTGCAATCGGAATGCTGGTTGAGTTATGATTCTGGAACATCACTCTAGCCCGTCTTCCCTTAGTGAATGCAGCTATCCAGCGCTTTTGCCATGGCGGGATTGATGACTCCAGTAAGTTGTTTGATAAGATACCAAGATTCACTGTGTCGAAAGCCTTGGTGAGATCCAATGCTGTCGTGGTGGAATGCAGTTTTCTGAATCCGTGCTGAAACACCTGTCTCTCGTTATGCTGAGCCAGGTCCTTGACGATCAGCTTTTCAGCTACTTTAGAAAAAGAGGACAGCAAACTAATGGGACGATACCCCTTGACTGAAGCTTGGGGTTTGCCAGGCTTGGGCAGCGGCACGACGTTTGCCGTCTTCCAATTCTGCGGGATAGTACACGACCTGAACGAGGTGTTTATCACATCAGTTAGAATCGGTAGTAGGTCAGTGGGTATCTTCTTCAAGACAGCAGGACATATCCCATCAGGACAAAGAGCTCTAGAGTTCCGCATTTCCTTTATAATCTTCTCAACTTGCGTCGTAGTAAACGCTTCGGCCGTGCTCATAAGCGGGAGGCGGCACAGCTCTCTTACAGTCACTCTATTCTGCGGACCTCGTTTAGCGCTGGTGAAGAAAAAACTTTTCCCGAGCGCATCAGCGGCTTCCTTTCCTGATTTGAATACGCCGTTGTCGAATTCGATTGTGGATACGGTGGCGGGTGAGCTTTTACCCGAAAGCTTCCGTAAAACCTTCCAAGTAGCTGTACTGTCCGTCTTGAAGTCCAACTGCCCGGTGAACTTCTCCCACTCTTCTTTCTTGTGTCTGTCCATATCCTTTTTGATCTCACTGTAGACAGCTCAGCAACCACGGGGTCCAGATGATTAACCGCTCTCCTCGCATCTCTCGTTCTAATTTTGTTGAGGATGTCTCTGTTGACATTTGGATAGAAAGTCTTGACGCGACCGATAGGAATAGCCACATTAATGGCCTTGCGGATTGCGTCAGATAGATGGCACTCTTTCTGGTGCACGCTTCCATTCCACGGGTAATCTGCCGATTGGCGAAGCGCAACTTCACTGAACAGGCGCCAGTCTGCTCGGCCTAAATTAAGATAAAAACGTTGGCGAACACCAGATAAGGGAGCGAGAGGATTGGATAGATCGATGTGGACAAAGACAGAAACAGGGGCACTTGGCAGAGTAGTCGAGGTAGACCATGAGCAGCAGCTAGAAAGGTTGGAGAAGACAAGAGATATGTCTGGGCTAGAAGATCGGCCGTTGGCAGGGAGACGAGTGTGCTGATCATCGTTTAAAATGACCAGGTCGCACTCATCTGCCCATTCTTCGACGTCGTTTCCTCTAACATCAGGACCGAGAGACGAGCAAAAGGCGTGAGCGTTGAAATCACCCGCGAAAACGACCGAGGATGAGAGGAAGCAGTCGCTCAGCTGCTTGAGAAGTGGGATAGGATTGTAAGATGAAGGGCATGAAGTTGTAGGTGGAATGTATATGTTGAAAAGAGAAAGGGTTGTTTTTAGGGGGAGATGGATTGGGAGGTACTCGAGAGTACCGTTCGTGGGGGTGCTGGGAATGAGGTGTGAGGGAAAGGAGGATAGAACGAAAGTAGAAACTCCTCCGCCGAGAGATGACCTTGGAGCATATTAAGAAGTATAGCCTGGGATATTGGGATGAGGATATTTAGGGGATGGAGGGAGCCTAGTTTCTTGAAGCATGATGACATCTGGATGGTAAGTACGTGCGAAGAGAGTTCAGAAAGCTTGGCACGAAGGCCGTTTAGATTGATATGCACAATGGACAGGGGGGCGATTTGAGATAGAGGAATCTGAGATGGAAGGTGAGGAGCATAATACACAACGAAAAGATGAGTTATGATGCCACGCAGAACTGAGACCCGAATAGGAGAGATGCAATCACCTTTGGCATCCGAAGCACTGGACGCTGGTATGTCTCCAGTTAACATCCTCTTCGCACGTGGCGCATAGGTACTTCTGAGCGGGTCCAGGATTCCTCTCCACGCCGGCCCTTTGCAGGAGAAACCGAAGGAGAGCTGCGGCCGGCCAACACCTCTCCCATGACAAAAACCCTCTGTGGAGGAGATGACGTCGGTTTGCACGGCGGCGATCTTCTTTCCTCCCCACTGCCACGGCAAGAACGTACGACATCTCGGCAGGACCGACAATCAGTAGTAATATGTAGCTCTTTAAACTGGGTCGATGAGACATCGCGTTACAACATCCCTACGACCAATTACTCCACTTTCAGAAGTTACGTTTGGACAAGGTAATCTACTGGGGTCTGTTTTGAGTGGAGGAGTCGACCGTTAAATCCAGTGCGTTCAGAAATGATAGGCTCACCCTTGAAAACCTCGGTTTTCAAGACGCTTCACAGTTTGGCGATCCATACTGTTAACTATTGAATTCAGCAATGAAAAAAACTTTTGCATACTCAGTCTTATGAATACTCCACGATTTTAAACAATTTTAAGATAAATTTTCGGATTTTTCCCCGTTCAGAAATGATAGGCTCGCCCTGTAAAAATTCAAATTTCTTACTTCGAACAAATTGCCCGTTACAAGTCCATTACATATCATTGACGTGGGTACATCGTACATCGTTGTTGTTAGAATGAGACGTGGTACTGCTCTTACTACTTCTGAACAAGCCCAGATTCGTGCTCTCGCCTCTGTTGGACTGAGTCAACGAAGAATAGCGGCCCGAACCGGACGTTCGCAACACTAAATTGCGCAGTTTCTTAGAGATCCGGCTTCTTATGGAAAGGCGAAGTTTACCGGACGCCCTAAGAAGATCACCAATCAGGATGCCTGAAGGACCAGTCGCCTATGTTCCAACAGGACGCTGTCGCTGAATCAAGTCAGGTCTGAATTACAGCCTGATGTTTCGAAAACAACTGTTTTTTCTATTTATTGGCAAGAAAGAACAAGGCAACCGATTGGACAAAGGCAAGGCGATCTCCCATAAGCCAAGAGAGCTTGAAAAATGAGCCTAAAATGGTTCAGGTTATTTTCTCCGATGAGAAAAAAATTTAATCTTAATGGTCCTGATGGTACTCGGTACTACTGGAGGGATCTCCGCTGGGATCCGTTGATCTTTAGCAGGAGGAATTTTGGTAGCGGTTCGCTGATGTGTTAGGGAGAATTTTGCAGCGCAGGTGTTTTGGAGATGGCCTCCGCTTCCTGCTTCCGGTCGGATGAACTCGGGGGAATGCCAGGTAACTTTGAGGACACATCTACTGCCGTTCTTTTCTAAAATACGACGTCAGCGCATCACTTTCCAACAGGATAACGCTGCAGCGCATGTGCCGAGGTCTACAAAACCCTGGTTGGAGCAGTAGCGAATTCGTGTGATGGAATGGCCTGCGTGCAGCCCTGATTGCAACCTCATAGAGAATATCTGGGGCATAATGGTGCGCCAGGTTTATGCGAACAACAAGCAGTGCGGCACTGTAGGTGAGCCTAAAGCTGCTGTTCTCGAAGCCTGGACCAACATTGATAAGAATGTCATATCAAATTTGATCCTATCTATGCCTAAGAGAATTTTCGAGGTCATTGCTAATGATGGTGGACCTGTATCATCCTAGATTTTATTGTTTGTTCACGTTTTGTTTAATGAAGATTTGTTTTCACCGGGTGAGCCTAACATTTCTGAACGGTAAAAAAACAGAAAATTTCCCTTAAATTGTTGAGAAGCGTGGAGTATTCATAAGATTGAGTAAGCACAGGTTTTTTGCACTGCTGAATTCAATGTAAACAGTATGGATCGCCAAACTGTGAAGTGTTTTGAAAATCTTGATTTTCAAGGGCAAGCCTATCATTTCTGAACGCGCTGTATATTGGGTTGATGCATAATTATGGAACGTCTTCATTAACGCGTTTTTCTTCAGTGAAAATTGAGGTTTCGTCCGCAATATTTATATGAAAATAGTCCTCAATATTTAGTTCAAAAGGTTTATTCGCTTTAAATTAGGTGACACTAGTATAGAGAATAAAGAACAGGAGGTCGGCCATCAGATTTTGATGATCAAGCACTTCTGACTGCCGTAGAAGAGGACGAAAGCCTGACAACGCGAATGCTGGCTGAAGACTTTAATGTCAATCAATCAACGATGGCTCCACGCCTGAAGAAGCTTGGATGGGTATGGAAATTGACTGGATGGGTGCCCCACGAGCTATCCGACAACAATAAAGCTGAACGCGTTCGAATTTTCGCCGATTTACTGCAGCGAAACCAACAAACACCATTTTTGAATCACCTTGTGAGTGTGTGTGTGTGTGCGCGTGTGCGTGCGTGTGTGCGTGCGTGTGTGTGTGTGTGCGTGTGCGTGCGTGTGTGTGCGTGTGTCGTCCATTGGGAAATCATTTCGAATGGCATTTGTTATTGGTTTAACGGCACAGATCAATGGCAGCAATGGAGAATCCCTGAAAGAAATGGCAATCGGCAATCCAAAGTCGACAGCGACGTCTATCTGGCTCAGCTTGGTCGCCTCAACGCTGCAATCGAGGCGAAAAGACAGCGCAAAAAAACCACATCATGTTCCATCACGATAACGCTCGTCCACATTTTTAGCGCCGAGTAACCGATTCAATCGCCAATAAGGGATGGGATCTGCTCCCACATCCGCCGTACTCACCGACAGAAGCACTAACGGGCTATCATGTTAAACGCTCTTTGAAAAACTGGCAAACAAACAAAGTCTACGACGATTTGGATAACCTAGTGGCTAATGTCAAAGCGTGGATCGCCTCCAAGAATCGTGACTCCTTCGCACGTGGAATCGACCGACTGCCAGCGAATGGGAAGCAGTTCTTGAAGTGGATGGTAACTATGCTCTCGAATGATAATTTAATCATGTTTTGATTAAATATTGTTTTTGTTGAATGATATATTTTTAAAAACAGTTCCATAATTATGCATCAACCTAACACATGTTCTTCTTCTTCTTATCAGCCACATCGGAGTTTCTTCTCATAGGCGTAGAAAGGTGGCCACATCACACGGCTTGTTCCACATATCACGAGCAGACAGAGAAGTAGGTCTGGCAGAGCATGAAAATAAATACAGTGAATCATGACCAGCAATATGACAGTCAGGACATTGATCTGGGACCGACTCGTCGATTCTATGTGCGTAGGCTTTGAGGTACGAAGAGTGACCGCAACGTAGACCCGCCAGAGTGACGCGGGAGCGTCTGGGCAGAGTCTTCTCGCTGTCATCGACCGTAGGAGGCACTGTACCAAGGATGGGATTGGGAAGGGCACAGGACAGGTATTCAGACACGAATCTGGTGTGTTCAATTTGCTGCAGCCTCTTCCTTGTGAGCTCAGAGGTAGCCCATCTTTGATAATCCAATGTAGAAATAGCAGTATGGAGCGGTGTGCGAATATTACGGGGATGAGGATCAGATGACAGGAGTGGGCAGGGTTGAGCACCGTTGTGACCCGGCACAACGGTGGGTCGTAAAGTCTTTGAAAATTTTCGGAAAAAAAATTAAAAATTGGGCTGAGGGTCGTAAAAGTTTTAGAGAAAAACAGGATCTTTCCCCAAGCCACTTGGTGAGGCGAAATGAGGTAAATTTGCCACTCAAAAAAGTTGAATCATTTTTTCGTCCCGCGGAGGGGGTCGTAAAAAATTTGGAACTTTTAAAAAAATACTGGTCAACAAAGGAGGGTCGTAGCTCCGCCGAAAATCGACACAACGGCCTGCTCAACCCTGGGAGTGGGTAGTTGGGATGTGCGGCATTCTTGACTATGCCAATGTGAAACTGTTGTGACTGCAGTTGGCAGTGCTGTTTGACAGGAAGTACGGCACATTCTTGATGAAGATTGGATATAGGTGTAGACTTTGGGCAGCCAATGATATCACGTAGTGCAGTATTTTGTACGCGTTGAAGCTTGCTCCAAGAGGCATCCGACAGGTGTCTAGTCCATATCGGAGCTCCATACTCCAGAGTAGGCTGTATCATGGCCTTATACGTTGTGCGTAGAACTTCCTTTGTGCTACCCCAAATGGTGCACGCCAGAGCACGGAGGATGTTATTTCGCGTGTTAGCAGTTGCGGCTCGGATGCGCGTGTTCTCGTGAAAGCGCAGTGAGGGGTCCAGGAAGACTCCAAGTAGCCGAGGGTGCTTAGACAGGGACAGCCGATTACCTTCCCAGAGATCCCCGGGATGCAGTTGATGCTCAGCCGTTGCAGTAGTGCACCGAGCAACTCTAGACTTTGAAGGAGAGACCTTTAGCTGCTTCGATTCGAGGAATATGGCCAGGCTGCAGAGGTACTTGTCCATCTCCGCAGTGGCACGGTCAATAACAGGGTCTGTACATACAATTGTGATGTCATCAGCATACAGACATAGATGGATGTTGGGTGGCGGCTTCGGAATATCGGAGAGATACAGAGAGAATAGGCTTGGGGACAATACTCCACCTTGAGGAACGCCTGCCTTCAGGGACCGACTTCGACAAGTGTCCGTCAAACTTCACACGTATGGAGCGGTTCTTGACGAAGTTGTCAGTCCATCGTTTACACCAGTCGGGCATATTACAGTCCAGAAACGATTTTGACAACAATGAAAGGCTGACACTGTCGAAAGCGGAAGTCAAATCGACTGCTACGACCAGACTTCTGCCGGCGGGAGCTATCACATTTAAACCGGCGATGATGTGTTCAGTAATTGACGTTAGTGCGGTGATGGTGGAGTGCGCCTTTTTGAAGCCATGCTGATGGACGTTCTGCTGTAGTGCGCCTTGGAGATGCGGATTTATGATTTTTTCCGCCAGCTTAGCGATAGGGGATAATAGGGATATGGGACGATGTGACGTGGCTTTATCCTCTGGTTCGCCAGGCTTGGGGATGGGGAGAACAAGAGCTTGTTTCTAACGAGCAGGAACAATACTACTACTAAACGACGAATAGATAAGATCACTGAGTAACTCAGCATATTGTTCCGGCAAATGCTTTAAGTGAACGGCTGAGATGCCGTCAGGTCCCTCTGCCTTTGAGTTCTTCATTGATTTGATAATGGCAGTGGCAAAGGAAGCAGTAATAGCAGGTACGTCCTGGCGACTGAGTTTCCTGATCGCACGTAAAGGTACATCTGTGTTGCTTATCGCGTCATGAAGAGGCAGAAGCATGGAGTTTTCCAAGCTGGCAGGCAGCCTTATATCCGAATTCAAATCTGCCGAGGGGAATTCAAGCATGTTGCGCGCATGTGCAATCTTCTTTCCAGATAGTCGTTTGAGAATGCTCCACGCCTGCTTGCTATCAGTCGCAAAGTTGATGGATTCGGTGTACTCTCTCCAGCGTTTCTGCTTGTGGTCATTCAGCACTTTAGAGATCTCCTCGGATAATTGAGAAATGCACGGATCAGAGGGGTCACTCCTGCGTGTCGTCCCGTTGAGTGATAAGCTCCAGGGCTTCCTTTGGTACGTTAGGGTGGAACGTTCTAACGCGACCGGTGAGGATGGCTATTCTGGAGGCATCGCATATGGTGTCGACGACGAACTTCTCTTTGTCATGTACGGAGCCAGCTAGCGGATAGTTGGCTACCCGGCTGAGTAGCACCTCTTTAAACAGGACCCAGTTAGCCTTACGATAGTTTATGTAAGATTTGCTACGAGAGCCAGAAAAAGGTGCGAGATGACTATTAAGAGACAGATCCAATGATGTGCAAATAGGTATATGATCACTGCCCATTGCCACAGATGTGGACCAGCTGCAAGACATGACAAGAGAAGAGGAAACAAAAGTGACATCCGGTAAGGAGGGTCTGCCCGTCGACGGGAGACGAGTAGGAAAGTCCTCGTTTATAGGTATCAGGTCACAATCATCCGCAAAAAGCTCAAGTAGTTCTCCTCTGTCGTCCGGATCTAGGAAGGAGAACCAGGAAGGGGAGTGAGCATTAAAGTCACCAGCCATGACAACAGATGAAGATGAGAGGATTGCATATACACCATATAGATATGGAGTGGGGTCAAATGAATTGGGACAAGAAGCGGATGGGGGAATGTAAACATTGATAATGTCTAGGGGACAACTTTGCAGTACAACATGAACTCCTATACATTCAACAACATTATCATTAGGGAGTGCAATAAGATGGGATGGAATAGATGATTTTACAAAAGTCGACACGCCACCGCCATGTGATGTACGGGGAATATGGTATGATGTATAGCGGGGGGGGGGGGCGGAGCTGAGAAGGGGAGGACACGCTAAGTTTGGTCTCCTGTAGGAGGAGGACATCAGGTTGTGAGCGTTCAATGTACAATGTAAGTTCCATAAGTTTGGCACACAAGCCATTAATATTGAGTTGAAAAATGTTGAGACTATGAAGAGGAACCGTAGAAGGTAAATTACTACAAGGCATACAACAATAGGCATCAGTGTAATCATTATAGCTAGCTAACCCCGAACACTTGAGGTGTACCCAGCCAAGGCAACCACCGCACTGGATGCTCGCATGTTGTGCCGACAATCCACAATGACGGCATGGATATTGCGGAGTCTTGTTTCGCGGTCCAGGGTTCTTCTCAATGCCAGCTCGTAACAGTAGAATACCAAGGAGTGTAGCAGCCAGCCATTTACACTCCCACACATAAAAAACTCCTCGTGGAGTTGTTGATGCTCGTTTGATGAGTCTTCTTAATCTTCATAGTCGACTCCACAGATCCACCACGCCTAGGTTGAGCATCTCGGATCCAACACATGTTCTATCGCAATGAGTCACGGTGGTTGCTTACCAACTCACATTTAGGAGTGCTACAATTTTTGATTCCCAATTTCCTCATGTTCCGCTTTCCATTCTGCTATCCTAAGGGGTAGGAATTGACAAGCTGGGGGCAGGGGCAAACCATTACCGGCTAGCGGGACAACTAGGAGGGGAGGGGAGGGAATCGAAACGCTAGAATTTTAGAGGGGGGGGGGTGAAGATATCTGAGATCATGTTTTCAATAGAAATTAAACTGCCACTCCACGAGGTTCAAAATTAGCGAAAGAACGTAGTTTAACAACAAAAAATGAAAACTGGTTTTTGAAAAAAAAACAGTCCCACAATTTCACGAAAAAATTTCACCCACGGGGACGTTGAAAATTTCAATAAATTTCAAGGGGGAAAATTGGTACAGAAGGAGGGGCGCTGCTTCGTAGAGGAACGGGAGAAAGTCTGCTTGATACTGGCCGGCGATTCAAGACTTCAACAAGGGTCATACTAACTCAATTTCTGTAATTTCAACGGTGTTGGCATTCTGAAATGAGCCAAGCGGGAACAGCCCAACCTCAGAATACTGATCACGAAGGTGTCTCCAGAATAGCACAGAACCCACTACTAACGGAGTTACGGCGCCTCAACGATTTCAAAATTGAATGCCAAAAAGTTAGCGGGCGAGTTGTCTCAGGACTGCTCTTTCTCATTATACGAATCCATCGTCTCAAGCAGGCCACATTACAAAGCCAGACCGAGATCAAATGAATGAACACAGATTTCGAAAGCTTGTCGGTGAACGTGCCCCAATATTCCTTCTTTTTTTGGGGGGGGGGGCGTGGTCATCTAACTTTATCTCATTTATTGAAGCGAATGAAGACTTGGCGCTCGGCAGGGTTGCTCTACTCGTCGGGCGGACTATTATAACCAAAATTACCCACGAGGATGAACGAAGCCTTCAAAACTGAGACACTTTCTTCTTCTTGAAGACGCTACAATCTTCTTGAGTAAATCCTTGGCCAAAGTACTTAGTTTTGGTTTTCGCAAAACATACAATTGACGACAACTGATATAACTGATGCTCGCAGTTACCCTATTATAATTATTCAGTTGTTAACATGCACGCTTCATCTAATTATGATACCTCGAATGGTGTTCCCCGGATTAGAAAAAGGCGATAAATGTTTTCCGCTTAATTCTGGCACTGTTTCTCTGAATCTGAAATAAGATTTTGGAGATGACTTATGATAAACAAATTCTAGCCTGCGTAAGATAGTGTTTTATACCGCTGAGCTGAATGCCACGCTTACTTGTCTCTGAAAATATCCCCGAAAATGCTCGCAGAAGGCCGTTTTGTATGCTGAACTTGGGAATGAGGTGAGTTTGTTGGCTTTCAAAAAAACCACCCGCTGGTAATTTTTCTCTTACACACTCAATGAGTCAACGAGCCCGTAATTGTTGTTCGGACTGCCTACCAGGGTCAAGCGGTATTGCGAAATTCCGACAGGGGTCGTTAAAATTTTTGGCTCGAAAATGAAGGTCAGGGGGTTCGCGAAAATTTCAGTCTAAAATGAAAATCTGGTGGAGATATCTAAAAATCCTCGATATTTTTGGTCACCAAAGGGAAGGATCGTAGCATTGCTCAGGTTTTAAGCCCCTTTCACAGTCTGCCGGACGATGCCGTCCGGCACGTTATAAAACTGCCGCAGTGCGAGGGAAGCTGCGGTGAACAACCGTCAGTACCGACTCTTCAGTACAAAATGTAAGGCGGAAACAACCCGTTCTAACCCGTCATAACTTGATCCGACGTGATGGCAATGATTTCACCGCACTCAGACGTCGGCCGGCCGACACCGCAGTGCGGAGTGCACAGACGCCGCAGTCCTATCTTATAACATGCCGGACGGCTTCGTCCGGCAGACTGTGAAAGACCCTTTAGACGCTTTCGACCAACTATTGAACGAATTTTCGGGGTCTGACGGTTTTTGTAATCAAATATAAACTGCCCCAGACTCGCGCCTCGGAGGGGGGACCACAAAAAAATTGAATTTTGGAAAAAAATAGCGGTGAGGGGGTCGCTGCGATTTTGAAAAATTGCGCAACGCCCCGCTTAACCCCGGTTCCTATCTTACATAAATCAGGTCTCTCTGGAAAGGCTCCGGAAAGGTTTCAGATGTAACCTAAAATATGCTGTGCGGTTTGTTTGAGGTGCTGATCGCGACTCTGTGGAGCATTTGTCATACATAGTTGAGATGAATTCGCCAATTTGGCTCAAAGCTTCACAGTGGGAGGAAAATTTGGAGGCCCCATAAGGCTTTTCACGATTTCTAAAATACTAAGAGAGATTTGGATCAAAACTGTTTTGTGGAAGCTATTTGCAGAGTTTAACACTAATACATAGCGGTGCAAAACTATAGGTCCACCCTAAATTTCACAGTCAAGAGAAAAAGTGTCAGACTTCGCCATACGAAAACAGTACCAATGGGTTCAGGAGTAATCTTTTTTTTTTGAATTTTCCCATTTGAAGTTAGGTATGGGTTGACACCTGGTGACATAGACATTATCTACGATGTTCCGAGTGATGCCGAAGCTTTTTTTCCTGCTGAGCAGGCTCAGGTGGACGCCGTAAACGAAGCACGTATCACCAACGGAAGTATTTCCCCGCAACTCGGAAGATCGCACAACTGTATCAACAGATACTTTAAACATCTGACGCAGTCTAAGGAGCAGGGAGACCCTGGTCGACAGAGAAAGGTTCCGAGGCGCGAGGAGATCCATATTGCTCATGAAACCTGGAAGAGTATGCAGTCCGCGAACGACAACCCAGGTCGTATTTTCTGACGATAAAAAATGGAATATGGATGGCCCAGATTGTAGCACCCACTACTGGAGGGATTCGCGGAAAGAAAAACGGTTATTCTCAAAGCGTTACTCTGGAGGCAGAAGTCTGGTGGATCTGGGCTACTTTCTGCTGTGAAAGCGGATTACACTTGACTTCGTTTAGTGCAAGATGAACAGCCTGGACTTCGAAGTTGCTTCATGACAGTCTACTGTCATATCACAGAAAATGTCAACGACTGTCATCTTGTTTTCATTATGACAACGCGTCGAGCTAGAGGCGCACAACGTCACCGTCCGGGTTGAGCAGGCCGTTGCGCCAATTTTCGGTGGAGCTACAACCCCTCCCATTGACCAATTTTTGAAATTGCCAAAATTTTTACGACTTCCCTACCGAGACAAGAATTTCTTCAAGTTTTTAAGAGTGAAAAGGTTGGAAAATGTTCAAACTTGTGGTGGAATTCGTTCAAACAATACGAGCCCCCAATTTTCATTTTTTTCATAAATTTCCCCAATATTTTACGACCCCCCGTTGCGCCGACTCGCAACCACGCTCAACCCTGGTCACCGTTTTGTAATGGCTCGCATGTTCACCCGATCAGAATCCAATGGAGAACTCGTGGTAAAGTCTTGAACGGAAGGTGCATAAGAATGGCACAACCTTTTCTTCGATTTCTGATCTGAAACTTGCCATTCTAGATGCTTGGGTACAGGTATGCCAAACAAGAATTTTGATGTTTCCTTTTAGGTGTGTTTAATTTGCTGTTGAAGTTTGGATAAATAATTATTTTCACAGGCGGACCTATACTTTTGCACCGCTTGAGATGGGCACTTTTTCCCAAAAGAAACAGTACTTCTCAACCAATGAACCGATTGTTCTGGAACGTTACCTACAAGGGTTCTCAGCACTCCTGAATCCATTGATACTGCTTTCATATTTCAAAGTCGAAAGCCCGGGTTTCTTGGATGCAAAAATTGGGATGGACCTCTACTTTTGCACAGCACTGTATGACACCCGTTTTTCAATAGATTATGGTAGGTTTCGCTCGGTATACGGTATTTTCGCCAGAATCTCATTCTGCTAAAAATTTCGTTCCGGGGGTTGTTTGATGTGCTGACATGAATTTGAGGTCTATTTGTCAGTTTCGAGAAATTTAGGTATATTACGCCCCGTAAATGACATTATACCAAGCGTAGCGTATAGTAATCCTCAATATTTCGACATAAAGATGCCAGATTCGTAATCAGCCACCCAGATAACCCTCACATAGAAGTTTTGAGTCGAATCAGAAACAATTTTTCCGTACACCCCGAAAAATGCCAACATTTTGAAGGGTTGCAACAGATGAGCACTCACAACTCCGTTCAGAGAAACGTTTCGCAGCTGTCATGCAAAAATTCGAATTCTAGGTGGAAAATTGATCCTAGAAAACACTATGTCATTTGGAATGGCCACGGCATGTAATGATCCTTCCCTTGTCAGCGAAATCTTATATCAGAATCGTAGAAAGCGTGCCAGAATTGACCAAAAACATTCGTCACCTCTCGAATCCGTGGGAACACCATGCTAGGCCTCCTAGTGGGAATAACCAATTGAGCAGGCGCCTTCAGTTTTGTGATAGGAATCGCAGTAAGAGGGTTCTTGTGTGATCTCGGAAAGCCGGCACCGAGAAAACTGGAGGCTTGAATTGCTGCCAAGAGACCTTATTGGGGCCGCTCGAAGCACAAGATATGAAATGCAGCTTCTATTATGTAGCCTAGTCGATGCGCATAATGGGACAGTATTCGGAGAGATAGGGAGAACAGGTTTCTTGATGCTGCATGCTCAACTGGATTGAACAAGACCTTAGGTTATTCTCTGAGAAATATTGCCGCGACTCCTCCGGCTCGGAGCCTGCCGGTGCCTAGCCGGAGGAGTCGCGGGTGAGATGCGGGGCAGAACCGCGAACGATTCTTCATTGACCAAATCGCAGTAAGGCCGCGGAAGAGTCCCGGGGAGTGGCGGTAGAGTTGCGGAAGCTTGACTCGCGGGTAGGTCGCGGTAGAGTCCAGGGTCGCGGGGCGGGGTCACGGGGCAGTAGCGCGGCAATATTTCTCAGCGTTATAAAGACACAGAATTAATGCATAAAAAGGCAATACAAAGCAAAAATCGAAAGAGCAAATAAACATCCTTTTTCTTCAGAAAAAAATAAAGCTCTGTGCTCCTGAGATTTCATCCATTCACAAAAAAATGACATTTCCAAGGAAAACATTATCTATTGCCAATTTTCCGCATGAGAGCCCCAAAAGTTCGGATTAGAAGGCAATGCTTTAGGAAAATAATGAAATGCACCTATATTCCGATGTATAAGTAAGGAAACACATCAGAAACGACAGTAACAAATGAGAAAAGAAAATACGTGTAGCAGCACAAAACTTGAACCCACCGATGGCTGTGCACTTCTCTTCCTGCGTGAGCTGACATGAGCTTCCGGGCCAATGGCATTAGCCATGCCGGCCTCAACCAAAATACAAAAGCCCTGAAATGCGCTTAAATAGTAAAAAATGCCAGCGATCCCCCAAAATGACAAAAAAACACGGTAAAAATCGAACATTTGAGCGAAGAATGATTCAAAGATTGTCTTGGAATCAAGGTCAAGCAACTCGTTGGACAAAGTGGGATCGTTGTTGCGACTGCCCCCCATTCGTGGCAAAGCTTTGCGACCCCATCCCCAACAATGGACCCACTGAATTCAAGGTAAACACGCCCACCTAGCTGAAGATTTGAATGATGGTCAAAATTACCATTGTCCAAATAGCGAAAAATGGTTTTGGGGGACTTCCATTGTCAAGTACATTGCTCTTATGGGCCGTAACTCAGCGGTTCGGTAAAATAGACCCAGTACTGAAGTAGAAAAAAGCGAAACCGCTCATAAGTGAGAAATAGAAAAAATCGCCCGTTGGAAAAAGTGGTGCGAAAAATCCGTTTTTTCCAAATGGCAATTTCAGCCTTGTTTTTCACTTTTAGAGAGCGGCGGTCGAGCAAAAAGATGCTTTACTGAGTGGTTATAGAAAACTGCATTAGCTGGACTTTTTCTAATTTTTTTTCGTGATTTTCTACTTCATCATGTGAAAACATAGAGGTAGAAAGAAAATCACGGGAAAATTTTTTAGCACAAATCCAGCTGTTGTAGTTTTCGATAACCAATCAGCAGGTACACCTTTGTTCGACTGCCGCCTCTCTAAAAGTAAACCAAGACTAAACAGACCATCTGGAAAAAAAGCACTTTACCCCACTTTTTCCAACGGGCGATTTTTTCTATTTCTCACTTTATGAGCGTGTCGCCGTCCGGCACACTAAGGCCTCTGGTCCATAACACCTTAGGATCCGTACCTAGGGAGTCATGGAGTCTTTGGCCACAAGCCACAATTTCGCCACCCTGAACTGTCGATCGCTGTCGAGTGATATCCAAAAAACTGCGCTATCCAGACTTCTGAGCTATTTCCATGCACCGTTTGCTGCTTTGCAGGAAACCCGCCTCAAGGATAGACCCGTCATCAGCGTCGGAGAGTACACCATCTACTGCGGTAACGCTGACGATAGGAGAGTGGGAGGCTGTGCAATAGCTGTAAGGAAGGATTTCAATGGTATGGTCAAGGAGTTCGGCTCAACGTCGTGTCGGAATGCATTCGTACGACTGCGGGATCACAGAGGATTCAATCTGTGGATAGTGAGTGCTCATGCGCCCACTGAAACCGCCGAAGACAATTCGAAGGATGCGTTTTATGAGGAACTCAATACGTTGCTGGCCAGGATACCTTGTCAACATGCTGTTGTCGTGGGGATTGACGCAAATGCGAAGATGGGACTTGATCAGGAATCCGAAGTACTCGGTAAATGGTTCTACCCAGTGGAGCAAACATCGGACAATGGCTACCGCCTTGTCGACTTTTGTGAACGCAGTGGTCTGATTATTGCATCGACATTCAAGAGGAATCATCGCCGCCATCAGCTTACGTGGCAGGGACCAACCCGGCTATCTCCAGAAGAGCAGCGGAAGCGGAAGATGACAACTTTGAAACTACAGCTTGACTATGTCCTGACGAGGAATATTCCAGTATCGGACATTCGAAGATCTAGAGCTGTGTGGGATGTCGCATTCGATTCGGATCACCGTCCTGTTCTGTTGAACTTCACTGCGAGGATTCATAAGAGGAAGCGAGGGGCTCAGCCTCTCCAGAGGATTGACATGACAAGTCTCAGAGATGAAGAGTGCAGAAGGAATTTCCGACAACGCGTTTCTATTCACATCGGAGTACGGACTAAGAAGAAACTTTGCGACGCGGACTCTTTTGTCAAGTGCATCCAGGACTCTTCGAAAGAGGCACTCCCGGTTGTACAGCCTAAGAAGAAGCTCGCCTACGTCTCAGAGAAACAACATCTACCTACAACAGAGTATGTGCTCTCCGAACTGCAGGAAACTTCGTGGAAGAGAAGCGTCTGAGAGGAAGTTGCGTCGGCAGCTTCAAAGTGACCGCGAACGAGAGTGGACGTGTAGAGCTAAGGAGTTCGAGAAGGCTTGGGAGGAGAAGAATCCGAAGAAAGCCTACACGTTGCTGCGACAGTATAGCGGGAAGATGAAGAGATGTTCTCCTGTCTTGAACACTACCAATGGAGTTGCAGTTGGTGATGCGACGCTGCCAATATGGAAGGATTACTTCAGTTCACTACTGAATCGTCCAGCGCCATCAGTACCTGAGCTCCCGCATGTTCAGAGAGCACATTACGATGTCAGTGAGGAACCGCCGACTGAGTCTGAAGTTTTGATTGTGTCGGGAAAATGAAGAATGGAAAGGCAGGTGGAGATGACAACATCACTGCTGAAATGCTGAAAGCTCTTCCTCCGTCTGGGATTCGTGAAATGACCAACACCATCCGTGCCATATGGATGAGCGAAAGGATACCCGATTCGTGGAGACATGCGATCATCGTACCTCTTCACAAGAAGCTATCCGTCACGGATCCTAAGAACTACAGAGGAATCTCTCTACTTCGTGTCATGTACAAGGTTTTAGAACGTATCATTCTCGAGCGACTTATCAAACATCGTGAAGGAACGACTAGAGATGAGCAAGCCGGTTTTCGACCTGGAAGATCGACCATCGACCAAGTGTTCGTCGTGAGAAGAGTAATTGAATCGTGGCAGCGGTTTTCGAAGCCATTACAGCTTGCTTTTTTGGACTTTGAAGCCGCGTTCGACTCTCCCTCATCGTGATCGATTGCTCAATGCTCTGCGAGCAGATGGAGCCCCGGAAAAGTATGTTCGGTTAATCGAGGACATGAACAAAGGAACAACAGCAGCAGTTCGTACACCTGTCGGATTTACGTCAGCTTTCGAGGTGAAAACAGGAGTAAGGCAAGGAGCCGTTGCAGGACCTTTCTTTTCAACTTCGCCGTTGATGACATCATGCGTAGAGTTGCAGAACAGTTTCCTGCGGATGTGATCCTAACACCATCAGGACGCTCCCTTGTCGACCTGGAGTACGCCGACGACATTGTGTTATTCGCTGAAAACAACGCAAAACTGCAAAGGATTGTGAACCTCGTTTCGAAGTATGCCGCAGCCTATGGACTTCGTCTTCGTCCCGACAAATGCAAGCAGATGTGGGTCTCTCAGAGGCCTTCAACTGGAGTTTGTGTGGACGGACAACGTATCGAACTGGTGGACGATTTCTGTTATTTGGGCTGTTTGCTGAAGAACGATGGTAGTTATGCAGCGGATATTCGACAACGATGTGCGAAAGCTACGTCTGCATTCAATTCTCTAACCAAGTGTTTGTGGTCTACCACCATCGCGAAGGAAGTCAAGTTGCGCGTCTACCTATCCGCTATTCGCCCTATCATGATGTACGGATCGGAGACGTGGGCAGCACCGAAAACGCAGATGGAAAGGTTGGATTGCACGGAGAGGAAGCTTTTTAGGCGTTTGCTTGGATATTTCTGGCCGCGTGTATGCCATAACGAAGACCTTTACAAGGAAATCGACGCAGTACATCAACGCTTGACACGAGGGAGGTGCCAGCATCTCTAACGCCATCTCAAGCAGCAATGGAAAGTCGACTTCGACTGCTCGGGCATATACTAAGAAGAACGCCGAGATCGTCTCGTACAAACACGCTTTAAAAATGCTTCCAAATCCTGTCTGGAAACGGCCACCTGGGCGTAGGCGAAAGTTCTGGACGGATGTGGTTAAAGAGGATTTAAAGTCACTCGGCATCGAAAGACAGTTCAGGCGCGATGTTTCGTTTCGCAGGAAATGGAATAGTGACAGCTGGATGGATTGTGTTCAAATTGTAGCTGAGGACCGTGACAAATGGACACGGCTGACTACTAGGACGGCACACCTTGGTGAAGATGCGGAATGACCGCGTCAGGCGAAAGCCAACCGATTAAGTTAAGTAAGTAAGTTTTGTCATAACTTACCGTCTTACTAAAAAATTTTCCTCACGTGATTGTTTTGAAGTTGAGAAATTACATTACCTTTTTTGTTGACATTTTCGGAATTTTCTCTATTCAGTGCTTTTTGTATATTATGGTTTATCAAAATCAGGAAGTCATAATCATGGCTATTGAGCTCTTTTTTTTTGAAGAAATAGCCGATTTCGAATCCCCATAGGGGGTGCCTAAAAATTACCGAGCTGAGGGGGGGTGCATATTCAGAATCGCCATGCCGGGACGTGTGCCCAGCCCTGGTCTGGTCTCACCCATCGCCAAAGTTGCCGAAAAACTGAGCAGGAGGAGCTTGTTGAGCATAAACAGCCAACAGCAGCACCTACAAGATGGTTTCAAAATTACATTCCACCACTACGGCCTTGTTGGAAACAGTGAGCTGCGTTCTGGACGGTTTGAATGCCATGAAACCCCAACGTACTGTTGGTGTGGCCCTCGACTTAACAAAGGCATTTGACAATTCGTCAATCTTGGCCTACTATCAGAGAGTCTGTTGAAGTCTACCATCAAGCCATGGCAGAAGCGGTGGATAACTATCACTAAAGGACGTCGGGGCAAATGTGCTATTCCAGGGACATGTTTCCAATAGCATCCCCATCGCCGCTGGTGTCCCTCTGGCGAGGAGTTTTATCGCCTGCACTTTTCAGCGTTTTATATCTAGAAGATCTGCCCGTTCCCCTCAAGACATCAATGTCGTTGCATACGCGGATGATAATACTATTCTGTGCCGAGATCGCGACATTAAGGTAGCCACCAGTAAGATCAATGACTACTTGATCGAGTTGAAATGTTTCTTCGATCGCAAAATGCTCACAGTCTCTGCCTCCAAATCATCCGTCACGTCTTTTCCACTGATAATGCAGAGCACAGTGCCCATCCTGTGGTGAAATGGGACGAAACTCAATTGCAGGCCACCCGATTCCCCAAGCTGCTTGGACTCGTGTTGGATCCTTTGTTGAAGTTTCATAAGAAGCTGCCGAGATGTCGTACGTTCGTGCCGTGGCAGTGTGGAGGAAACAACATCACCTTCGTGCAAACCGACATCACTCCCTCCACCGAGAGGGTTTTCGTCATGGGAGAGTCGCTGGCTGGCCCCAGCTCTCCTGAAGATTCTACTACAAAGGCCAAGCGTCGAGAGGAATCCTGGACCTGTGCAGAAGCATCAATGTGCCACCTGCAGCAAGAAAGTCAACTGGAATGGAACAAGCGTCCAATGCTTTGGATGCCAAAGGTGGGTGCACTTCTCCTGTTCAGGTCTTAGTTCTGTGAGGCATCACAACTCATCCTTCCGTTGTGTTCTGTGCTCCGCCCCCAGCAACTCTTGATTTCTCATTCACCAACCGCCCTCTCTATTGTACATATAAATCTTAACGGCCTTTCTGCACCAAATTGTCTGAACCTCACTCTATTCGCACGTACTCATCATCCGGATATTATCATGGTTCCAAGAAACCAAACTCTCTCCCTCTACCACTTATCCCCAACCAAACATTCCAGGCTACACTGCCTATCACATCCCAAGGACAGCTCTTGAGGGGCGGAGTTTCTACGTTTGAAGCTTTCTAACTTACCTTCTCATCTAATTCCAAATGTTCCTAAGGACAGGTACTCTCGAGTGCGTTTCCTGTTCACCTCCTCTTCAAAACCCCATCATCTCTATTTAATATTTATACCCTCCTACCACTTCTTGTCCCAACCTACAAACCCCATACCTCTTCTTAAGCCAGCTGCATGACTGCTCTCTCTCCCCATCAGCTGTCTTTGCATGGGTGACTTCAATGCCTCACATGTTCTGTTCTGGCGCTTGAGTCCGACGCCAGAGGAAGACGTCGAGGAATGGGCTGAGGAGTGAGATCTGGTTATCCTCAACGATGATCAGCCTACTATGTCTCTCCCTTCCTACGGCCGACCTTCTAGCCCAGATATCTCTTTTGTGTCATCCAATCTCTCTAATGCTTGCACGTGGTCCACATCCACAACTCTCTCCAGTGATCACATCTCGTCTTTGTCTATATTGATTCCTCTGACTCTCTTGCCCTTACTCTGGTTTTCGTCATCGTGACTTATCTTAATTTAGGCCTAGCAGACTGGACCCCTGTTCAGAGATGTTGCACTCCGCCATGCGGTCGACTTACCCATGGAATGGTGAGGATGTTCATCATTAGAAAGAGCGCCATCTAACAAGTGCCATCCGCAATGGGGCCATGAAAGCTGCAATTCCTGAGGGTCGTGTCAAGACTCTTTTTTCCAAATGTCAGCAGGGAAATACTGCAGAAGATAAGAACCAGGAGATAAAGAGAAGAGAGCCGCAGACCATCTAGACCCGGACATAGCTGTGCTGGATACCATGAGATCAAGCGAGATCTGGATAAGAACAAGAAGGAATGCTGGGAGAAGTTCACTGAAAAGCTGGAATTTCAAGGCCGACGGAACTACGGACGTGGAAAGTGCTAGCGAGGAAAATTTCCGGCAAGTCCGCTCCTCGATGAGCTCCGCTATTGAGTTCGAGGAGGAGAACGTCTTCAAATCAGGGAAAGCGGGCTGCTTATGCGCTCGGCAAAGAACCTTTCATCACACGCGCCAAGCGAGGCGTTGCAAAACAGAGTCACGGTTAGAGAACTGAGCCGGTTGCTGCTCATGAAGCGTCATTCTGGAGGCCTTTACTCTCACGCAAGCAGAGAAGGCTATCAAAGAAATGCGGGAATTCGAAGGCTATCGGACCTGACGGTATCTCCCCAGCCATCCTGAAGAAGCTTCCTACGGAGAACTTCTACCGATGCTTGCAGATATCATTAACACTTCTTTCCGGACCTGCACTCTACCCCAAGCTTGGAAGACAGCCAATGTGATACCCCCTGCCTAAGCCAGGCAGAAGTCCCGTAAAGCATGGCAAAGGCTAATATCGCCCTATTAGCCTGTTATCACCAATCGCGAAACTAGCCGAAAAGCTAATCAAGACGGACCTGGCAGAGCAGAATGAGGCACAGCAACATCAACATGGGTTTAGAAAGTTTCACTCTACCACCACTGCCCTTCTGGAGATTTTCAGCTATCCGGTCGATGCCGTAGTTCAATTTCATGAAAGCCTCTGAGAACAGTGGCTGCTGCCCTCGATCTAACCAAAGCATTTGATTCTGTTAACCTAGGACTTTGTCCGAGAAACTATTGAAGTCCTCGCTGCAACTGTGGTAGAAGCGTTGGATAGCAGCGTTTACGAAAGGTCGTCGGGCCAAAAGTGCTATTCCAGAATCACGTCTCCGATAGTATACCCATAGCAGCCGGTGTGCCGCAGGGGTGGAGTTTTGTCACCCGCCCCTTCAGCCTGTATATTGAAGACCTACCCGAGCCTCCTGAAGACATAAAGATTGTTGCGTATGCCGACGTGATATCACCAACATGTGCCGTAATCGTGACATGCAAGTAGCCGCTAACAAGATCATGACTATCTCGTCGAGCTTTAAAACTTTCCTCGATAGTATGATGCTCACAGTTTCTGCGGCGAAGCCTTCTGGTTCTTTGGTATTCACAACAAGCATCTGACCCAAAGGAACACAGCGCCCAACTCTGTTGTCAGGTGGGATGGCGACTCGTTGCCTACAGCAGTATACTTTCCCTAAACTGCTTGGCCTCTGCTTGACCCATCGCTGAAGCTTCACAAAAATGCTGAACAGAAGCAGTACCAGTCGTCAAGGCAAAGCTTAATGTGTTGAGAGAGCCTCTAGGATAGGAACGTCCATGGGGTGGCAGCAGAGAGACAATCTTGACGACATATCGAGCTATTCTGCAGCCTGCATTGGAGTATGCTGCACCTGTCTGGCAGCACATCGTGTCGGACAGTTCCTGGACTAAGCTGCAGCGAATTCAGAATGCTGCACTACGAATAGCCACTGATTGTGCAAAAGCTCACCGATTGAGCACCTTCACGCCGAGGCCCGTATCTTGCCAGTGAAAGAGCATTGTCAGCTCCAGCGCCCAGCAGATCCGTTTATTAACGTCCTTGCCAACCTAAATCATCCGTCAAAGAGAAGACCATTAAACTCGTGAGAGAGGACGATCAGGACGCCGTTTGCCGGATGTCTGAACGTAAAGTGAATGTACAGAGATGGACCGGACTGAATCAAGGAACGGCTTCGTTCTTACGCGCGGAGCACACCCGGTTTGTTCGTGGCTGATCATCTCGCCAAAGCCGGCCGTCAACCCTATTCTGGTGATGTGCCGCCTCAGGTATGCAGGGATACCGAGTCTTCAACTCGGCAGGCGAGCCAGATGTGCTCTCGCCTCGCTGCGCTGTGGTCACTCCTTTCTGCAAATGTCTATACGTCCAAGCTAAGATCTGAGCAGCAGCCGACCAGACGCATGCCCGGATTGTGGTGCTCCCGGACACGACACGGCGCACTTGTCTTCATGTGCCCGAAGAGACCTACAGAAACTCGGCCACTAACTAGTTCGTCACAATGGACCTCTGAGACGATTTCGAACTTTGAAGTGCGCCCAGCGTTCCTCAACCTATGACAAAAAAACCTCGTCTGGCTGTTGTCAAATGAAGAAACGCTGGATAGAACCACTGGCTTTAGTATAGGGTCGGCGAGCAAGAATCATGTTTAACATGCCGCGACTCCCAGTTTTTTCAAGTGTTGGTTCAGGCAGCTGGTTGGTTTTGCTCATCGCAAGAGACGGAGGCGTTCTTGCTTCAGTCTTCACTCCATATCTTCGTCAGTCTGTATCAGACATCGGCATTTTGCCTGATGCCTCTCTCACACAGGACATCAAGTACTCTCGTCGCGTATGCTGATGACGATGTTAACAATCATGTTGTCGAGATCGGGACTTGCAGTGCTATATCTGGGCCGCCGTGCTCGAGTAAACCATGATCACACCTGAAGCAGCTTTTCGACCGCAAGATGCTAAGGATCTCTGCAGCCCAGAAGGTCGTCAGTGTCCGTTCTCACGACGGACCCATACGAACACAGCGCTCATGCCTTATACATGTGGGATGGAGACCGTTTGACCTTCTGCTCGCTTTCCAGAGCTGCTCCCAGTGTCTTCTTCTTCTTTAGCTTCTTCAGAAAGGGTTTTTGCTCAGTGTTCTTGTGAAATTTCAACCGAAGTTGGATGCAACCACAAATCTATTGTCGTCAGTAGAGGGTGGGCCTCTTGGGACAAGTCGAATAGATGAGCTGTAGTGTGGCCAGGTTACACAATCCGGGACACTCGTCAGGCTTGCTGCTGTCGATCTTATGCAAGTGATCGACATCAGCATGACTGTGAATGCCCTTGGCCTCAATTTTTGCGAGGCCTCGAAGAAACATCAAGCCCGCCTACCGAGTTCCATCTCGGTGTTTGCTGACCATGTGCGATCCCAATATGGGATTGACGGACATCCCTATCAAGTGATCCCTGACGAGAACGGGTGGTGTCCGCACGTAAAGTTAAACGAGCAGTCTAATTGGGAGTCCGTCCATCTTTGTATATTGACTTTCTCAGGAGCATCCGCAAAGGCCTTCTGATATGCTCGACGTCTCTCACGAGATTCATGATCCTTCTTAATGGGTGGTATCAGGCTGCTTGACTGATAAATAACCAGTTGCTGCGCTTGGAGTTGACAGTGCTCCTTAATGCCCCTTTGTCAGAATATGAGGCTCAGCATGAAGATGCTCCACTGGAGTGCTTTTGCACACCAGTGGCAATCCAGTCGCAGCATTTTGAACTCCGTCGTGTTAGCTTTGTCCACAGGCTCGATATCATGAGCTGCCATACCGTTGCTGACTCAGAGGCAAATATTGACGACCTGGTTTTCAATAATTTTGGCTGGTGAGCAAATGGATTCACGGTATTCCATGGCGTGGATTCGCATGACTTTCCCTGGGAATTCGGCATGGAATGAATCGATTTAAGCAAATGCTCAATTCTCTTTTGGATTCTGAGGTGCCCGTGATCAAGAAGATACACAAAAGCACGGAAAGGACATTTTCAGTTGAGATCAGTTAGTCCCAAGCTACAGAAAAATAACTGGGCACTAATGATCTGAAAAAAACAATAATTACCAGTAAAAAGGCCCAAAAAAAACTGATGCTACATATAATGTATTTAGCAGACAGTGAATGTGAGCATCATATCATAGTTCTACAGAAAGATGAGGAGGTTAAAGCTCATATAGGAAGGGTTCCCAGAAAAAATTGCAAATAATCTCTTTGACTGTTTTCCCTCAAAACGACTTTTGTCAATGGGGAACGGGCATCATTTTCCTGAGGCTTAAAGACTAAATACGGCGATTTCAAACTCGAGGTAAAGCGAACGTATGGGATGCTGTTTTGAAACAGGTCCAGTGTTTCATTACACTGCCACTGTTGATGCATATCTGAAGTTCATCGCTTTTCAAAAGGTGAACTGGTGGACCTCCCAGTTTACCGCCTTCTCAAATGAAAAAATAGTTGTCAGTGTCAAACGTTCGTGAGGACCTGGGTCGCAACGGGGATGGCAGAAACGCGGCACAATCTTTGCAGAAGATCGGCTTCTAGAAGTGTATGCGGAATCCCTGGTGACATTGGTGCGGACTTTAAATGACCCTTCTGGTAAAGAGCTCCATTTCGCAGCTTTCAGATAGCCTTTGTCAAGATATTTGAAAATTTTCCTTCTGGTGATTCTCACCCGTAATCAGCCGCTCGTGTTTTGAGCAGGCAACCTCGTGAAGACGATTCCAGTCTGCAAGGCCTAAATGCACGATAAAAGTGATGTAGCGTTGAAGATAGGGGCTAGGGAATTTGAGAATCAGTATTGTTTTTATAAAACAGCTGGATGTGAATGTCCAAAGAGTTGTGGATACAGTTTTCGCAGGCATCTTTTGAAACACCAGAAATGTCTGGGCTAGATGATCGGCCGTTGGCGGGAGACGAGTGGGCTGTTCATCGATAGATAACCAGATAGCTGTTGCCTTACCGGTGCTCGATTCTTTCCCTCTAAGATCAGAAGCAAGAAATTCTTTGAGCAGGATGTCTCCTTACTGCTTCCCGATTTGACGACTCAGAGAGGGCTCGATGTAGAGTACGTTGAGCAGTCATAGCTCTTGCCCACGAAGAGCCTGTTTCTGCTCCCAGTAGGATTTTTATCATCTTCTCCAAGATGAAGAAACACTCCTTCTTGTCTTGTCCAGATGTTAGCAAGCCAAGAAAGCTTCAGCGGGAGATGGATGCGGATCGGGCTCGAGAGTCTTCTTCTCCAGATTTCCCTAACGAGGTGAGCTACGGTGAGAAGAAGAGTTGGACAAACAGTGCAGATGACTTGGCGGCTTAGAGATGAAGAGTCATGGTCAATGAAAGCTCTTAGCCCGGGCATGATGGGTGCAGGCTATTGATCTTGCAGTGCAGCTACATTAATGGTCTCTGTCCTCATGAACCAGATGGTGATGTCTGTCCGCGTACGCAAAGATTGAATGTCAGCTTGGGACGGGCCAGAATTGAGATTCAGGAAGTAAAGGCTAGAACAGAGCAGGCGATATGGCTCCTCCTTGGAGGACACCGGCAGCGATTAGAGGACGCTATTCAGGAACATGCTGGAAGAGGTTAGATGCCTCACAGAGACTGAGACTTGAACAAGAGAAGGTGCATCCATCCCTTCTGCATCAAGGCGGGATGGTGGACGCTGGTTGTTTTCACTCACGTGACAGTATTGCCCAAGTTTGCACCAGAATCAAAGCATGGGTTCTTCGTGAGGTCAGGATTACTCTCCAACGCCGGCCGTTGTAGAAGAATCGCCGACGAGCTGAGCCAGCCCAGACATCCATCCAGAGCTGCCGAGATGTCGGTTTGCACAGGTGATGTCGTTTGCTAAATGGAGTGTTGAGGCAAAGAAGACATCCTCAGCCGGCACGCTTGTTCATAAGAGACGTCAACCCCTCCGCCGAATGAGGGTTTTATTCCTGCAACCTATGAGGAGATGCTGGCTGGTCGCAGACTCTCCTAAAGGTCTACTCGGTCTTGGTAGCGATCCGTCACTAGAAGTTCATGTGCCGAAAGAGGCAACTCCTCCGCCAGCAGATGACCTTGGAGCAGTCGTTAAGCTAAGCTCAACGTTCTCAGGGCTCTGGGTAAGAAGGCAGACTTCGTGAGGGTAGCAGAGGAAGACTATACTCACAACGTATAAGGCAATTCAGGTAGCCCGCCCTGGGTACGCCGCCATAGAGGGTAGGATTGGCAGCATCATAAATGACCGCGCTAATCCTCCCTGGCGATAAATGCAGCGATAGTTCGGCAACGTGACAACTGATATTGTGCCTCCGTTTCAGACGGAACGTGTGCACAGAGCTTTTGGTCAAAATTGAACTAATGCTGGGGGGTCTATATGAACAAGTGAAGAGCACTGTCGGCTCAGGCAGCGATTCCGCATTAAGAGTTGATTTCTAAAAACCAAATCACCCGTCGTGGAGGTAATGCTATGAGCGCTTGGCATTTAGTGGTAGAAGAAGCCATTCGCCGATGCCTCAAAGTTCAATTTGTCCAGAGATTTTTGTCATGACGAAGATGCTGGCCATCCACTCCTTGCTGCACGCGAAGCAGGCGTATCTGGATTCCGTCTCGACGCCGACCTGGAACGCCGGCTCTGGATGCATCATCTCAAAGTCTCAACTCGGAAAACGGCGAAGTCCACGGATCTGCTGTCTTCTTTCCTCCCACACTGCCTGGCACGAACGTATGACATCTCGGCGGCTCTCGTCGAGTTAGGCTCTTCATTGTACATATGATGCTCAATGGGAGCGCTGCAAAATCTTCTGTTTCAGTGTTCACAGCAAACACCAAGACCAAACGCCATGACAGAAATAAATCCTGGATAAACAATTTTCAGTCTGAAGTTGAGAAATTCGAGTATCACGGGTGGATTCGTCACGATTTGATTCGAGGTGTGTCTGTCGCCGAGTTCGAGTCGGTCCATCTCTGTACATTCACTTTGTTCGGAGCATCGGCAAACGGCACTCTGATCGATCTCTCTCTCACGGGGATTTAATAGTCTTCTCGACGGATGATTAGGTTGCTTAAGGACATTAATAAACATCTGCTGAGCCTATGGAGCTGACAATGCTCTTTTCACTGGCCAAGATACGGGCCTCGGCGTGAAGGTGCTCAATCGGTGAGCTTTGCACACTCCAGTGGCTATTCCGTAGTGCAGCATTCTGAATTCGCTGCATCTTTAGTCCAGGAACTGTCCTTCGACACGATGTGCTGCCAGACAGGTGCAGCATACTCCAATGCAGGCTGCAGACATAGCTCGATATGTCGTCAAGATTGTCTCTCTGCTGCCACCCCAGGACCCGTTCCTCCTAGAGCTCTCAACACATTAAGCTTTGCACGCTTTGATAATTGCCTGCTTCTGTTCAGCATTTTGTGAAAACTTCAGCGATGGGTCCAAAACGAGCAAGGGCCCAGCAGTTTAGGAAATTGCGCTGTAGGCAAGAGGTCACCATCCCACCTGACAACAGGTTGGGCGCTGTGTTTCTTTGGGTCAGATGTGAATACCGAAACAGAAGACTTCGCCGCGGGAACTGTGAGCATCATACTATCGAAAAAGTTTTTAAGCTCGACGAGATAGTCGCTGATCTTGTTTGCGGCTACCTGTATGTCACGATTACGGCACATGATGGTGATATCGTCGGCATACGCAACAATTTATGTCTTCAGGAGGCTCAGGTAGGTCTTCAATATACAGGCTGGAGAGGGCAGGTGACAAAACTCCACCCTGCGGCACACCGGCTGCTACAGGTATACTATCGGAGACGTGATTCTGGAATAGCACTTTGGCCCGACGACCTTTCGTAAACGCTGCTATCCAACGCTTCTGCCACGGTTGCAGCGAGGACTTCAATAGTTTCTCGGACAAAAGTCCTAGGTTAACAGAATCAAATGCTTTGGTTAGATCGAGGGCAACGGCCACTGTTCTAAGAGGCTTTCTGAAATTGAACCCATCGACCGCATAGCTGACAATCTCCAGAAGGGCAGTGGTGGTGGAGTGAAGCTTTCTAAACCCATGTTGATGTTGCTGTGCCTCATTCTGCTCTGCCAGGTCCCTTACGATTAGCTTTTCGGCTATTTTCGCGATCGGTGATAGCAGGCTAATAGGGCGATAGCCCTTTGCCGTGCTTTGCGATTTGCCTGGCTTAGGCAGGGGTATCACATTGGCCGTCTTCCATGCTTGGGGTAGAGTGCAGGTTCGGAAAGAAGTGTTTATGATATCTGCGATCATCGGTAGAAGTTCCGTGGGAAGCTTCTTCAGGATGGCTGCGGAGATACCATCAGGTCCGAGAGCCTTCGAGTTCCGCATTTCCTTGATAGCCTTCTCCACCTGAGCAGGAGTAAAGGCCTCAGTGGCGTTCATCAGCGGCAGACGGCTTAGTTCTCTTACCGTGACTCTGTTTTGTAAGCCACGCTTGGTACGTGTGATGAAGAAATTTTTGCCAAGAGCATATGCAGCAGCCTTTCCTGATTTGAAGACGCTGTTATCGAACTCTATGGTAGAGTTCGAGGAGGGGGCGCACTTGCCAGATATCTTCCTCAATACTTTCCACGCAGTTGTTCCGTCGGTTTTAAAGTTCAACCTTTCAGTGAACTTCTCCCAACTGTCTTTCTTGTGCTTGTCCAGATCCTTTCTTATCTCTTCATCCAGCTTGGCCACCTCAGGGTCCAAATGATTCTCAGCTCTCTTTTCATCTCTTGTCCTGATCTTCTGTAGAATCTCCCTGGTGACATTAGGGTAGAAACTTTTCACACGTCCTTCAGGTATGGCCGCTTTTGTAGCCTTCCGGATGGCGTCAGATATGTGATGCTCTTTCTGGTGCACATCGCCATTCCATGGATACTCAGCTGCCTGGCGGAGCGCAACCTCTCTGAACAGGACCCAGTCAGCAAGGCCTAAATTGAGATAAGAACGTTGACGAATACCAGTATAAGGGGCAAGAGAGTTTGAGAGATCAATATGGAGAAAGACGGGAATGTGGTCGCTGGGAAGAGTTGTGGAAGTGGACCATGTGCAAGAATTAGAAAGATTGGATGAACGAGGGAGATGTCCGGGCTAGAAGGTCGGCCGTAGGAAGGGAGACGAGTAGGCTGATCATCGTTGAGGATAACCAGATCACACTCCTCAGCCCATTCCTCGACGTCTTCCCCTCTGGCGTCGGACTCAAGCGCAGAACAGAACGTGTGAGCATTGAAGTCACCTGCAAAGACAGCTGATGGGGAGAGAGAGCAGTCATGCAACTGCTTAAGAAGAGGTATGGGGTTGTAGGTTGGGGGACAAGAAGTGGTAGGAGGGATGTAAATATTAAATAGAGATAGTGGAGTTTTAAGAGGGAGGTGAACGGGAACGCACTCGAGAGTACCGTCCTTAGGAACATTTGGAATTAGATGAGAAGGTAAGTTAGAAAGCACAAACGTAGAAACTCCGCCTCCAAGAGCTGTCCTTGGGATGTGATAGGCAGTGTAGCCTGGAATGTTTGGTTGGGGATAAGTGGTAGAGGGAGAGAGTTTGGTTTCTTGAACCATAATAACATCCGGATGATGAGTACGTGCGAAGAGTGAGAGTTCAGACAATTTGGTGCGAAGGCCGTTAAGATTTATATGTACAATAGAGAGGGGGCGGTTGGTGAATGAGAAATCAGAGTTGCTGGGGCGGAGCACAGAACACAACGGAAGGATGAGTTGTGATGCCTCACAGAACTAAGACCTGAACAGGAGAAGTGCACCCACCTTTGGCATCCAAAGCATTGGACGCTTGTTCCATTCCAGTTGACTTTCTTGCTGCAGGTGGCACATTGATACTTCTGCACAGGTCCAGGATTCCTCTCGACGCCAGCCCTTTGTAGTAGAATCTTCAGGAGAGCTGGGGCCAGCCAGCGACTCTCCCATGACGAAAACCCTCTCGGTGGAGGGAGTGATGTCGGTTTGCACGAAGGTGATGTTGTTTCCTCCACACTGCCACGGCACGAACGTACGACATCTCGGCAGCTCTTCAGCTTTCCCAGGCAAGTTGTTTCATCTTATTTACATGCAATAAATAAAATCTGCGATCTGCTCTTGGGCCAACAAAAAAAGAATGTGGTTTCGGTTTCTTTTTTTTTCAAAAATAACATTCGTAGGTTTCCATTTCTCGGTGCAAAGCTAATTGAGGGGCTATTCAGAACTTAAGCGAGGAAGGAATGACACCGCCTTCAGAAATCGATCGAATTCCATGGAACTTGTAGGAAATTATTGGTGATAACGTTATCACCAGGGCTTTGCGGAACTCTTTCAAGATTTCCGGAAACGGAAGAAAAATGGTCAAAAAACGATGCAAGCGGAAACCCGGAAATGGAAGATACCAAAACATTTAGTGTTTTCTCATTATCACGCTTCGCTGCTGTTCATTGCCCGCAGCTCTCAGGCTCATGCCGTTTAGACAGGTGGAACAAAATGCACAGCCGTCAAATATATTGTGGCGTGTGCAACTGCACACCATGCTCACACATTACGCGCAAATATGCAAAAATCGCTCCATCCGTTGAAATGTGTTTTGGGCGAAAAGTTACGTTAACCAGCGGTATTTCGCCTGTAAAAGCGTAACAGGCTAGTTCGGCGACATTTACAAGCGTTTAGCTCATGTTGGAAGCGAAAACTCCCAGTGGAAGACAGGATAGTCGATC
Organism: Aplectana chamaeleonis; assembly: GCA_029168955.1. NCBI lineage: Eukaryota > Metazoa > Nematoda > Chromadorea > Rhabditida > Cosmocercidae > Aplectana > Aplectana chamaeleonis. The sequence goes on along the minus strand of JAPDOI010000062.1, from coordinate 2,288,307 downwards.
TTATTTCAATATTAAGCCGCCAATGACGTTCATATTTCCTGCCTTGAGTCAATCGTTTTGTTGTGTAGCTTTTAGTTGTACATCTGAGAAGGTTGAAAAGGCAAGAAGGGTTTTTGCAGAGTTTCGGCAGCCTTATTTGCACCAAACCTTTTCTATGACGGTTTTTTCTACGTTTTTGTACATGTAGTCACTTTTGCTACAGTCGCTAGCTAAAGCATCTAAACATATTTGATGCATATATGGGATCGATTTCATTAGATTGTTGTCTTACTCCGACTAAAACAACATTGGCGATAATTATACTGTAAAATATGACACCGATTCAAGGTGTTTCCGGCAATATCACGATCAATGAGAGCAATGGTAGCGCTTTACTAATATTTATAGTCAATATCAAAAGTAAAAAGAACGCTGCTCTTATTTTTGCGCGATTGTGGATGCCTACTCTTGCATTTTGAAAGCGTATGAAGAAGAAATATGAGATACTGCAGCTTACTAGCTATTCAAGTCATCTAACAAGGGGAATCCTTCTAGTCATGAAATGTACTTTCTAGAACCATTTTCGGACGTGGAGTCCGAATATGTCCTTCGCAGCTGCCTAGACTCCGAAAAAGTTATGGGCGTTTTCGAAAGCCTCGCGGCGGGTAAGGGTACCCCATCACGGATTTTTCGGGTGTTTTGGAAAAAAATTTCGAATTTCGCTCCAAACTTGTATGCAGGGGTAATATAGGGTACCAAACACGATTCTTTGGTCCGTTTGTCGAAATTCTGAGGTTTAATGTAGGTTACGGTATGCGCCATGCTACATAGGGGGCAAAACATACCTTAATAATCCGAAAATCGACAAATAAACATCAAATGAATATTCAGCACACCGAATAATCCCGGCATAGAACTTTTGAATTAAATCTGAGACTTTGACCAGCCTACCGTGTACCCACCGTAACATACCGTTTTCTGTCAAAAATCGATAAATGGACCTCAGGTTCGTGTTCAGCACTCCAAGAAACCCTCAGAGGAAGAGTTTGAGCCACATCAATAGTAGAATTCCGCAAATAGTCGGAAGTCGTGTGTTGCTCTCAATTTTCCCTCGATAGAGTGCTTTTAATATTCGCGATCAGCACACCAGATAACCCCCACTGAGTAGTATTAAGTCAAATCTGACACATTCGTGTTAAACGTTTCTTGAACCCCTTCATTGATATAAATGAACGCTCAGCCAACAATCGGCGCAACTGGAAACCGCTATTACCCTTTTCACAAATGTTTTTTTCTTCATACTTATCCATCGTGTAAATCAGTTTCGTATTTAGTTATTGTATTTTCTTCTAGTTTTTCTTACTTTGTGCCTTGATCAACTATATTCACGTCCAGCCTTTCATTTTCCATGTTTGTCAGTTTGCTTACCCAATATGATTCTTTTGAACTCTCACAACCATTTGATATGGGATCCCGCACTGATAGGTCTAGCATAACTTTTTGATTTTCAGGGATAGGTGACTAAATTTTGTAATAACGCAATCTAATAAAGTGTCTTGCAAGCTCGTTGTATCCTGAATCGTAACTGCTAGTACAAGAAGGTAGAAAAAATCCGCCATGAAGAAGGATTGGTGAAAACATGAACTCCAAGCCGGAAATATGAACTTCATCAACGATTGGGTAGGGAAATAAGATCGACTTTTCTGTCCTCCACTGGGAGTTTTCACTTCCAAAATAAGCTGAACGCTTGTAAATGTCGCCGAACCAGCCTGACATGCTTTTACAGGAGAAATACCGCTGATTAACATAACTTGGCGCCCAAAACTCTTATTTCAACTGCTGGAGCGATTTTTGCATATTTGCGCGTAAAGTGTGAGCAGGGTGTGCAGTTGCACACGACGCAATATATTTGACGGCTGTGCATTTTGTTCCCTCAGATAATTTTTGGGCACGACGCCTCGGCGAAAAGGGTGTTTTCGGCAGAGCCTCGTCAATGGTTGGCGACGCCTCAACCACTTTCAGCGACGCCCTGGCAGAGAAGTTTCGAAATACGAGAACGGGTCGACGCCTCAGCGAAGAACGTGTTTTGTCGACGCCTCGCCCTTGTTTGGCGACGCCCCGTCAATGAACTCACGGCCCTTTAATTACCCAATACTGATGCAAATTTACACTCATTGTTGAGTCGTCTGCAAGCAGCGGTGTTCTTTTCATCATTCCTCCGTTCATTCTAACGTATCTACAGCCTTAATAGTGCCAAATGAACCAGCACTCACCAACTGATTTTTTCTGAGCAATCCGATTTTGTGGGTATCAGTTTGTATAATTTGCAGGCATGCAGTCATTTCTCTTATATGGCTGTAATTTACTTTTTGATTTTACGTTTTGCGAGAGCCACCACGGTTTTCCGAAGCAAGATCTGCAAACCGATGGCAACAAATTCATAATCTACATAAACGGTTTGACATTGTCCCAAAAAGGTGAGTTAAAATTTCTTCTTTTAATGATCCTTTTGTATCGGTTTTTTCTATCTTGTAGATTCTAATGAAACCTGTGGACATATATTTTCGAAACATCCTGAGGGGCCGCTGACGGGGTGTTAGTAGGGGATGCTATTGAGCGCTGTCAAGGAATCTTCGGTGTGGCTTACGCTTGTACCAAAAAATGAACATTTACTTTCAGTGTTTATTATAAACCATTGTTCTTTCTTTCCTATATGAGCGATATCAATCGACCGTGCCGCATGTTTAGGTCAATGAGTGATGTCCGCCCCCTCCAAGGTATGGTACCATATGTGTTTTGGTATGGGAAAGGTTTACTGCGCCTTTTTTAGGCATTTCAAATATTGCGAGACCTTATCCTTTATGCATTGGTATACCTGTTAATGGAAAGGAAATGTGATCATACTTTGTTAGTTGGGAAAGAAGGAGTATCACGTTGAGGAGATGTCCTTTTTCGCACGGAACGGTGAGTTAACCGACACTTTGAGATTACGTTCCATAAGAGATATGCAGAATGCAGTTTTTTGTAGAACTATCTCGATGTTTCGAATCGTTTCTTTTCTTGTTTGTGCGGCAAGAAAATCTAATTGCTCCCTTCTTACTGCTGCCGACGGAACAAACGTTCTATCCAAGGCGGGTTTTTATCACATTTTCTGTGTCATATTCTATTCAGATGTTTTTGACCAGGTCAAATTGACATGTGGTATGAAGACAGTAACGTTTTGTAACACTTGTTTGAGAACTCGGAGGAGAGTAGAGGTTCTTCTTCTTTGCAGCCACATTGAGGGTTTTGTCATAGGTTGAGGAACTGGGCGACCAGTAACGGATTCGTCCATAAGTCCATTACGGTCAGCGTGGTAGGTCTCTCCGGACAGTTGAATAAATGTGCGGTATCGTGGCCGATGGTACCGCAGTCCGGGCACACATCAGATTTACTGCTGTCAATCCTGCTGACATAAGACATTAGCATTTGGGCCTTTCAGAGTGGCGTCGCTGCGAAATTCGCGGCATCGCTCCTCAGAGCGAAGGAAAAAAGGCGTGGCCTATCGACTACCGCCGCGTCATATCCCTTTCTCAGCGTCTCTTATTTCTTCCCCGCCCTTTAAGTTTGATCAGAGCGCATAAACATGCGCTCTGAACAAAAACTAGCCATTTCGAATAATATACCAGGAAACACTACCACCAGTAGAATCACCTTCAACTGAAAATATTTGCATAACAATGAAGGTGTCGACCATAAAATATTATTAAACGCCATGACGAGGTAAATCCTGGATGACCAATTAAATCCCATGACGAAATTAATCCTGGATGGCGAATAGTTAGTGAAATAGGCAAAAAGATGATTCCACAGAGAGTTAATGGACAGATAGTAACGAAGGAACACTAGCTAATACGAGATAGTAACGAAGGAACACTAGCTATTACGAAGAAACATCAGCGACAAATAGCGACAGCGACAAAAATGGTCGAGACCATTCGCCTCGCAAAACGTCGCAAAACTTCGCAGAACGTCGCTCCCAGCTCGCGCCGTCGCTCCCACTCTGAAGCGACGTTCCCGTCGCGCGGCACGGTTTGCGCTGCGTAGCACCCCCCATCTCTCACCTCGTCGCCGCGACAGCGAAATTTTCTGCGACGCCACTCTGAAAGGCCCTATTGTAGAGTGACCACAGCGTAATGATGCGAGCGTGCACCTGGCCCTTCTACCGAGTTGAGCCTCGGATGTGCAGACTTGGGGCGGCACTACCCCCAATATGGGATTAATGACCGCCTTTTCCAGATGACACCGTACAAACTGAGTATGCTCCTCGCGCAATAGACGGAGTCGTTCTTGCTGTGAGTCGTGCCATCTCTGCAGATTGACTTTGCTGGGAGCATCGGCGAATGGCTTTCTGATCTTTCTTTCTCTGACGGGGTTTAGCACTCTCCAAGAGGGGTGATTTGGTTGTTTGACAATGTTGATGAAAAATTGTTGGGCCTGGAGCTCACAGTGCTCCTTTACTGGTAATAAGCGGGTCTCAGCATGCAAGTGATCGACCGGGGAACTTCTTGCACACCCGGTGGCGATTCGAAGAGCCGCATTCTGTATGCGTTGCATCTTAGTCCAAGAGGATTCCGAAACTAGATGCTGCCAAACTGGGGCGCCGTATTCCAGTGCAGGCTGGAGAATAGCCTTATACGTTGTAATAATGGTTTCTTTGCTACTACCCCATGTTGTACCGCCCAGGGCTCTAAGCACGTTGCTTCGCTTTAACGATAGCCTGCTTCTGTTCCGTGTTCTTATGGAATTTGAGCGATGGATCGAGTACGAGTCCGAGAAGTTTTGGGAAGCGGGCCGCAGGCAAACGATCTTCCATTCCATACGACATACGGATGTGCGCTGTGTTCAGATGGGTCCGTTGTGAGTACGGATACCGATGACTTTGACGCAGAAATCTTCAGCATTTTGCGGTCGAAGAAGCTTTTCAGTGCGGTCAGTACCCGTTAATCTTAGCGGCGGCCACATTTATGTCCCGATCACGACACAAGACAGTCATATCATCAGCGTAAGCGACCACCTTGATATCTTGGGGTGGGGCGGGCATATCTTCGAGGTACAGACTGAAGAGAGCAGGCGACAATACACCGCCCTGTGGGACTCCAGCTGCAATCGGAATGCTGTTTGAGACATGATTCTGGAACATCACTCTAGCCCGTCTTCCCTTAGTGAATGCAGCTATCCAGCGCTTTTGCCATGGCGGGATTGATGACTCCAGTAAGTTGTTTGATAAGATACCAAGATTCACTGTGTCGAAAGCCTTAGTGAGATCCAAGGCAACTGCTACAGTTCTTTCCGGCTTATACGCGTTGAAACAATCAATTGCATAGCTCGTAATTTCTAACAAAGCTGTCGTGGTGGAATGCATTTTTCTGAATCCATAGCCGCATTCATGGCCTTGCGGATTGCGTCAGATAGATGGCACCTTCTGGTGCACACTTCTATTCCACGGGTAATCTGCCGATAGGCGAAGCGCAACTTCACTGAACAGGCGCCAGTCTGCTCGGCCTAAATTAAGATAAGAACGTTGGCGAACACCAGAAAAGGGAGCGAGAGAATTGATAGATCGATGTGGACAAAGACAGGAACGTGGTCACTTGGCAGAGTAGTCGAGGTAGACCAAAGAGCAGCAGCTAGAAAGGTTGGACGAGACAAGAGATATGTCTGGGCTAGAAGATCGACCGCTGGCAGGGAGACGAGTGGGCTGATCATCGTTTAGAATGACCATGTCGCACTCATCTGCCCATTCTTCGACGTCATTTCCTCTAACATCAGGACCGAGAGACGAGCAAAAGGTGTGAGCGTTGAAATCACCCGCGAAAACGACTGAGGATGAGAGGGAGCAGTCGCTCAGCTGCTTGAGAAGTGGGATAGGATCGTAAGGTGAAGGGCATGAAGTTGTAGGTGGAATGTATATGTTGAAAAGAGAAAGGGGTGTTTTTAGGGGAGATGGATTGGGAGGTACTGAGAGTACCGTCCGTGGGGGTGCTGGGAAAGAGGTGTGAGGGAAGTGAAGATAGAACGAAAGTAGAGACTCCACCGCCGAGAGATGACCTTGGAGCATGGTAAGAAGTATAGCCTGGGATATTGGGATGAGGATAGGTAGGGGATGGAGAGAGCTTGGTTTCTTGGACCATGATCACGTCTGGATGGTAAGTACGTGCAAAGAGAGAGAGTTCAGAAAGCTTGGCACGAAGGCCGTTTAGATTGATATGCACAATGGAAAGGGGGCGATTTGAGATAGAGGAATCTGAGATGGAAGGTGAGGAGCATAACACACAACGAAAAGATGAGTTATGATGCCTCACAGAACTGAGACCCGAACAGGAGAGATGCACCCACCTTTGGCATCCGAAGCACTGGACGCTGGTATGTCTCCAGTTTACATCCTCTCCGCACGTGGCGCATTGGTACTTCTGAGCGGGTCCAGGATTCCTCTCCACGCCGACCCTTTGTAGGAGAATCCGAAGGAGAGTTGCGGCCGGCCAGCACCTCTCCCATGACAAAAACCCTCTTTGTGGAGGGGATGACGTCGGTTTGCACGGAGGCGATCTTCTTTCCTCCACACTGCCACGGCACGAACGTACGACATCTCGGCAGCGAGAGTAGAGGTAGATGGAGGTTTTGCCTTCGCTGACATTAATTTTACTATTTCAGATAGACTACATGGCTAGACATATGTATTATATGTATAGATTCTGCACAAAGATCTGCTAGAATATTTCTCTCTATTCCATATTTGTAATTTTAACATATCAACGAGGTAGGTTTTCTCGAGTTGAATCATTTTTTGGCTACGATATACTTATTTTCTGTGTTTCAGGGCCTCTTCAATAATTTACGCGGTGGTGCTGTGGACTACATTGAAGGATCGTGATGAAAAATGAGACTGATGTGGATTTGAAGCCTTCTTCGTCGACTTCGCTCCCTGCTGTCATCCTGGTCACTGGAAATCACCCCTGATTATGGATACCAAGTGCATAAGAATTTTCTCCACAAAACGCTTGATTTTCACCCACGCATGTACCATTGTATTGTGTGCAACTGCTGTTATAAAGTGTTATAAAATAAATAAATACTTGTGATATCTTTGTTTTGGTGACATAGGAAGGGATTAGGACTTGTATGAAAAATCTGAGCAAGTTTGCAGCTCAATGTTAGTTTCGGAGCAGAAATAGTAAGAACGAAGGAAGGAGCGCAGCGAAAACGGTGAAAAAACGTCTATCGTGCTCTAATAAGAACGCCGCTGCTGCCGCGACGCGCTCGACGAAAATTGTGAGGGTCAGTTAACGCGCTCCAAGGACAATCACTAGCGATGCTCGGCAAATGGTCGTCGACGGCTCCCGGGGGTTCGGCCGCCGACCATTTGCCGAGGCGTCGTGCCCAGAAATTATCTGAGCCACCTGTTAGGGGTCGAGCAGAGTGCCAACAGGGCGCGGCGCGGCCTGATGATGTAGAGCCGTATTGATAGATCGCCGCGATCTATCAATACGGCTCTCAATCATAAGGCCGCGCCGCGCCCTGTTGGCACTCTGCTCTGCCCCTAAACGGCATGAGCCCAGCTCTCATTCAATAACCAATTATTCCAGTCAGTGATATAGTATATCCAAAATAAGGTCACTACGAGACATCCAACGATTTCTAAGTTCCTTTTTTGAAAATCCAAAAAAAAACAACCTTTAAAAATACTTATTCAATGCAGACGATCGGGGTGTGCGGTAATTGCAGTATGCCGACTGCAGTTTGTTGGCCGTCTTAGGGTTTGCCGTCGCCGTTTGCCGAAATTTGTTTTTCGTAGCCGCACGCCTCTGGTGTACAGCTTGTCCCCTAGAAAGCAGTCCAAGCGACTCCAGGTGTCCTTCAAGGCCGATCAGAAGTCAATTTTCAGATAATCAGCTACTATTTACTCTTCTTTCGAATCATATTTGCCTATTGGAGTGGATATCAAACAATTGAGTAAAAAAAACTCCTGGGCGAGATGGGAAATTTCTTTTATGATCTGCCCCCTACGAGCCTTGGCGCTGCCCGTGGTCACATCCACCTGTCTCCGCTGAGACTCCTTTCTGGAAAACAGGCTGCACGCGCAAAAAAAACCTGCGAAGAAGTGGAATTAAGGAGAAAAGCTTCGAGAAATCATTGAATCTCAGAGAAAGAGCTACATGTTTTCAAAAAGAAATCCTCAAAAGGCGTAGAGATTCCTGCCACGCCCATTTCGTGTCATCATTTTATAGGGCTCTAATCTCAGGCCCCTACACTTCGTGAATGATCTTATCTAAGCTCAGATATTTGCTTGAACACGAAGAGGTCGGATGTAATTTTGAGCGTGTCATGAATTTTCCAAAAATTCTCGCCTAGACCCACTATCATCGATCGTGTTGCAGTAATTTATTCCGTTTCCGGGCAAGTCGGAAACGGAAGCGGAACGGAAGAGCTCAAAGACACCGGAAATACGGAAACGGAACTGTTCAGCCAGGGTTGAGCAGGTCGTTGCGCCATATTCCGGCGGATCTACAACCCCCTCCCCGTTGACCGAAATCTGTAAAAAAAATTACAAAATTGTTACGATCCTCCTTCCGAGAAAAAAATTCCTCAAACTTTTGAGAGTGAAGAAGTTGGAAAAGTTTACAATCAATACACAATATAAGAGGCTGTAAATGTTCATTGAGTTCCAAACGTGTTAAAAACTCCAAAATTGAGGTTTCCAAAAGTTTGAAACATCCTTCAGGTGAGCTTTCGGCTCCTAGAGCCTTCTTCAGACCTTAAATGCATGCATTACATTGTGAAAGCGTAACGCACAGTGATGATGAACCGCCTTGCACTGTGCGTTACGCTTTCACAATGTAATGCATGTATTTAAGGTCTGAAGAAGGCTCTAGGAGCCGAAAGCTCACCTGAGGAAAGTTTCAATCTTTTGGAAACCTCAATTTTGGAGTTTTTAACACGTTTGGAACTCAATGAACATTTGCAGCCTCTTATATTGTGTATTGATTGTGAACTGAAATGAGACTCGGGGATAGCACTTTCCTACCAAGTTGGAAAAGGTTCCAATTGGTGGTAAAATTCGCTCAAATCGTACCGTCGTGCGCCTCACCTCGATGGAACGATCGCACATCTACACGCAGGTCTTCTTCGGACCGTCCGCCGCGTTTCCCTTGATTATTTCCTTCTGCATTTCGGCTAGTCGTGCTTGGTCAGTGGAGAAAGTAAAAGTGATATGGAGAAAACGTTTCTTTTCAGGAAGGAGCTTGCTTCAACTTGTCTTGTCTCACTTCTGCTGAAGCCAACCATTGTGTTGTAGAAGAAACATGGACGTAACACCGTCCGAAATGGATGACAAGGCGAAACCCTACGATTTTGACGTGTCTCACAGAGATCTCATCCATCAGGTTGGTTCTTAATTCACTTTATTTTCTGGTTTTGTCAAACGTCCTATATTGAAGGTTGCATTTGACCATCACGGCCGGCGCCTTGCTACGTGCTCGAGCGATATGACACTTTCGGTTTGGGATCGGGCTTCTGATGGGTCATGGACGAAAGCCGCCAGTTGGAAGGTTGTTTGGTCGTTTTTGGCAAATGTTCAGGGTCATCCTATATAAATATATGATTTTCATATCTAAGGTGCATGGTGGTGCGGTTTGGCGAGTAGTATGGGCACATCCCGAGTTTGGACAATTGTTGGCCACCTGTTCCTATGATCGTAGCGTTCATATTTGGGAAGAAATTCGAAGTGGTCCAGGTGCAGGTGAGGTTGTATAAAATCTTCACCTTGGTGCTATAAAGTATCATCGGAAAACGTGAGTTTCCGAAATGTCAGGCTTTGTTCGGAGGTTTATCAATTGGTTGCTCATGGGTGTGGAGGCATGGCAATCGGTTTTGTCATAGTGCAAGAGCATACCCAGCCTTCCCACTACGGTCAGGATGCTTTTTGAACCTTATCCCTGTGTTTGTGCTTAATGAACCCGTTCGCATCCGCCTTCCTAGTTCACTATATTTGTTGAAAACCTATGGATTTCTGCTATTGCACTGAAAATTGATTGTGTTGGCATAATATTGTGACTGCGTTCTTGTTTTCAGAAGGTCGTAAAGGAGCTCATTGGGTGCGGAAGACCTACCTGACTGACAGTCGAGCCAATGTGACCGATATCGCTTTTGCACCGAGACACCTCGGACTTATGCTGGTAAGTTGTGGTCAATTCAGCAAATCTGACTTTTCCGGGCTCTATGACTAAGGTTTTTGTGAGTGTCTTCATGCTTTTTCATCCGATCTTCAGGCAACTGTGTCAGCGCAAGGTATTCTTCGCATATATGAGGCCGCCGACGTTATGGACCTGTCCAGGTGGTCCCTCTGTCATGAGTTACAGGTGAATTTCACATAGTTTTGTAACATTTTTAGCACGTAAGAGACCGCGCGCTGCACGGCTAAGCGGCGCAATGAACTGCACGCTCCGTGGCCAATTAGTGCAGAGGGTTTTTAAAAATGGGATTTTCTCTGAGAATAAGCCCCTACTGAAAAATTACAAGGTGCTCAATGTCTGCCCACCAGTATTAGTAATTTTAACTATTACGGGTATTCCGACTATAAATGGATGGCGACTTGTTTTTTTTTTCTGAGTTTGCGACGAAAAAATCGAGTACATAGCTTGCGCAAGCAGTTTGAATACGCTGTCTCTTTTAAGTCTCTTCTGGTTCACGCTCCGAATCTTGAAACTGATTCAGACCTCTTACTGGGAATAGATTCTCCGCCCTCTTTTTCGTTGTTGTCCAATCACGTTAGCCTTTGCAGCGCCGGTTACCGACGAGAAAATGGGCTGGAATTTCCCTTCCATCAAGGTATCTGAGTGAGAGCCCAAATCTTCTCACTCTCTTCTAGGTATTCTGCACTCGATGTGGTAGTGTTGAGTGGAGCCGATCTCGAATCCATCGCCCACTTTTGGCTGTGGCGTCCGACGATAAGCGGGCCGAAAACGACGAGAGGATAGTGATCTACGAGCTCAACGAGAATCTGCGGTTTGTTTTTTGATGCACTGTTTTTTTTTGACGAGTTGAGAATGGTTATTACAAATATTTGTGATTCTAACCGTTTTCGAGTTTCTCATTGGAAAATGAGTGAGTGGAGTAGAACTGTGGTCCGCATTCGACTGCTATAGAACACTTGCTACTTTCTTTCAATTCTTCCACCACAACACTTTCTAACTCAGGGTTGAGCAGGCCGTTGCGCCAGTTTTCGGCGGAGCTACGGCCCAGGGTACGGCGCGGGGTGTGGATATCCACAACGGGAGGGCCTGAGCTGCCAAGGTTGGAGGGGGAGGGTCTGAGCTCCACCGGGAGACCAAGTGAAACATTCTGACCGGTATAGGCACACTGTTGAAAATTATTGTTGGCGAAGAATCCAATAATACCGTCCAATTAATTCGAAATGTGATTGTAATTAGGTGTTCCTCTTTTTTTTAATTTTCCAACAAAACAGATGAAATAACGCTAAAGGAATGGGGAATCACAAAGAATTTGATCTATTGACGCTTCTTGGAGGGGGGGGTCTGAGAAAATCGTCAAAATTCCGCTTTTGGAGGGGGGGGTCTGAGTAGTTTTAACCTTGTCCTCACCTCGTGCCGTACCCTGCTACGCCTCCCCCCTTGTTACCAAAATTTCGGAAAAAATTAGATCTTTAGCGACCCCCCCCCCTCAAAAAATAAACATCAAAATTGTATTCAGCACACCGAATAAGCCAGGGCGACTATTGCTACCTTATTTTAGCTTACCAAAAAGCTTTCGAAAATTTCACGAGCTCATCCCCAAATTTTAACCTTTTTTTTCAAAACTTTTCCAAAGTTTTTGCGACCTCCCGTAGCTCAGAGTCGCAACCCTGCTCAACCCTGCTCTAACTTCACAAGTTTGCAGAAAATGGCAACGGGTCGGCTCGCTGAGGCTGGATCTTGCGTTTCCGGTCACCGATCTTCGGTTTTCTCCAATTGCGTTAGCTGACTCACACCAACTGGCAGTGGCTGCTGGTGATGTGTTTGTTTATAGTATCAAGGTTTGTCAGATTTACGTCGATTTCTTTTCTTGATAATACATTCGTTCTACGCCCTTTGTAGATTCCTGCCTCTGCTTTCATTGATGAGGATAACGGGACTCCGGAAAACGTCCCCACCGATGCCACTGAGTATTCGGCGACAAAGGTTTGTTACAGTTATTTTTGAGATATGAATTCCCGTTCTTTGTTTGCGTTAAATATAGGTTGTTATCATGCGTCGTCAGTTTCTCTCGAAAGAAGGGCGACGCAGCGATTTTGACCATTGGTTATCATCATCCCGCGCCCTTAGGCAGCGTCAGGCGTACTATTTCGTCGGAGTCGCGTAGGACTGCGACAGTTTTGAGTTTCTCAGTGGGGCGTATTTGTCCAACTAGAGCGCTCACGTCGTTGCAAGCGTCAAAAACGAGTCAAAATTGCCGTATTTGAGCCATATTGAACAAAAAAACATGCAGTCTCCGCTAATTTCATTTACAGTCTCCGCCCCTCAGTACAAACGCCCTCAAATTGATCGCTTAAAGGCAGTGTTCACGATAGAAATCGTTTCTCTGTTTTTCCGCCTATCTTGAAAACGGCCCCATGCTGATTCCAATGATATCTCTGAAATCGCACAAGACCTTCAGGGAACGGAGTTATGGTCCCTCAAATATTGAGCTAAAGAAACATTTTGGAGGAGTTGTCCGAGGCTTGTAACTTCCGTCTTTTGCAGCCGATGTATGCGAGCTGACCTGAGTAGAGAGAGAAGTTGAGAATGAAGGGAGGAACGGGGCTATTGATCGGAAACGATCGCTCATCTCACAATCTCGAGCATTCATTTGTTCACGACGGTGGGCGTGGAAAGTGCATCTGGGGGTGACGAGCTGATGGGTGCCCAACTTTGAAGCCGTAGAGGACTGTTCCGAGCTCATTTTTCTCAGTTTTTTCAACGTTAGGGTTCCGCTAGGCCCCGCAGCTGCCGATCTCCACCAAAAAATCAGACATGGTTTTTATCGTGGACACTGCCTTTAAACACGATAGTTTCGGCTCGTTCTTGATGCCGACGTACGCGTTCTGATACGGGCCCAGGGTCAAGCGGTGTTGCAAAATTTTGCAACGGGGGTGGGGGTCGCGAAAATTTCGGATCAAAAATGACCATTTCTGAGTGATTGGAAAATCAAAATAGCGAAAGAGAAAGTTTTTACGATGATCGTGGGAATTCCGGTGCAAAAAGGAAAATCTGGTGAAAATATGGCACAAATTCTCTATAGGAAGGATCGTAGCATTGCTCAGGTTTTAGACGCTCGATCCTGAGTACTGAACGAATTTTAGGCGTCTGACACTTTTAGTAATCAAATATGAACTGCCCAGAAATCGCGCCTCTGGTTGGGATCGCAAAAATTTTGGATTTTGGGAAAAATTGATGGTGGGGGGTCGCTTCGATTTCGAAAAATTACGCAACGCCCCGCTTGACCCTGTACAGGCCGTGAGAAGCTGTTAGCTTCGCCATCACAAAGACCTAGGCTCGCTATTTTAACCGAGCTTGTATGCTGCTGTTCAAATTGTCCTTTCCATACCCAACACAAAAACAACCCGTTATTTCCCTATTTCAGTCGTTTTTTTCTCTTGCGTTTCCAATACTACCGGCTCCAAGCCGTCGATTTATGTCATAAAATCGATATCGTTTGAAGTTATTCTTCATATGACATTTTGAGGGGATCGTATCAGGGTTGAGCAGGCCATTTCGCTAATTTTCGGCGGAGTTACGACCCCCCTGCTGACCAAAATTTCGAAACTTTTCACGATCTCCCCTCGGCAAATAGTCATCATATTTGTGTTCAGCATGCCGAATAACCCCTGAATGTGAATTTCGGCTGAAATGAGATACTTAGCCCAATCTACCGTATACCCACCGTAACGAAAAATTTCATGACGGCCTCTGCAGGCAAAGCTGTTCTCCCGCTGCAATCTCTTTATTGGAGGGCGACTATTACTACCTCGTTTTAGTCTACCAAGTGGTTTCGATAAAATTCTTTTGTTTTCCCAAAAATTTTTGAGCTCTCGCCTAAATTTTCATTTTTCGTCAAAAATTTTTAAAAATTTTCATGACTCCTCGTTGCGCCTAGTCGCAACCCTGCTCATCCCTGGATCGTACAAGGGGATTCTTGATATTGAAAAATGTTGGGCACCGAGGGGGTCGTAACTCAGTCGAGATAAAATACGACGCTCCCAGGGTTAAGCAGGCCTGCGACTCGGCGCAACGGGTGTCGTAAAAATGCTCCAAACTTCCTGAAAAAAAATTGAAACTTTGGGGGGGGGTTGTAAAACTTTTGTAGACAAAAACAGGATTTCAATCCTAGCCACTTGGTAAGCTCAAATGAGGTACTGTGCTTCTCTGGGCTAAATTCCGGTCCGCAATTGCGTCTCGACACGCTTTGCGCCCGCATGCCCCCGAGTCTAAAGAGTTTCCAGCGCCGCAGCCGCCGATCTGTCGACTCTAGGTGGGTTTTCAGGACTAGAAATTAGAAAAGTTGGAGAAAACTTATAAAAAGCCTTATCGAGTGAGGCTTTGGCGCTGGAAACTCGACCGACTCGAGCGCGTGCGGCCGCAAAGCGTGTCTTATTCCCACAAATATCCAAATTTTCCAGTGATTTTTTCCAGATCTGTCACTCAAAAAAGCTATAGCAATTTTTCATTCCGGGAGGGGGTCGTAAAAATTCTCACTTTTTTTCGAAAATTTTTCTTTCATTTTCACGTTTTTGCTTTTTATATAGTGGTGTTCTCAGCAGCAGGGTCAAGCGTGGTTGCGGAATTTCGCAACGGGGGGTCGCAAAAATTTGGGTCCGAAAGTGAATGTTAGTGGGGATCGCAAAAATTTCGGTCCAAAAATGAGAATTTCGTGGATATCCCCTAAATCCTCGATTACTTTTGGTTCCATGGGAAGGAAGGATCATAGCATTCGGTTTTAGGCGCTTGGGCTCAACTACTGAACGATTTTTCGGCGTCTGACACTTTGAGTAATCAACTATAAACCGGCCGGACTCGGGGAGGAGGGATCGCCAAAATCGCGCCGGGGAGGGGGGATCGCAAAAATTTTGAATTTTGGAAAAAAAAATGTGACGGGGGTCGCTCCGATTTCGAAAAATTACACAACGCTCCGCTTGACCCTGAACGCTCCGCAGGACCCTGCCTGATTGTTCTTCGGTTTTTATTGGGTTTTTGTTTGATATTGTTGTGTCTTTCGCTTTTCACTCGGAATTCAATGAAATTAGGAATCTTGAACTCGCCAACCTCTTTCTCTCTGCAGCCACCGCCAACTTTCCGTCCTGTTCTGTCTTGCCTGTGCTGCAAAGTGTCAAAAAATCTATCTCTTCTGTGACAAAAACAATTTTCTTGAAAGTTGTAGTTTTGGAGATAGTAAACTCAACAAAAGTGGGAAATTATTCATCACTAGGTCTGGGCGTTGGTTTTGTCATAAATAGTTGATGAAGAGTGAATCGAATTCGAACAGCACCACACAAATTCTATTTACACACGCTTCGTTCAAATATATGGCTGAAACGAAGCTTTAAACCTTCTGGAAAAATTCTGGTTGGCTAGTGTTATAGAGTTCTTGTAAGCTGATTACTCATCTTACGCTAGTCTTATAAATGAAATGGAGCTGACCATGGTGTAAAACAGCTATATTTTTCAAATTTTCAATGAGTAGGAGAATACCTAATATCTTTCTTCGATTGTTACATAAGCAGAGTATCGTTTTTCGTAAAGATATCCATTTTTTCTTTTTTTTGCATAGATATCTTTTATCCCATGGTATTTTCAGATTTTCATTCAGATCAAAAACGTATTCATACTTTATGGTAACCTGTATTGGCTGAGCGAAAACTCAGGGAATGGGTATGAGTGTATAGATGGTGTTAATTCCGTTTTCAGGTGGCTGTGCTTGGAGATGAACGACACGCTTGGCGCATTAAGTACAATGTCACTGGGACAGTGTTGACCGCATCGAGTGGAGATGGCACAATCCGGGTGTGGAAAGGTGAGCAGCCGGTCCGTTTGGAGATCATCGAACACCTTGTCTCTGATCA
Organism: Aplectana chamaeleonis; assembly: GCA_029168955.1. Lineage (NCBI taxonomy): Eukaryota > Metazoa > Nematoda > Chromadorea > Rhabditida > Cosmocercidae > Aplectana > Aplectana chamaeleonis. The sequence goes on along the minus strand of JAPDOI010000062.1, from coordinate 2,272,196 downwards.
ATATAACTTCTTCTCTCAGCGATGTTTATAAATCAATGGGCGCTGTTGGCCGAGATGTCATCAGATGATTATCTGGAGGAGCGGGAACTTCTGAAGATGAAGGGAGTGCTATCGGAGTCTGGTCGAGGTGACGGAGAGCAGTTCCAGCGAAGAACTTATTATTGATCTGAACGGTTTTTTGCTTGTTCATTTCTCAAAAGAAGTCTTTTGTTCTCACATTCTACGGTGTTTTTTCTCGATTTCATTCCAAGTTGAGGAACTTCGAAAATTCTATGAGCAAGTATTTCATCTGAAGCGTGTTGATTTTTGCGAGATGTTGAGGTAATCCACCCCGTGTTGTAATTGTATGCGCCGGTATTCAATGAACGTTTTGTAACGACGGTAGAATGTTTCTTGCAAATCCATTCGCTCTACGAATGAATTATTTCATGCTTTCTCTACAGAAAAAAAAAACCGGTTTGTATTCCCCATTTTATGCTTATTTCTACTTGTTTCAACATAGGGCGTTTTATATCGTTTTTGTCAACGAATACGCTTTTGTTTCTCTTCGTCATCCATCTCCTCTGATTGCGACGTTTCTTTGAAAATCGAATTCCATTAGCTACGATAATAATGAGAGTGCATTGATTATTTTTTCACCCTTCGAAAGGTTTATGAAACCTTTGGAGCCCGTTTTATGATTGCTACTGTTTGATTTCCCTAGTTCTGTTGATATCGGGTGCAAGTTGCAAGCACTTGTAGCGCTCGATGTGCATACTGTCTATATGCGGTGTAAAATTCTGGCCACAGTTGCAGATGACGGCTGTTGCAGCGCGAAATTTTAGGGTAATAGTGCTCGGACCCCGTGATCCCAGCACGAACTTATTCTCTTTTCGAAACCAAATTGTGGTGGGCGCGAAGCGCTCCCCAGATTTGGTTTTTTTCCTCCGTGCCTTTAAGCGGCGTCGCTACTGCTTATTGCAATGCCGTGGTAGGTTGCTCAGAACAATGTCGAAATTGGAGACGATTTAGGCTAGGCAGCTGAATCCGTTAACGGAAGTAGTGAATACCAATATCCATTCGTCATTATTTTGTGAGTTCGGGAGCATTTCCTTGGCTTCATTCATTCATTGGTGCCAGGTATTGGCTAATTCCGATTTGCGGTGGTTTTTGGCCTTCCGATTTCCTAAAAAAGCCTGAAAATGCGGAAGAATTTGGAAATATCCACGAGATTAGGATTTTTGCTTTTTCTTGCCGAATCTCTAGGGGGTTATCTCGGGCGCTAAATTCGAATTCGAGGTCCGTCTTCTTTTTTTCACAAAGCCAGGGTTGATTGTATTTACCTGAAAATTGATTCAATAGAGAAGGATAAGCCCAGGTTTTTTGAGAGGAACTGCCGCCAGAGGAGAGTTAAGAATTTCGCTGAGCGAATTTCATATCTCCTATGGTTTTTGGCGTTCCGATTTCCGAAATTCGGAAAATTTCCGCTCACCCTATCGGGGCTCATGATGATGTGCTTTTTGTAGAAGTCATGGGGTTGCCTTCCTGCCAGAGCACGCTGCATCGAGTGGAATACGTGGTTTTTGGAAGGTGCGAGGTGCGGACTGTATGGCAGTTGCGGCAAAACAGTCTGGCCCAGTTCCTCAATATTCTGATGGAAGATATATGTGGGGGAGCGCTGTTTCGGAGCAATTTCGTCTGAGAGGTGACTAACCTGTCAGGATTTCAGGATCTCCGGATAGACAAGACTCGGAATTCCACTAAACACAGCGCGGCCAACTTTCAATGCATACCCTTCTTTGTTACGGATTTTGGTTGCTTACCATAGGAGGGCCTCTGTCATTTTCTCATGGAATTATGGATGGGGTCCTCTATTCTATTCATACGAGATAACATTTGAGTCAAAAAAAGCTAGGGTTCTTGGACTTTTAAAGGAAATATCCGGCTAAAACGACGCGTAAATCCGTTTTCGCAGCGTTCAGCTGGTGCGTCACGCATTTTATTACAAAAATTTTCTCCTGAAAGGGATAAAAGTTTTCGGCGATGGTCCGAGTGGAACGCCTGCAGACCGAAGCAGGTCTCCGCGTGGACTCAGGTGGAGCCGGCTCAACGGCAGCCTTCTTTAGAACGTTCGAAACTTGAGGCCATTCTTGGTGTTTTCCGATTTTCGGAGTTTCATTGCCATTTTTGAATTGCTGGAGCTAAGAATATCAATGACTTCTGAAAAGAACTAGTCTCCGAAGTCCTGCTCAGAGCACTCGATGCAAAGCAGCAGCATTTCAACCTTATTAGAAGTCTTACAATATATGCGCTTTTCTGCAACATCAATAAGTTGGAAAAAGAGCATAAGCGCTTTTAATTGGTGATTGATGAGCGCTACAAGCTAATGCGACATTAACTCGCGCGATTTCTCAGTGGCGACGATTGTAAAATTCGGATTTCTATCCGAGTACCCGGATATTTACGCTTTCGTTTCTCTATGATTCGAATGAGAGGAAGACCATACTGCAAAAAATGACATCTGACGTGTGACTGCGCGGGGAAGCAGATGTATAGTTTAGATTTCAGTAGATTACATCGGCTGAATAAATGTGTATTTACGAAGAGCAAATAGCAGTGGGCCTCGTGACTTGGCGTCACTACTGCGTAAGCGAGCAAGTGGCAGAAATCATATACGGCGAGACATTGTGGAAATTACTGTCTCATGACTGGAAGTGCTTTCAAGACGGAGGTGGATCTCGGCTGAGAGCCGGACTGAAATTTGGGTACCCCTTGAGTTGGTTTCGTGGGTCTCGGTCTACGTTGTGTAGAACTGTGCTTGCTCGAAGCTGGCGAACGTACAGGCAGTGCCCACGTCAAAAACCGTTTTCGAGTTTTCACCGAAATTCTGAAGGTTCGGGGCCTCTGGCAGCAGCAATGTCGAAGAGACAGCTAAAAAAGAGCCCTTAATAGGGCCGTGAACTTGTGTGTAAACCGCAATCCCTCCACTCTCCTCAACGGCCGCTGATCGAAACAAGCAGCTGAGAAATCGGCTCCGAGAAGAAAGCAATACTGAAATGGGGTGAATTTGTTCAATTCGTACATCATGAGGAATAGTTCGATCACTTGGTAACCGTTCACTTTCTAAAGTCAGTTTTTCTGTCGTTTGATTTGATCTATAGTCGTTGAGAGGAGTGGGCGGGGATTGCGCTCTACACAGAAGTTCAAGTTCGTGTTGTGCTATTTGGGCCTCATTTTTAGCCGTTTTTTCGACATTGCTGTTTCCGTAGGCCCCGAACATTTTGAATTTCGGTGAAAACTCTGAAACGGTTTTTATCGTGGACACTGTCTAAGCTGTGTTGAAAAGTCATTGGTTTACGTTACCCACTTGAGACTAGTAATGTTATCGTGAAGTAAAATCTTCAATTGTCACTTCTTTAAGATGTCCGCTTTCTTTGAAATTGTGATGAAAAAAATTGTGAATTTTCACCAAATTTTCAGGCAATGCACGTACTGTAATACTACAGTGAGTTATTTCCTTCTATGCACTCTGCTCAGGCTGCCATTATCTATGAAAATCATTTGGATTGCTTTCCGTACTGTCAGACGCGATAGGCAAATGCTTTGATGATGCGACCTACATATGTCCTTAAGTCGCAAATGCTATTAAGATAGTCTCATTCTTTGAATGCCTCTTTTATGAGTTTCTATCAGTGCTACTTTTCTGTAGTAACCGTAATGTTATATGCATAATATGCGCATATCAGTACGCAGCCTTAAGCGCTGCAAATTGAATGTTCATGGTTTTATTGGAAGTTATGAGTTTGGATGCTTAATCCTTCTGAAAGAGTCAGATTCATGTAGTTATGAATTTATACGATTCGAAGGCGTACTGGTAAACTGTCCAACAGATTTACGACGATTTTTCCATTCGACAAGTTAAGAGAGAAAAGTTGGCTTTTAGTCGACCTTACCCCTATTAATTTTTCATTTCAGGCTGTTTTGAAATTTCGAGCTAATTATATAATTGGAAAACTTGTCATTTTTGGATATTTTTCCGACATATTGTGCTGATGGAACTGTGCTGCGATTTTTCGATTCGGAATTTGTGTAATTTTCGATGGATGTTCACCGATTTATTGATCGTGTTCACAATGCCGTTGAAACGATGTCGCTGGATGTCATTTCTTGTGCTGCAATGGTCGCAGAGGCCGAATCTCGTCCTCTGCGTGCAGCTTTTTCATTTTCATTATATGGCTCCGACATTTTCCTCGATACTTGCGTATTTACTCTCATACTAAGGTAGAATCCAGGTCAGATCTCCCTGTTGTTATCCAATCAGATTATCGTGTGATTAACATAATGTTCCACACCGGTTGCCGACTCCGGACCATAGACTCGGGACCGAATCGAATAAATATTCGAACACTATTCGAATAAGTCGAATTTTGAATAAGATCTTTCGGGGAAATGAATTCTAGGATTCGGTAAACTAGTTAATCGTTTTTCAGAATATTCGATTAGCTCGATATTCTGAATTATTCGTTTTTTTATTCGTTCCATTCGAGATTTCAATTAATTCGGTTGATTCGGAAAAGAATATTGGATTTTTGACTAGCGAGTCAGTTTCAACCACGATATTCGATTATTCAGCCACTGGATATTCTTCAACAGTGTTCGATATTTTTCCGCGAATTGTTCCAACATTCGAATATTCCATCGGAAATTCGATTACATTTTCTCAGTGTTCATCCTAATCAAGAAAACAGGTTTTCGAATGTACATTCGAGGTTTGAAAAAATACGTTCTAAGAATTCATTCATTCGTGACTTTTAAAAAAGGAGTTTGAATTTCATTTCAAAAAAATTTCAATGGATTTGTTTTGGAAAATTCAGGAGGAACTTCATATTTCAAGGTGAAATATATTTTCATTTTGGCAATGATAGAGATCGCTTACGGCTATTTTTGACCGAGCTGGCTCGTAATCCTGCGATATCTTTATTAAATTCATAACTAAGTATCTTAAAAAGGGGTTTCCATTGGGGAATTTCGAAATCGTTTCATATACTCAGATAGATTGTGGCACGATGAACATTTCGGTCCTTTCAAAACTGAAAATAGAGCACTTTTAGGCGAGTTGTGGTCGAGGTACGCTTTAGTTGCCCTCTTTTTGGTAATTTCGCCCATTTTTTCCTCTTGGATAGCAGCAGTATTGTATGTCTAATGCACATAACTGGAAAATTTTCGTTTTATCAAGCTTTTGCACCAGAATTCGTTCAGGTGTCAAATGCATGAAGGGCTATACCCTAGATATATGCGTATGAAGAAATAGACGGCTTAGGCTTTTCTCTAATCGGCTATTAACTCTGAAACATACCCATCTATCTGAGCTACAAAGTCAGGTCAAGTATGCGTGAGGGGGGGGGGAGGTGCTCAGGGTCTGTCTCCCCATGGTTTCAACACATGCATCCCTTTTCGAAGAGAGGCTGTCATGGAAATCGCTGACTTGAGAGAGACAAACGATAAAAGACAGAGAAAGAGGCGACAGACAAGGAGAGAGCAGCGGAATCTTCTCCAAAGTTGCAACATGTTAATTTTGCTTCCAAAAGAAGTGTGCTGTCCCTAGCAGTGTTAAATTAGGCTCCGCATTTGCGGAAAACATCATCTGTGACACGCATTGCAAGCGATAGCGTGCTGCGCCCACGAGGTTCCGGCGCGAATATCTACAATCTGTGTGCTGCAACAGCGGTTGTTCGCAACTGCGGACCGAATTTCCGTTCTGATAACGGCAGAAATTTTTTTTGATTAGTTTCGAAATTCGTTCGTTCGAAATCTCGAACGAAGAGTTTCCTTCTTTTGTTCGTTCGGAATTTTTCGACTTTCCGTTCGTTCGATATTTTTTTCGAAATTGTACAGCTATAATACATGGTTCATTAGGGGCTCTGATTTAGATAACTTGTTGGGAGAGGATTCTCCGCTTTCATCGCCGTTTATCTATCACCGCAAGTGTGAAGATTGTCGTGCTAGGCTAACGGCGGGAAAGTGTGCGATGAATCTCCTCGCAGCAATACGTCTAAATCGGTATTGTATTCCGGATTTCAGACGCAGACGAGAAAGAGTGAGTGCGGGAGAGGCTTTTGTTATTTTTGACTTTGATTTATAAAATTAGCATTAGTCAGGCGGAGGATCATACTTTTCGCGACCAGCGACCGCGAAAGTGCTCTTGAGGCATATCGAGGTCCGTCGATATTGATCGCGTCACTCATCGCTACAAGTATGAACCCTGCCTCAGATATTGCTTCAGACGTGCAGCGCCGTGCGAGGTGTTCGCGGCGCAGTGTTTGCGATGGGTTAGTAGATCACCTTGACCAGTGACTCTTTCCTAAGAAGTTTTTCGAAGGTAGGGTCCACGCAAAAATCAGTTTCTTTTTCGTGATGGCCAATAAGCCCTAGTTAACCCCCCCCCTCTATATTCTCCACAACCTCCACAACCGTTTTTACTATGGAATTTGCCCTTGAATAAAGTCCGTCCGAATGAGACTGTCCGCCCACGCGGTCGATGAGCATATCGAGCGGCCGTCGAAAAGGCATTAGTTTGGACTTGTAGGTCGATTAGCCGGAGTATTTGACGAACAGTAAATACTATCCCTGTGAAGTGTGTGAAGAGTGGGAAGGCTCGCCCGAAAGAAGGTCTTTGTGCGAGTCCCTCGACACGCACGCTGACCACGTGGGCGGGCAGTCTCATTTGGACAGGCTTTACATATCTAAAATTGGAATTCAACTGCAACTTCTGCTTTGAAAAGTTTAGAATTATTCATTTTTATTCTGCTTATTGGCGAAATGTCGCGTTTTTGTGTTCTCGATCATGCTTATAATGGATTTTTTTGCAAATTTCTTGTTGATTTGCTTGGAAGTTGTCATCTCCTTCCATATCGCCATCTAAGTATTTTGTAGTAACCTTTTTTCGTGCTTTATCGTTGCCGAATCTGCGAAAATGACACTATCTGCCGGTGTTTCGAATAGTTCTTTGACCTTGATTGATCATCTCCCTATCTATTCTTTCACATCTCGAACGCCCAGACATCAAACGTAAATGGCCTCGGCCCTGCTCGCCGGCTGCACTATAGGCTCCTTCCACAAAACAATTGTTTGAAGGCTGTATCCGTGAAAATCAGGTTTTTGAAGGCCAATAAGCTGTAGATTCATTTCCCATTATCTAAATCTTGTTGAAATTTGTATTAATCTGAGTCGAGATTTGGTATTTTTACGTGTATTATTGCTTTTCCTCATCATACTTCTGCTATGAACAACTAATTTTGCCCAACTTCCTTGAGAGGCCGGATTCATCGACGATAAAGCCTTTAGCCATTCCTCCGCTGATGATGCACCAGATTTTTTTGCTGAATCTATTCCGAGCGTAGCAAAATTTATTTCAGTGATTGCATAGGCGTTGTACAAGTGTAAGTGAGGCGTTCTTGCCTTTTTGTTTTTTGCTTTTCTTGGAACTGCCTGATGCATTTAGTCGATTCTGAGTGCGGAATACTGAAACGCTGTGATGCCCCTAAAACATATTAAAACTGCATCCTGAAGTCCCATGGTATGTAAGTGTGCAACCCCCACTTGTAAGCTGGAAGTTCTTTTCTGCCATTTTTTTCTGTATTGAACACATCTAGATTGGCGCTGAAGAGTATAAATCCATAACCGCCTTGATCAGCCGATCTTGTAAAGCACCCATTTTTTTACTAGAATTTCAGATGTTCCCTGAGAATTACCTGTCTCAAAATTTCTGAAAATTTTCAATTGAGGGGTACTGTTGAATCCTCGATTTTTTTTCCAAAATTTTGTCCACCAGGGGTGGACATAAATCTGTCGAGATCCGGATTAACGGTTTGCCTGACACTACCCTTCACTATGCACCGATTATACTAACTGTGAATCTTCACCGTCAATTGTCCACCTTCGAAATATTCTTCATTCAATAGTTTCTGATGGATTCGTTAAATCAAGACTAATCTGAACGTTCCGTTTGGGGCTGGCTCTTAAAAGACGAGGGAGCGCGAAAAGTTGCACCAGAGCTGCGCGCAGTATCTCTGTGGGTAGGATTCGCATTTCTCCTCATAAGTATTGTTGAGAAAGCCATGCAAATCAGTTGTTGCATAGAAAGAACATTTTCTTTTTGCTGCTTGGTCTTATTAATAACACATAGTGCCAGAATCAACGCTTCAGATGCTTGCGTCGCCCACACTTTTTTGACCATGGGACGCTCGCGCAGTTTCGAATGCGGCTGAGCCGCGCTTCGCAGACGACCGAGCTCAAATTTTTGGCGACTGGAATTCTAATCGCAGGCGGCTGGGCCGCAAATGGGTGGCGGCCCGGCGGCAATCAAGGCTGTGTGTCATAATTTTGAGGCCAGGCACTCCAAAAATATAAATGGTTGCGCGTGCATATACTTATTCACATATAGAAAAGAAAAGCGTTGGCTCATTTTTGTTTCTCTCAGCTTGTCGCAGTGGTCGGCGGCTGAGCGCCTTCAACATCTAGAATGGTCAATGCATCGACGTACGCGTCTTACCATAATCCAAAAATGTTAGAGACGCAGAAGGTGCTCTGCTTCTTTGGACTCTTTGCTTGCCATCTCGTATGGGACAGGGTATAACTGCGACTACCCTCCCTATTTCGCTTTTATCAGCACAAGCGAAGGAGTGGCTCATTCCCAGAGGGATTGATCAACACCGAGAATTTTATCTTTCTATCCAAATTAGTATAGATTTCCAGCCTTCGCACCAAGGTTCTTAGCGAGATCTGTCGGAACCGTGATTGTACTTTTTCCAACTGGTTGACCCTGGTGCGGGGATTGACCGATTAGAGTCGCTTTTTATCGCAAAGTGAGTCATTGGGTAGTAGCAATTTGTGTGCACTTTCATAAGATGCGCCAGTATTAGATGTGCTCTCCATGATAACAATTGATGCTGAGTTCCTGCAGAATTTTAAATATATTTTCTTGCCAGAATTCATCTCCATGCTTCATTATTCAAATGTATTCGTTTGTAGTTTTCAGTATATTGAAGTCTGAATTGAGTTACATTAGAAAAGCTGCAAACGTATTAGAGTAACAGGTCAATTAAGATAATCAAAATATTTGATTTGTGTTTTTTATTCAGATTACTGTCATCCGTCTGCTAAAAAAATTCTCATTTTACATACTCCAATAATAATCGAAAACAATTCGGGTAATAACTCGGATACTCATCAAACGAAACGGAGGCCAGATTTTCGAGTCATTCAATCATTCGAGATTTTCTAGAAGCAGTATGCGATTTACTGGCCATTTCGTCGGGAACAAAAGTACGCAGCTGTATGCTATTCCTGGCCTCGTTTCGAATAACTGCAATCAGCTTTTCGCCGACCGCTTCTCTTTGATATATGGATGTGCAACTTTCGATTCGAAAAACTCAAGTTTCGAACATAACCGGGGATTGATGGATAGAAACAATCGAACGCGAGATACCAACTAGATTTTTTACTCGACGATGTTTTCGAAGGAATGATTATTTCGAAACTGCTGTCCATTCGAAATTTCAGTATTTTTTCGAATATTCGAATTCGAATGTATGAACATTGCGACTTTTCGGAGTTCAGTCTTGAACGGATGATTACTTTGAACACTCTCAGTGAAATTCCCGTATATAAGAACGATTTCAAAACCTGCCCTCTATTCGACTTGAACAAGTTTTCTAGTATCTTTTCTTTTTCTTTTTTTTTCTAGTATCTCTAGTAAATCCGATTACAATGAGTTTTAGTGTTGTGTTTCCATATCAAGCGAACTGCTAAATGTAGTTTCTTAATTATTGCAAAAAACTCGGATAATTTTTATTTTGATAAAAATAGTTTGGATATTCAATCAATTTAGGAATGTTATTGTTGCTTTATTCTAATATTTATTTCATTCGGGATTTCGAACTATTCGCTTTTCGAATATTTGATTAATTCGGAAAAAATGTTCTCGAATATTTAGCCATTTTTGAGTGTTGATATGAATCCGAGTGTTCTATCATAAAAATTTTGCAATTGTTGTTGATTATAATTCTACTACTACATATCCTACGTCAGGTAACTATGCAATCGATCAGTGAAGGGAGTTTCTCTATGATCGGTGTGCAGATTTCAGGATATCTTTTAGAGGTTATTTCTGAGATAAGTTGTCTTTTTTATGTTTCTAAATTGTTTAGCTGCTTATAAGCATGCCATAGCATGAATTACGAAGTAAAACTTGCTGTGTTTGTTTTTGAGAAAAATTGAGTATAGGTTACTTGTACTGTCTACGATTTTGACTACTGTCTGTACATGATTAGCTGTTGTTCATCACTCTATTCTAGATAATTTGTCTATTCGTTTTTGCCCCTATTGGCGACCATGTAGCAGTAAAACGTGCAGTTCCATACAGCTAGAAAAAAAACGTCCGATTGCTCTCTATGATAACCTAAAAACGACGAAATTCTGCTATTATTGCCATTTTCTCGTCCAGCACATTCCCTTCTCCTTTACCGTTCATTCATGATGTCTAGATTGGCACCTATAGAATGCAACAAAAACAAATTCGGCGTGACTTATCAAAAATAAGGATAGACTTTACTGGACCGGTTCCTCTCCCATCTTAGGATGGTTTTTTCGTGGTCAGTAATACATCACTGATATTATCAATTATTGCTTGTCACGTGGTGTCTCGTTATGAAATCACCATTAGTTTAGAAACGCCTCCTGCTTTCGTCATCAGTTTCTGTTGACATTTTATCCCTGATTGTTACTGTCTGCTGGGTTTGCATTCCGGCCACGTAGAACTTCTCTATTTTCCTTTGTCATTGGCTTTATGGATTTCACTCGATTTCTATTTGATTTGCTCGTTTTAAAGTCAAGCCATTAACTCTTGATAACGATTGTCGTGAAGAACTGTTTCGCAGTATAGCCTTGTCTAATAAGGTATACGCTTTCGTGATATCCTGGAAAAATAGCAGGTAGGTTAACTGTGTTGTAGACACCCGATTCTAGGCTGAAAAACCGTAATTTGTCCACAACTCGCTCCAAGCGCTCCGTTTCGAAAGAACCCGAATGTTAACTGAGTCATAATGTCTGTCTCCATTCAGCCGCTTAGAGATATTTCGCAAATCCGTGTTGATGATGATTTGCCGTGATTAATCCAGTGTGAAATTTGACCCTGTAATCGTGCTCCGCCCCTCTGATAGCGGTTTTATTCTTTTTAGAGCCAATCTGGAAAGAATGTGCGGGCCCGTAATCACATAACTTTTTTCATGACTTGTTTGTTTGGGAATTTCCGGTACAAACAATAAAGGGCAGCACGTGATTATATTAAAAAACTTATTTGCTTGAAGACCTTGTGCGCTACCAGGGCCAAGCGGGGCATTGCGTAATTTTTCGAAATCGGCGCGACCCCCTCATAATCAAAAAATTATTTTCCAAAATCCAAAATTTTGCGACCCGCCCCCACAAGGCGCGATTTCTGGGCAGTTCATATTTGATTACTGAAACACTCAGACGCCGAAAATTTGTTCAGTAGTTTTGTACCCTCTATAAACGTCGTAATTCACATCATTCGAGGCGCGAGCGGCGCGCGCGATGCCTCAGCCTCCAACTGCCCTCCGCTCTCTCACTGTCTCTAAGCTCCGCTCCGCACTAGAACGTGTAGGAACCATGTGAATTTCACCGTTTTATAGCCTGTACAAGCGTTTAAAATCTGAGCAATGCTACAATCCTTTCCTTTGGTGACCAAAAATATTGAGTTTTTGGGATATCTCCATCATATTCTGATTTTTGGACCGAAATTTTTGCGACCCCCCCTTCACTCCTCGTCGGGAAATTTCGCAACCCCGCTTGACCCTGTGCGCTACTCGCCATTCATCCTCTTTTGTCGAATATCGTTCGCAGATTTAAGCGCACGCTGTGACGATCACAGAGGGGGCCGCAGTTGGTAGTAGGAAGGTTGAGGGGTCCTAGGCCTGTGATGGCCACTTCAAAATAGTTGTTATCTAGCAGTACAAAAATTGTGGGGCTATGGAATGAATTTATATTGAAAAAGATTTTCGCACTTATCTTAAAAAAGTTCAATCGCTAAATCATCAAATATACGTATCTGATTTATTCTTCTGTAGGTCACGCTCACGACCCACCTGGGGGGCCGCACAAGGTTCTAGGCTGGAGGGAGAGGGCCCAAGCTATAGGAAGGGGCCGCACCTGACACGGACCGATCACCGCACCAACTTTCCAAAGCTTCTGAACACTGACAGCCGAATGATCAGGGTAACAACACCTTACCCTGATCATTCGGCTGTCAGTGGTCAGAGGCTTTGGAAAGTTTCTCGTCGGAAGTACGACTCCTGATGCGCTTTTGAAGAAAAACTTGACGATCTCTTCTGTTGTGTTTGAGGATTTTGTTTGAATGGTCTAAAGATTTTTTTTGCTTAAAATCTTTTATTTTTCAGTTACTTTCCCGAACGCGCATCGGAATTTTCGCTTTAATTTTATAGTTTTCAAGGTTTTGCACCATTTTGTCTAAAATCTTCTACAACATTGTTTTTCTAATTTCTGGCACTTTCTTCGAAGAATTTCACGATCTCGCTGCTATAATTTTTTTCAACGATCTCTCTGCTTCAAATTTCTTCCAGAAAATTTCACGACCCCTCTCATCTCTCGTTGACAAGCTATGAAATCCTGCTCGACCTTGGGCTCCATGACATTGCTCACACGCGTGCGTGCGCGTCACGGTCATATGAGTATCGGTGAGCGCGAAAACCTCAACGTTACGTGAAAACGTTTTCAGCACCTTATACGCACTGCACCACCGAATCCTCAGCGTCGCTCTCACTCAACTGCTCGGTAAATCTTCACCGAAGCACTGTTCCATCCCGTTATGCGGGTGAAAAGACGATTGCTTCGGTGAAGATTTACCGAGCAGTTGAGTGAGAGCGGCGCTGATGCTTATGGGGTGCAGTGCGATAAGGCGCTCCCCCGTAAAGGGAATATGCTGGTTCAATCTCGCCCGGAGCCAAGCGTTTTGCGATCAACTCAACACCTTGTGTAAACAGTCCACCCAAAAGTGCCTATATGTATTATTCTTCTGATGTGTCCCTAACGCTGGTTTTTCATTTTTGTAGTGGGAATTAGCGGATTGTAGAGGTACTGTTTGAGGTGTTTCGTGTAGATCTTTTCTTGCAAGTTTCTCCTTGCTTTATGTGTCTTTCAACGCTCCAGTTTCTGCTGTAGAACCTTTCCCATTGTGAGGGCTGTCCTGAGCGTTTGTTTTATTTTCTTTCATTCATAAAAGGTATGGCTGATGGTTCGCTGGTTCCTCCCAGGTAGAAAACCGGAAAAGAATAGGATGTAGATGTTCAATAGACGAGAAATTCACTTTCAGAAGTTGAAAAAGATGTCCCTCTGAGTATTTCTTTGACACACTTGACCAGCGCATTTTGAAAGGAAGATGTGGTAGTGGAAAAGTCTCATAGGCATGAACATTTCTGCAACCTTGTTGAATATCATAATAAAACAGTCCGCGTTCATGCGAGAGTGAGATGTTGAAAACTTGAATTTTCTAGGTGTGCGCAGGAATATCAGGATCTATTGTTTGTTTGGATCTGGCCAGAGCTTTGGCTCTTTTTGTGTCAAATCTGAATGTGGACTCTGTAAATTTTCGGAAAAAAACTATAAATTTTCAGTGGATCAACTTCAGGATTGTCTCCAAAAATTTAACCGTTTGGAAATTCTTATTACTTCTTTCATCTCCATTCTAACAGTTCATACGTGTTCTCGTATACGTAGATCGTTATAAATTTTCAATTGTTCTCAGGTAATCTCTGATTTTTTAAAACTTTCGCAGGTATTTGGGTGTTTTACAAAAAACAATTCCTTTTCCCATTAAGAATTTTCTGTGGAGATTTTTTTCTGAAATTTCTTACAAAACGTAAAAGAGTTTCACGCTAGTAGCATTTTAGAAAGATCTTCAGTCTAAAGTTCCCCCAACTGAGCTATCGAGGCATGTTCTCCTCTCCGTTCTGGCGGATTCTTGAATGAGGGGTGACGCGTAAATGACAGACTCCATCTACGTTAATTGTAAGACGATGTTGTTCCTGTAAGAATTCAAATTTTTCCAATTTGTGGGAATTTTGTTTGACTTTTGGTATTTCGTGACCATCAAGAAGAATTTGATGACGATAAACTTCACGATTCTCGACATTTCGTCATTAAAAATACAAACCAAATACAGCGCGTAAACAAAAGTTTTAATCTGTGAAGACGCCAAATGAAAGAATTAACAGTGTCTTGGTCACAAACGAGTATAGAAGTAGAATGCAATAACATTGCCCCGAACTAGGATCGAACTTGTGACTTTTAGGTATGGTTGGAAGGTAAGGGGCAATCGTTCCGTGCAGCATCGTCGAAATCATACTACGCGCCAGTGAACGTCCTCTGGCTGGCTAGCCAGGGGTCCGCCACTTTGCGTCCTCTGTAGAATAAATTACCGCCACTGAGCTCTTCTTTTTTTCCGTCACCAGCATTTTATTGATTGGAGAGCACCTTACGAGGTCATAGCTTTTGACTCGTAAGTTCATTAGGATTCAGATGTGGACGTCAGCTTAAGAAGTATCAATAGAAAAGAGATTAAAGACACAGTCCAACCCCAAAATCGTGTTCCAGTTTTTCCGCTTAGTTTGGAGAGAACCACGCTGATCACAATGGTTCCTCCACAATTGCTCAGAACCCACTACGAACAGAGTTATGACTTCCCAAATGTTGTGGAATCGGACGGTGAGGAGATTGTGGACGAGTTGTCTCGGGCCTGTTTTTCCTCTCTCTTCGCCGCCATCGTACTGGAGCTGACCATAGTATAAAGCTGGACCGATATAAAATAGAAGAACATAGATTTTGATCTGAATCCATGGCGCACTTCGTCCTTATTGAGACCTTCCGCGTTTCACAGGGTTGCTACACACAGCAACCGAACCATAATATCAGGCTTTACTCACGAGCTTGGACTGTACCTTCAAGGTGACTAGTGAGTTCCGAAAGTTTCTACTCATAGAAGTGAATAAACCACTCAGCTACAAAGAAATTTTTCTTGTTGTTTTGAACTAAAAACTGGAATTATTTTCCATATTAATGAGTTCGGTAGTCGACTACGGACTGATGGAATGCTATATAAGGTTTCCATTGAACTTGGAAAAGCTCTTGCAACAAGTGTGCTCATTGCTCATAGACTCATGAAGACGCAGTCTACAGGAGAATACACTAAACCGACAAACAGTTTCGCATCGAATTTACTGAACTGAGCGCCACCGTTTGTTCCCTCGCAAAGCCGATATTATTGTTATTCGTGTACCCATGGACACTGTTGGACTTCATGTCTTCGCATTTTCAGCTTGTTCATCGACTACACCCTTCAAAGTCGCAGCATGACGCCAGAAGAACAAGAGAAGCTCATGACAAAAGTCAACAATTGGCTGGCCTGGGACAAGGCAAGTTGAAATCCTTCCATGTGATGATGTTTAGTGGAGGTTTTATGTAGAAACCCTGACAAAAAAAGAAATTTTTGGGGACTTCGAAAAAATCGGAGGTTGTTTATGTAATAGCTTTTACAGAATGAGAAAACTCGAGCAGATATAGCAGCTCTTGCTGAAGAGAAGGATTACGAAAAGCTGGCTGCTAGGATGAACGGGCGGCTTCTCTTTGGAACAGCAGGTCTGTCCATGTGTGATGCTAACATCTCAAATTTTTTATTATGCGTTACAAACCCACATTGACATGAGAAGTGGGCGATTTTGATGCATAGATTCTAGTTTTCTTGCTTGGCAAGCCTATGAGGTGTCTCGATTCTCCATTAATTATTGCTGATGAACTTGTTGCTCGTGTAGCATATCCTCTATGTCAAAGGCAATTTCAGTTTATTTCTTCGCGTGCGTGTGCGGAGCGAGGGGAGAGACTGCGATAAAGTGTAGGGAGGAGGTGTAGCAGCATATACAATACCCGCACTAATTTACTCAAAAAAGTCACGACTTTTCGTCGTAACACGGCTCAAAGTGACTCGTTCGGCGAGTTAGTAGGATATTTGGAATCAACATCGAGAGCTCTTTATTTTGAGCACACACATTTATTGACCTGCAAACAAGGCATATAGAGTTAACAGAAAAATCGAGTGAACGAAAACACCACCGTCGTCTCGTTCTCAGCTCAAACGGGAGCAATCGACCTGGAACTTGGCCTACAACTTTATTTTCTGATCCTCTTTCAAATAAGCACTGCGGCAGCCCAATCCGGAAAAGTCCATTTTTCATCCCCTTCACATGTGCATCCTCCATTCTAGATTCAAACGGGTTACCAGTTTAAGAAAAGTGTGTGCTCAAAATGGAGATCTCTCAATGCTGATTCAAAATATGTCCCTAGCTCCCCCAACGGGTCACTTTGAGCCACGTTATGAAGAAAAGTGGCGATTTCGCGACTTTTGCGGCTTTTTGAATAAATTAGTGCGGGTACTGCACGCTTACATGCACGCGGTCGACAGCAGTAAATTTCACTTCGAAATAGAAGTTATGTAGGGTTGACCTTATCTTACTAGATTCTGCAAAACTGACTTTCGGTCCTGTACTAAACTAAAAATCGGAAAAGTAACTATTTGCAAAAAAAATTCTTTAAAGAGAAAAGTTAACCGTTCGGCAAGTGACTGTCTCGTGGAAGAAATCTTCACCTGCTCTGACAAGTTTTTAACATAGTCAGTTAATTGAATAGTTTTTGGCAAGGAGGATGCTCGAAATTTTGGGTTTTAAAGTATACTCTCGATATTTGATTGAATATTCAATTTTTGCCAGTTTGTTAGTTTGCTACTTATTAGGTATCGTCGTTCTGATTTTTTTCTAAGTTTTTCAAAGACCGTTTAAATTTTATAAGGAAAATCCTTCTGGTCAAAGTGGCAATTCCAAATGAAGTGTTCTTCTGTATAACCATTTTTGAACTTACAGTCCGAATATGCCCTTCACAGCTGCCTAGAATCACTCTGAAAAACTTATAGACGTTTTGCGAAGCCTCGCGGCAAGGCAAGAGGGCTATCAAGGAATTTTGAGAGTGTTTCGAAAAGGTTTTCCGGGTTTCGCTCAAAACTTGCATGTAGGGGTGATCTAGGGTGCTGAACACGAATCTGGGGTCCGCTTGTCGAAATTCCGAGGTTTACTGTAGGTTACGGTTGGTGCCATGCTATTTAGAGAGCAGAACCTACCTTAATAATTCCAAAATTGACAAATGAACATCAAATCCATATTCGATACCCCAAATAACCCCCGCGTAGAAGTTATGAGTCAAATTTGAGACTTTGACCAAATTACCGTATACCCACTTTATTCTCCCATAATCTGTCGAAAATGGATAAACGGACCTTAGATTCGTATTGAGCACCTCAAGTCACCCTCAGAGAAAGACTAAGCCACTTCTACCGTAGCATCCCGGAATTCGTCGAAAGCCGCTTTTGCCCTAAGATGGATCGACGTGGAAAGGCATATTTTACAGTGCTCAGGGCGTTACAATTGGTGCACGTTAGCGTGCACTTGGAAATTTCGACAATTACGAATCTTCGTACATTTCTCTCAGATCGTCTTCTGTTCCTTGAACAAATTTCATTATTAAATTGGTACTCCTATTCCACGACAAATAATACATATTACTACTGATTAGACGGTCGGGAATTGAATAAACGAAGCAATGCACGATCATGTGCTCCAATTGTAGTCAGCCAATACTGAAAGCTCGTCCGAATCTCGCCGTGACGCGACGAGCTTGGTCCTTATAGGTAGAATTGCTGGTCGCCCTGAAAATTTCGTTGGGAAGCTTTGAACTAAGTGAGTCTAAAACTTAAAAAAAATCGACAACTCAATAACAGAATCGTGACCACAAACCCAAAGAACTCCATGGAAGGTTCTGAGTCAAAACTGAGGCACTTCTCCTAAACACTTTCAGAACCGTTAATTGATATAAGTGAACGCTTAGCCGGCCATCGGTTGAAGTAGGAAAGGCTATTACTCTGTGCAAAGTTCGGGAAATGCGCTTTCACCCAAACTTTGCCCAGGCGATTGCTTCGGGCGCTGAGCACAATTATGAGGTTGGTTTCTAGATTTTCGATAGATTACTGCTAGTTTTAGAAGGTGGATTGGGTGTAAAAACAGGGGATTTGCGTCCATAACTTTTTAAAGAGCGGTTTAGTCAGTTGAGAAGAATATATACAGACTCTACGTTTAGAAATGGTTCTAGAATAGTACATTTCATTTGAAATGGCTTGGCTAGCTTTTAGTGCTTTATTTGTTAGATGATACTTTTCAGGTATTCGTGCTCCTATGGATGCTGGTTTTGCCCGATTAAATGACTTGACAGTCATACAAGTCACCCATGGCTTTGCCAAGCACATGCTGGCCCAGTTTGCAGGAAAAACGTTGACTGGTGTGGCAATTGGTTTTGACGGCCGACACAATAGTAAGCGGTAAGTCTATGGATTTATTATTTCAATATTAATGTGTTATATGTTTATTCTTATAATTATGTTAACACTTTCCTGAATGTGAGCTATGGTTTGTTGTAATGACTTTAAAAACTTTAGATTCGCTCAACTTGCCGCCAACGTTTTCATTCAAAATGGCATACCCGTCTATCTTTTCAGCGAAGTTGCTCCGACACCAGTGATTGTAAGTTGTTTCTGAAATACCATCAGATTCATTTGGTAATTTTCTGTAATACATTACCTTACCTCGTCTTGTTTTTAAGTCGTGGGCTACGATTGCGCTAAAATGTGACGCTGGACTTGTTATCACGGCTTCACATAACCCCAAGGAAGATAACGGTTACAAGGCCTATTGGAGCAATGGAGCGCAAGTAAGGTTCATTGGTTCTTCTAAAAATACATGGACATAGCAAATATATTACATGTGTTCTGCTGTATGTATGTAGGTTAAACGATTGTTTACTGGAAAAAATGTTCTCAATTTAAGATTTTTTGTATTTGTTTGTGTATTTTCTATTCGGAATTCCTGTTATGACCCTATAAAGAGCCGATTTCAGGGGTGACTTCGCGCTGGAGTTTGAAAATAGAAACTTGATATTTTCCTTTAAACTACTGCCACTGAATACGTAAAGTCTGTCCGCGTGCGACTGTCCGCCCACGCGGTCGTCGTGCGTGTCGAGCGGCCGCCGCGAAGACACTTTTCAGAAATGTAAATCGATTAGCGTGATTCAATGACGCATACTGGATAATATTCCAGTCAACCGTCTGCAGTCGTGGAAAGCTTGCCCGAGTAATGCCTCCGCGTCAGCCGTTCGACACGCACGCCGACTGCGTGGACGGACGGTCTCTTTCGGACAGATTTTAACTTCACCAACTGGCTGGATCGTTTTGAGGGGGGATTGGAAAGTACTCTCAATATCCTCAATAAATTGAGCCCACCGTGAGCGATGAAAGCGCGGGAAAACATTTTTTAGCGAACCGTATGCGTGACAGTGTATAGTTCACAGCAACGGAAAAAGGCGATTGTGCTGCTGCGTATTTCCAGTAAGTACACTGTAGGTTGTGCTTCAATCGACGGCAAAGTTGTAGTTTTCTCCAGAATTTTGAAGAAAAAACGTCGCGAGCGTTGAAAAACTGTGAGTTTTTCCCCACACACAGATACTATTAATATACCTAGAGTCTTTACCATGGCTACACGCAGGAACAACAGGAAACAAATTTGCTTTGTCATCCCCATTTTTTAATTTTTTTTTCCATTTTTCCTAGTATTTCCTGCGTGTATCTATGATAAAGACGTTATATGGTTTGACAATGTGTGGTCAAAGGAAAACTCAGTTTCTCAACCCTTTCGGTGTTTTTTCTTCGAATTTCGGCTCCTTCCCGTTGCCATAGACTCTATTGTAAAGCACTTCAATGATTCTATGCTTATTTTTGTTGTCATTTCTAATTTTTTTAAATATTATTTATTCGTATAGCTTTTTTTCGTCTAGTATTCTTACTTGATTTTTATTCAATTTTTTTTTGCTGGAGAATACGTCCAGGATTTTGAAATATGGTCGGCATATGATGAGACGACTTTCACTGTGCAGGAAGTTTTTTTATTTGGTTGCAATAATCTGGTTATTGCAGATTATCGGACCGCATGACACGGAAATTGTTCGAATAGCCGAATCCGAGCCTCAGCCGAAGGACGAATATTGGGATCTCAGTGGGTTGTCAACGAATCCACTGTTGAAGTCCGCGGATACTACTATTGAGCCATATTTTGAGGCCGAAAGATGTCTAATTCACCACAAGTTAGTTTTTTGGTGGATTGGAAAGTTTTTGGATCTTCAATATAAGATTTTAATATACTGAAGAAGTTTAATTAAGTGAAAAAATATGAAATGAGTCTTCCTCTTCACTGCTCAATAGTAAAATTTCAGAGAAATCAATGAGAAAACCCCGCTGAAAATCACCTACTCGGCGTTTCATGGAGTTGGCTATCAGTATGCGAAGCGTATGTTCAAGGAGTTCGGATTCCCTGATGACCACTTCATTTCTGTTAAGGTACATTTTCTGCCCTTACAAAGATGGAATAGTTTGGGATACCAGGAATATGTATACATATAGGAACAAGAAGAACCCGATCCAGATTTTCCCACGATCCCGTTTCCAAACCCTGAAGAGGGTCGCAAGGTGATTTTTCGTTTCCAATCTGGGGCCGAATTCATCAACGATAAAACCGTGGTTTTAGGGTATAATTTACTCCGCGGGGTAAATTTTTGCGATTCATCAAAAAATAAACCCCAAATTTTGGGGTATATATGGGAGTACCCGATACATACATTTGGGGTTTATTTTGGGGTATGCTTATTTTGGGTTAATTAAACTCGGGGTATAAATTACCCCAAATTTCGTTGATGAATCCGGCCCCTGGTTCCTCGAGTTTGTTTAAACCCTTTTTTTTTGATTCTGTTTTCTCACCTTCTTTTTCGATGCGTCTCTAGCTTCTGCTAATCTTTTTCAACATTGCCAATACCCATTGCCCTCATTCGTATCTCTGACTTGAAATTTAGGATTGTGTGTTATTATAGGTGCTAACACTTGCCTTCAAGACTGCAGATTTACATGGGTCCACGATTGTGCTTGCGAATGATCCCGATGCAGACAGAATTCAACTGGCTGAAAGAAAGGGAAGGTGTGTTGTCAGGATAACCAGTCGGTTGCCGATTGGTGCCGCCATGGTTGAAGATCCGGTTTTTTCTTCATTGATATGGTATTTATCGAACAAGTTAGCAAATTCCCAAATCAAGGTATTTCAAAGCTTGCCTTCCTCCAGATTTCAAACTTACGTGAAATCTTGGAGGAAGGTAGCGCCTGGCTGAGACTCTTCGAAAATCCGCCAAGGAAAACCTCTTAAAGGCAGCATACACGCTCGTAAACGTTGTTGAGATAACTATTTTTAAATAGAAAGGTATGGCCTAGAAAATAATGCCTACGCAGTTTGATGATGAAGGTTTTTCATAGACCCTTTCGACATTTTTGTTCACTAGAGAGGCCAAGCTACACAAAAACATGAAAAAATAATATACGGCTTTCCGCGCGTGTGACGAAGCCTTCAAGGTCGCTCCAATTTTACCTAGATTGGAGGGAAGAATACCTCTCTTCTTGACTGGACAGCAAAACCACCAGAAATGATCTAATCGAAAAGGTCGTAGGTGTGTTGTTGAGAGAGACTTAGAGGCACGATAATTTTCGTTCTCGAGTTTCACACTTGAAGCGATGCGTGGGGCGCCATGTGTTACTAAAATCACGAAGAAACGGCGAAAAACGCACTTGAACGCCTTATTTCAATCAAAGAATCTCCTGGCTTACGCGAGTTGTCCAGTAGGATGAACGAGTTATAGTTGGTCGTGACCGGCGAATGAATATGTCATTATCCCTCTGTGCTTGCGCGTGCTTTTTTTCCCCGCGAAGCAGTGTCCCGGCTTCCTAGTTCCATGACGGGGATCATACTGTCCAGTGCTCGATGGGAGCTTGTCTCATGACTACAACTTCTCACACAAGATCATCAAAATAAGTAAGAAACAGTTACTGTGCTTCTCTGGGCCAAATTCCGGTCCGCAATTGCGTCTCGACACGCTTTGCGGCCGCACGCGCTTGAGTCGGTCTAGTTTCCAGCGCCAAAGCCGACTCGATGGGGCTTTTAATGCAGTTTTCTCCAATTTTTCTTAGCTTCCAGTTTCCAAAACCAACCTAGAGTCAAAAGACTGGCGGCTGCGGCGCTGGAAACTCTTCCGACTCGGGAGCGTGCGGCCGCAAAGCGTGTCGAGACGCAATTGTGGACCGGAATTTGACCCAGAGAAGCACAGTATATCATGTGAAATTCATGCGGAGAATAGAACTCAGGGTTGGTGAAAGATTCCTTAGCTGGGCACTGAGACAACAGAACACACTGACGGAATGAAATATATCCTAGGAATGCCACGAAGAGCTTCGAAAATTCCACGGAACAATGAGTGAAATTCCAAAAAAACTTCCCGTTTCAACGGGTCTATAAGAGCTCAGGGCATCTTGGTTGGCTATTACCCTCTATAAAACGTCGTAATTCACATCACTCGAGGCGCGAGCGGCGCGCGCGATGCCTCAGCCTCCGTCTGCCGTCCGCTCTCTCACTGTCTCTATTCTCCGCTCGGCACCAGCGTGCGTAGGAACCATGTGAATTTCGCCGTTTTATAGCCTGTAAATTAATTGGCTTTTGCCCTGCTTTGAAAAATTACAGACATTAGGTTTGTGACTAAATAAGCTTCTAGACGTAAGATGCGGTAGGGCTGCAAAAAAGCGAAGTTATCTTGCGTGCGGGTGCGTAGTGGAGGTTAGAGACAGCGAGAGAGAGCGTAGGTTATATGGAGGCAGCAGCAACGCGCCCTTCGCAACCTTCTCGTCGCCTCGATGAAGCGAATAGTCTCGAAATTGAAGTTTATCGTGAACTTCGACGTTCACAGCAGGGCTCGCGGTGAAAACGTTGTTGTGCTATCCTCATATAAAGGTAAATCTGGCCATCACAAAAGCTAAAACAAGTAAAAATTTGGAGAAAAAACACTCGAGAACAAGTAATTGCTTGGTGTCCGCCCACCACCAATTATCTAGATTTCTATAAATGCCTGTTTTCTCATCTTTTATTTTGCTCCTGAAGTAATTTCTGAGCAGTTTTAGAGACTAATGACTACTTCAAGAGCAAGACAAAAGGCGGATAACGAATCATTCATGAAAAACTCATACCTCTGGTGACGGTATGAATAGGTGATCTCATTGTAAGGCATC
This sequence comes from Aplectana chamaeleonis, assembly GCA_029168955.1. Taxonomy (NCBI): domain Eukaryota; kingdom Metazoa; phylum Nematoda; class Chromadorea; order Rhabditida; family Cosmocercidae; genus Aplectana; species Aplectana chamaeleonis. Next base: position 2,248,888 of record JAPDOI010000062.1, on the reverse strand, counting down.
CGCGCGGGAAGAGATCAAAGCCGAATCCTGGTGCGCAATTTAGGTAATTGAGAGAGGGCGTGCGAACACCTGTATTTAGTCGTTCTAACTTGTTTTTCTGCGTTTTTCCCTCAAATTTTCACTTTTTCCACTTATTTTTACTTTTGTGATGAGCAAGTGTATCGTCTGAGTTGGAAAAAGTAAGCCGGGTGGGCGACCGCATCTCGCGATTATTGCAGATCGAGTGAATTCTCCTAGTCTCGCCGACGGCTTTTTAGCTTTCTTTTTTTTAACCGATGGATTGTATACTGTCCGAAGAACTTTGAAAAATGAAAAAAAAACAGACTAGGAAAGCTCACTTACTATCCTCTTCGACCGCGCCGCGCGGCTTTTCACCCGGCTTACTTTTACCAGCCTAGGCTGTTCATTTTCATGAAGAGAGCTCAAAAATCGTTTTTGTCTCGAATACCGTCTTTGAAGGCAGTGTTCGCGATAAAAAATTTGTTTCAGTTTCTACTGGGAATGGGTAGTGGAGGGGCGCACTGTAACGTTAATGTCGAAAGAACGCATGAAAACGAGTCAGGAAAGGCTCCAAAAGAGTCTGAAGTTGCCACTTCGAGCGCAAGGCAAACCCCAAAAGCGCAACGCACGCCCACCGACGTGAACAAATGAATGCTCAAGATCGTGAGATGAGCGATGGTTTCCAATCATTAGCCCCGTTCTTCCCTTCATTCTCAACTTCTCTCTTTACTCAAGTCAGCTCGCATACATCGGCTGCAAAGGACGAAAGTTACAAGCCTCGGACAGCTCGTCCACCATGTTTCCTTAGCTCAATTTTTGAGGGACCATAACTCCGTTCCCAGAAGGTCTTCTACGGTTCCAGAGGCATCATTGGAATCAGCATGGGGCCTTTTTCAAGATAGGTGGGGGAACAGAAGAACGATTTTTATCGTGAACACTGCCTTTAAGCAGGAAAGAAGCATTACTGTACCACTGAAGATATCAAGGGCGTAACCCATGATGCGTGGAAAACCTTGAGTCTGGACTATTTCAAAGTCTGCATGATTCTTTGCCGAGACGCGTTTTCGGACTTTTTTCTAGTGGTAGAGGTCCTGTTAGGTACTTACCTGTTGCGCTGGTTTACTTTGTCATGCGTATTCCTTCAAATTGTCAAGAGCCAAGGAAACCTTCCTAGAATGTTGAACACTAATTTCTTGGAGGGGCTTCAAAGTCGTTACAGTGTGTAGAGAGGTTGCCCGGTTCGACAACAGTACTTGTTTGCGTCCATTACAGTCTAAGCGTTTGGTTTTCATGAGAAAAATAAGGTGCCTTCATAGTCTTGATACGCCGTTACATACGTAGTTGTGAGGGATGCGAATGGGTTTGAGTAGAATGTCAATCTGTAGGCAATTAAAAATAGCTCTACTTCTTAGCCGGGCTGTTTTTCAGTGGCGAGTATCGAGTGTTCACTGGAAATGAAATGGGCGCCTTGCTGACCTGGTGGGTTTGGACTAACTGGTCCAAGGTGAGGTATTTCAACGTTCTCCCTTTGTATAGGTCTGGTCTCACTTCAGACTTTCAGAAATGAAGTTAATTCTTTCTGAATTTTTCAGGCCCATCCTGATGTGAACAAGTCCGATGTCTACATTCTCAACAGCGCTGTGTCCTCGCAAATTGTCAAGACGATTGCCGAAGCTGAAGGTTAGAAGTTCCCACCATTGATGAAAGTTCAGTATCCCTCTACGTTGGAAAATGTGAAGTTGTCCAGGATTCAAGAGTGATGTCACATTGACCGGCTTCAAATGGATGGGCAACAAGGCGGACGAGCTGCGAGCACAGGGCAAACACGTCATTCTGGCATGGGAGGAGAGCATCGGCTATATGCCTGGACATACAATGGACAAGGTGAACAAAGTTTTTTTCAACGAAAATAGTAAATTTTGTAAGCCCGGTAAAGTGTTTGCGCTTAGTGGGTAGGTAATAAGTAGACGATCTCCTAGTTTTGAAGTACATATAAGCCGCTCTCCGTCGCATTTTGGCTACCATTTGAAGATTTTTGCCCAACCCCAGTTTGAAAGCATGTTTTTTTGCGAGTTCGTAGCGTAATCACAAAATAGCTCCGACTCAGAAGGTTTGACCCAAATCTGAAATCTCGGCCAAACTTCATATACCGACCGTGACAGTGACCCCCCGCAATCTATCGAAAGTCAATTAACAGAGCATGGGATCGAGCTGAGCTTATCGGGTTGTGGCGGCGGGAAAACCTCTTCAGAATATTTTTTTTTCGACTTCATGCAAACGTGGAGGTGAAAAGGCTTCTTAAGCGCGCAGAAATAATATTTATCGCTCACTCTCAGTACATAGTAAATAAGCTCTGTTACCGCTGTAATGGGCTACGCCATCTCGAGCGTCACCGGTTGCGTGCGGTCGCACCTCGTGTTCACTTCTGCTTGATAGCTTGTGATTGGATATATATTTTATCTCAGATACGTTCTGCGACTATTCCTAATAATATTCGACTTCTGATTATTTATCCTATCGCAGGCTATGAAGCACAAGTGAGCATGCGGCGCGACCGCACGCAGCCGGTGAGGCTCGATCGCGTAGTCCACTACGGCGGTGTGAGGGGTTTACATTACTTCATACCCCCCTCCAGGGCTGGGCACACGTCCCGGCAGGGCGATTTTGAATATGCACCCCCCTTAGCTCGGTAATTTTCAGGCACCCCCCTATGGGAAATCGAAATCGGCTGTTTCCCGAGAAGTCGAGCACGACAGCCATGATCTTGACTTCCATATTTCGATAAACCAGAGTATAAAAAAGCACTGAATAAAGAATATTCCGAAAATGTCAACAAAAAAGGTAGTGTAATTTTTAAGCTTCCAAACAATCTTATGAAGAAAATTTTTAATAAGAAGATAGGTTGTGACAAAAGATAAAACAATTTTTTATTCATCACAATTCAGCAATTCCAAACAACAACAGATCTACTTTTATTGCAGTAATTAATGTTTTCTATCGAATGTTTTCATGAACCTATGTACGAAGGATTCATCCGTGTTTGATCGTTCTGATGAAGAAATTTTCAGAATTATTTTGTGTTGTGGAACCATTCAGGGATTGATGAGATGCGTAGGGAGTGGAAAACCCGATTTTTACCCACGTAGAATGCCGCAATCCTTTAGAGACCCGGCTCGCCGTGCGATCTGGTGTGTGTACGCAGCTACACAGCGCACACGGGAGTGGACGCGCACACAATATTAATAAAAAAATGTATTTTATTACAGAACGGGGAAGAGAAAACGATTGAAACCGAAGGAAATGGAAGATGATGAAAATTGTCTATTCTGGATGTACCCATTTTAGAAATGTAATGTAAACAAACAAAGTTGGAGCAGGGGTAAGTATTTAGCCGTGACAAGTTTAATTCAAACGAACCTAGTTGATCAAAAGTAGCATTAAACATGCGAGCAAAGGATATTTTGGGAAAGAGGAGAATCTGGCAAACAGTTTAGCTTCAACAAGATCGTTTTTTAATGTGATTTAAAGGCATCGTACACGATGAAAACCATGCTTGGGTTTTTGACGTTTTCGTGTTGGTATATCCCTATAATAATTAAATGTTGCAGGAAGCCCCCTCCAAAACGTCAAATTTTCAAGAAAAACCCATTTCAATAAAGCTCAAGACAAATTTGAAATTCCCGCCGACATCAACTTGGGATAGTTGCGCGGAGAACGCAAGGAACAGTTTTACGATTCGTTCCTTGGCGCTGCGTTGGAAGTAATTCACCAAGGACGCCATTCAGACGAGCGATCATTTTCTTCTTGAGCGAAGTTGGAAAGGGTTACTATCATGCTGCTCCCAATGCTGTCAGCTGCTTTCGATCGATGTCGAACGTGAAATCGAGTGGTGTGTGCTTTGCGCCCTACGACGCGTCAACGAACGATCGCCGGCAGCGACCACGGAGTTTTGTTCCTTGTAACAACGGATCGACCCCAAGGCCGGCCCCCCAAACCCAGGAAGCCCTTTTGAGGCGAGCGAATCTTCATTCAGAGGTGATTTTGAAACTCCAAACGTTCTCAGTGACATTGTTATAGCCCACTAGTCCGACTGAACGCAAAAGCTGAAATTTGGTTTTCATCGTGTACGATGCCTTTAAGGACCTTAAATCTCGTCCCGGTTTTACCCCGAAAACCGGGACAAAACCGGGACGAGTTTTAAGGTACTTAAATCACATTGAATATCAAAGCGTCCGTTACTAAAGTGTTTTCCAGATTCTCCTCTTTCTCCCAATGCTCTTAGTTCTCATGGTTAATGCTGTTTTTAATGAACAAAGTTCGTTTGAATCAACCTTGTCAAGTTCGCAAAATTCACATTGCTCCAATTTAGTTTATTTACATTAAATTTCTGAGATGGTTACATTGAAAGCAACCTATTTCTGCCTTCCTCCATTTACTCCACTTTCGATCCTTTTCTCCTCCGCGTTCTGTAATAAAACTTATTTTTAATTAATATCGTGCGCGCGTCCACTCCAGTGTGCGCTGTGTAGCTGCGGACAAACACCATATCGCACGGCGAGCCCACTCTCTAAGGGATTGCGGCATTCAAGCTGGATAAAATTCGGGCTTTTATGAACAGGGTACTTCTCAAGTAGGAAAATACGATTATTTGCTTCTTTCACTGGAACTTGCAGTCTTCAATTTTTACAGTCGGCTCTCTTCATAAGTCATTCTCATAGACGAAAATCCGTTAGCTAGTTTTTATACTGACCGCGATACCTGTATTTTTAGTCTGCCATAATACAGCAGTTCGCTAATCCTTTTCTGAACTTGAACGATAGCTCATCTGAGCGCTGTCTTTGTATCTTCGCTTCTAATCGGTAACCACAAGCGTAAGCACTGAACGTTACACCAAAGAAACATTACACCACATCAATCCTTACTTGCTACTAGATAACAGAGTAGTGTTTATTCCTTCATCAAAACAATCAAACACATTATATATGATCTTCAACTAATAGAGTTGTTGATGAGAAGCTTCGACAGCAACTATGAATTATTCCGAACACAAACTGCATATCTATTAATAATTTTGATTTTGTAAGTGTTTGTCTTAAAAAGCGAAGAGGAAGATATGACAAACCAGAAGAAAATCGTGTATTATTTTGCTCCTGAAATTTTACAGAACATGCACTTCGCTTTTTTTTGGTGTCCGGTTTAGGCACCCCCCTTTGCCCTCTCTGCAACGTCCAATATGCACCCCTAAGGTTAACCGGGACGCGTGCCCAGCCCTGCCCCCTCTTGTCCATAGCAATAGCGAACAAACATGTACCGGACATCATCTGTAAATATGTAACAGTTGACCTTGGCAAAGCTCCAGTGAATCTGCCGTCATCTTAATGTGTTGATTGCAGCAGCTGTAGAACTGCAAGCGTACTCAGAAAGCTTGTTGACATTTATGGAAAAAGTAGTTACGTAGATAGATGTAGTATGAACTGTTGCATTAGTTGAGTTTATTACAAGGAATACGGTGCCCATCAGTCGATGTACACACGTCTATGGTTTAGTTTATGCTCGATAAGGTGAGTCGGGTGATCCTGATGTTTCGCCTAACCGTAAGCATCATCTAGCGTGAGTGATGTACTCTAGCGTCCATGTTCGACTCTTGGCATGGAGTGATTTCCGTTTCTTCCTCTCTTAGATCTCAGTTCATTTGGCTGACTGCGTCCGTTCTCGGAGCAAGGTAAAAACGAGCAAGGAAACATTAGTCGCTCATTGAGATCTACGAGGGGAAAACGGAATGTGATTGTAGTGTTTCCTATTGTCGTGTTGGTTTGAGCATGTTTGAGTTGAATTCGTAAGAGTGAGGAGTTCCTGGGAAAGTCGCTTCCTGAAGTGTCCACTCCTTTTTTCGGTTGCCTGCTATTGGGTTATCAACTTTATACCAAACTCTTTGCACTGGGTTTGCGATACTTGAAAGTATCTCGTACCTGATGGGGCTATAATTTCTGTATCTCGCTAATGTATATTAGTAGCAAATCCGAGATTGTTTCATGATAACTTCATCAAATATCGAATCGCACACACACGAAAGCGTCTTTCCAAGGAACCTTAACACTTAAGAGACCGCGTGTCCACACTGCGCACCCACGCCATAAAACTTTTAATATTTTTTATATTTCTCTGGCGTGAAGTCTTTCTTAATTACGGATAGGTTCCTTATGATGTAACCTATCTACACTCACAGTGGTCAAGCATTTTCAGTGCTCCTAGTAATTTTACAAGCATCTCCGGAAGTGGCACTTTTCGATTTTTCGAGCTCCTTTGGCTGGAAAGAAATCATTCCAAACTTGGCTAAGAAGGGGTATCAATGATGCTCATCACGGAACTGATGTTCTACAGTTGATTGTCGCATTAGTAGTGCCACTTATTTGAGATAACTGTAGTAGGTCATCGTTCTAAATTTTGCCGCATTGACCTCGAGGGTTATTCGAGTTGCTGCACAAGGTTCTGGTTTTCACTTTTCAATTTCCAATGAAATTTCCTTCGACTGCGGTATATTAGCCATCGGTCAACTTTATTTAAATTTTCGCTAAATTTCGAGTGGAGGGTAACTTGGGGGAAAAGGGGTGAAAACCTAGAAATAGTTCAGTGCTTAAAATTTTACTGAAATTAAACCACGAGGTATGTTTGGAGGCGCTGAACAATGAAGTAGTGTATATTTCACAGTTTTCTAAAGCTTCGCTGGCGTCTGTCGTTCGTCATCCGTTTGTAAACGTTTCACGTTTTGGTGCGACTTCGCTCACGTGGCCATTGGGGAGGAGGGGGTGCTGATCATGAATCTGATTCCCATTTTGAAAATTCTGATAAAGTTTCTGTCGGTCGCATCAGACAACTTGGTAGATCAAAGTATTTGGGTCCGCCGAAAGTTCTACATGAGGTTTATTAGGGCATCACAAAGGAGAAGTTTGTTCATTTTTCAAATTTTCAATACTCCGGGTCGGCCTAGCATGGCTCAATCCTAACCATTAGCTGTAACCTGAAGAAAAACCCAGAAGTCGACAAACAAACGCTCATTTCGTTACCAGCCTTGTGCATGTAAAGCAGGAATAACTTCCAAAATAAAAAAAGCAGGTCCGCGAAAAAGCGGTGGATCATTGCTTCACCATGGCCTTACTCCAGATCTCTGTGGAGCGACATACTCTCAGATGGAGTGGAAACAGAATACTGGCTGTCTAAGTAAGAAAGTCTGCTCCGATCAAAATGGTTCCCAGCGGACCGCGTGTCCACACTGCGCACCCACGGAAACGATTAGCCGTGGAGCGCACCGGTCCGCTGTGTAAATTCGCCGTGGAGCAGGCGGTCCCTTAAGTGTTAATGAATTCGGTATGATGTATGATGTGTAATGACATCATTATAGGACGGAATAAGTGCAGCAGGAATGTTCGCCGAGATGGCAGCTTGGTTGCACACGCAAGGAAAGACCTTGGAAAATCAATTGTTCGACATCTACTACAAGTACGTCTCTCGTTCTGTCTCACGTTAGGCTATCATAGATCAGCACCCCGTATAACTTTCTGGCTGAAGCTGAATTTAAGACATTGGTCCAAGAGACGCATACCTACAGTAGTTCAGATACCATAACCAGCCGCAATTCCACAAAAACTGATAAAATGATTTCGTGCATTAAAGCCATCGTACGCGCTGAAAACCACTCACCGTTTTTTGAGTTTGAATCATTGGTTAGGCCCCCCTGAGAACGTGGGTAGAGTTTGTCGGGTCACCGACGCATCTTTGGGAAGATATAGGAGATCAAATGTCTTGAATTCCACCACAAGAGGCCGGCCTTTCGACAGCCATGTGGCCTCAAATGAGAAAAGAAGGTAGCTTATCAACAAATGCTACATCAACTTCCACTAATTTACGCGATATAGCTTGTTGAGAAGCTTCTTCTTTTTCATTTTATGCCACTTGGCTGTCAGAAGGCCGGCCTCGTTTGGTGGAATTCGAAGCATTCGATCACCCATATCTTCCCGATAATGCGTCGGTGACCCGACAAACTCTACCCACGTTCTCAGGCGGGCCCAACCAACGATTCAAACTCAAAAAACGGTGAGTGGTTTTCAGCGCGTACGATGCCTTTAAAGGACTTTTTCCGGCCACTCCAATGAACTTGTCCACAATTTTGTCCAACAAGTTTTTTCGGCACCACTCATGTGCAGAAGTGTAGCCTCAAACCCCACCTCACGTACTTCGCAATTTGAGGGCAGTGTGCACGATAAAAATCCCTATTCTAGTTTTCGGTGTTTTTGTGTAGGTCAGACCACGAAGAAGAGGTGAATAGGGGAAAGTGACTACAAAACCTTCAAATACTGGAGAAAAGCTGTTTAAAGGCAGTGTTCACGATGAAAAACATGCATGTTTTTGGGCTAAAACGTTAGCGTTGGATCCTTCTAAGGGAAGTAAAGGCGAAATCGCGGCGAAAAACGGACGGGAATTGGGTGAAAATCTCGTCGGCCAGCTGACCCATTGGTCCATCCCGTCTACGTCCTATCATAGTTGTCCTGATCAGTGTCGGAACAGTTTTTTAAGAGTTTTTAGGGTATACGAAACAGAAAATAAAGTCCTTTACCCAGAAATTTCAAAGCGCAAAAGAATTTCCGACGTATGGTTCGATGTTTTGTCCACAGTGAGCAATACACGCGAACAAGCCTAATTAAATATTCAAGAGGTTTTTTTGCACAGTTTTTCTCCAATATTTGAGATGTTTATGGGGACTTCTCCCGTTTGTGCTCTGCCTTATGAACTTGAATTCTCAAACTTTTGCCTTCAAAGAAACCTCTGAAATATTCAAGATTTTCACCCGCTTCCGGGCCGTTTTTCGTCATACTTCCGTTCTTACTCTTCTTAAAGGGTCCCAAAGTTCACGTTTTCGCTGAAAAAGGGGAAACGTTTTCATCGTAAATGGTGCCTTTAATCCATTTTCCTAAGGTATGGCTTCCACCTCGTCCGTTCCACGTACTGGTTCGTGCCGAATCCTTCTGTCACCAAAGAATTATTCGAATCGCTGCGAAAGGATTTGAAAGTAAGTTTTTTATTCTTGATGTGGTGAAAGTGTAGTCTTGACTGGCCCATTTATCTATTCATTCTATGGCTTACCACATTATGACTAACTTTTACGTCTCCACAATTCTGTTCTCGATTTCTGAACTGACCGAGCGTTTTGTATTTTTTTACAGATCCCTTACTGCAAAATCGTGTTTTTTTCAATGCAAGCCATATTAATGCGACAAAATGCCTTTGCCCTTCATGCAAGATGACCGTATAGTGATTAGCAGGAATTTCGGCTCGGGCTGAGCCTTTAGCGTTCAAAAATTGGCAGGGAAGCGAAGGAGAAACGCGCCCACTGGGTCCTTGTGGGTCTTGCAAGTTGTTGGCCTAGAGTTAGTGAAACCGTCCAAAGTGAAGTCACCTACTAGTTTCAGTGAAGTCACCTACAAGACCGCCTAGGGCCCTTTTGGAGTGTGGTCACCTACTAGACCCCCAACTCGCACTCCTCGCCACTCCCTGGGAGGGGCTGAGCGACGAGGACGGGTTTTTGCCCGTGGAAGCCCCTGCGGGCCGCATCGTATCCAGTCCAGGACAACAACAACAACCCTCTCGCTGCGTAAACACCAGCTTCGTCTCCCACATGGTCGTCGTCAGCTGGTTTCCTGGGGGAGAGGGTGTGCGCGGCCAGCGCTTGACATTGATCTCCTTTTCCCCAATCTTTTCAGAAGCTGCATCTTGATTTGCAGTTCTCCAGATGATGAAAATCGTTTCCAGTCAACACACTTATTTCTTTGCAAAGAAAACAGTCTCTAGAAGAACATCAACATTGCCAAATATTTCAGTTCCCAGAAAATATTGGATCGCAGGCAGTCAAGACGGTGAGGGACCTCACTATCGGATATGACAACTCACAACCTGGAAACAAGCCGGTCAGTATAATTGCTCCTCCGCTTTGGGAAAATTGACACTATCTTGCATTTAAATCTCTCGAAGGCCATTTTCGCGATAATTTTCGCTACCCATTTTCTCACTTGAAACGATGCGTTGGCTATCGTTGTGTCACGATAATCGGCGGGAGAAACGGCAAAAACTCCTTCTTTCACTGCATATTTCTGGATGGGGTTAATCGAAAATGGAAGTTTGAGTTTTGCCGAACAACGTTTGTTATGGTCCAAACTTGTGCAACGGAGATTCGAGAATCGCAAAGGAATTCATAAAAGATTTCATTGTCACAACAAAAAGTTGCTCTGACAGGGGACCGTGTTTCCCGCACAACGACGATCTGAAAAACCATGTTTTCGTTCTTCTAGGTTTGTGACCGTACATAAATGATCCGTACTCGAAATTCCCCAAATCCCTCCGGGGGTTCCAAAAAAGGGCATTTTCATTGCTTTGTGAAAGGGTAGGAGTACTCATCAGGGACATTTTCCGGTGTTGCAAAATTTTTATCGGTTTCATCTGAAATTTTTCAAGTGGGGGTTAATTTGGGAGCTGAACGCTAATCAGGGGTCTGTTTGTTCATAAGGTTGCTGTAGGTTACGGTGTACGTAATGACTTTTAACTAGCGTAACCTACCTTAATATTTCCAAAATCGAAAAATGGACTTGAAATTCGTGTTCGGCTTCCCAAATAACACCCACAGTGAAATTTTAAGTCAAATCTGAGACTTCAACCAAGCTACAGTATACCCACCGTTACATACCGTAATCCGAGAAAAATCGATGAACTGACCACACGTTGGTAGAGCATTATACCAGGTTTTTCATGACATGCTGCCCTTCAAACTCACGGTTTGGAGGGCCACACCGTTGGATATTTAAGTTTTCACTGTATCCGACTGCTTTTTTAAAGGCAGTGTTCACGATGATTTTCGTTCCCGAGTTTTCCACTCAAAACAATGCGTTGGCCAGCAAGGGTTGCCAAAATTAAGAAGAAACGGCGAGAAACGCACTTAAAGGCATCGTACACGATGAAAACCGTATTTGGGTTTATGCGTTCATTCGGACTAGTGGGCCATAACAATGTCACTCAGAAAGTTTGCAGTTCCAAAACCGTCTCTGAGTGAAGATTCGCTCGCCTCAAAAAGGCTTCCTGGGTTTGGGGGGTTGGTCCTTGGGTCGATTCGTTGTTACAAGGAACAAAACTCCTGGGTTGCTGACGGCGGGCGTACCTTGACGTGTCGTAGGGCGCAATGCACACGCCAGTCGATTTCGAATTCGACATCGATCGAAAGCAGCTGGCAGCACTGGACCCAGCAGCAGGTTGCCGAAAGGCGATAAAAAAAGGAAAAATCGATCGTTCTCCTGAACGGCGTCCCCTTTGAATTGCTTCCGACGCCGCGTCAAGGAACTAATTGCAAAACTGTTCCTTGCGTTCTCCGCGCAACTATCTCAAGTTGACGTCGGCGCCAACTTCAAATTTGTTTTGACGTTTCTTAATTTGGCTTTTTCTGCAAAAGTTGACGTTTTTGAGGGGTCCTTTTGCAACAGTTGGTCACTATAGGGATATAGTAACACGAAAACAACAAAAACTCAAACATGGTTTTCATCGTGTACGATGCCTTTAAACGCCTAATTTCGATTAGACTATTTCCTGGTCTGGACTAGTCGTCCGGTTGTATGAACATGTTATCGGTGGTTGTCACCGGTGAAAAACGGGGTTAATCGGAAATGGAAGAACCTTTTTTGGAAAACAGTATTACTAGTTAGGGTCCGAAGCAAAGAACTGAGCAACAGTATGTGGAGGATTTTGAAGCACGGGTCCACAAAAGATTTCATTGTCACCACAAACAGTTCCAGTGAGAGTAAAAAGGCGCGGTGAGAGTAGAGGATTTCGTGCCCTTCTGGTCCGTTTTTTTTTCGATTTCGTCGTCATATCAGTTCTACCCGGGGGCCAAACAATCGATTTACTCATTAATCTCAAAATTGAAGATTATCGTGAATACAGCCTTCAACTTCCAATAAAGAACTTCATGATGCCAATTGTGCTTGCTATCCATTTCCAAGCTCATCCCATTGTAGCAATTACTGGAGCAGCGTCGATATTCCAGCAAGCTTTTTATGGCTGGGCTTCTCGTCGCCTGATGACCTTGTGGTCGCCACGAAATATCAAATGCCATTGACCTGTTAGCTTCTAATAACCATACCTGTCACATAGTCCTTGGGAATGACCTATTCTAAGCTAAGTTGGTTGTTTTGTGTCCTCTTTTATAAGGGTGCGTCGTTCGCGACGTATAATAATAAATAAATAGTAATTTATGTTAGGCAGCCCGAACAACCTTATGTGGAAATTTTAAGACGATTTCATCGAAGCATTTGCGAAATTGTCAAAAGTCGCGTTTGCTCAGCGAAATTCCCTCATTTTGGAGCTACGGACTAAATCAGCCGATTTTTTTAATCGACAAATGAGCCTCAAATTCGTAACCAGCACCCAAAAGAACCTCTAGAAAAAAGTTGAATCCAGGACAATTTTTTGAACACCCTAAGAATAGCCATTCGTTTACCCCTTTTGTTTTTGCAAAGCTTTGAAAATGCCCACTTTTTTTAATCTACTATAAATCTCTGAGGCATTTGGGAATTTTCGGACACGGATTATTGATACACAGGATTATTGATGCATACACACATCCTGAACATGGTGTTCTAAATCATCGGTATGTAAGTAAAACAAACTTACGGGAGCCTCCCCGGAACGTTTTCAAAATCAGCTGATGCATAAAGCGGGCGGACTGTGGACCTTCCTCAAGGCTCCCGTAATTTCATGAGTATGACCACTGGTGTGTTCTTCCCGATTTCTTCGTCAATTCGGCTGTACCCGGGGACCAATAATCGTTCTATCGAATAATTTCAAAATCGTAGATTATCGTTGCCACTGCCTCTAGCCCTTCATAGATTTGCTTTTGATTTATGAATGTTTTGCATTTCCTATTTGTCATTCTCAATTTTTGATTAAAAAAATTATCATTTTTCTAAGGGTGTGTAACACTCCCATGGTTCTACTCATTCTATTCCCGGCCCCTAGCTGCCGGACAGTTCCGGTCGTTCTCCCAACATGCGGGTCGGCTTGTGTTGTTGTGCGGGCCACTGCTGCTGCTCTTCGCGTTCCTCCAGTTCGTCCGAACAGCAACAGCTGTGGCGCGGAGATTGGGAGAACGAGCCGAACTGTCAGGCAGCTCAGATTCCTGTTCGGTGCGGCTCGGGGCCGACAATAGTCTGAGTATGTATAGAAGTGAGCGGAATAATCTAAACTCGTCGCTTAGGATGACCATTTTTTCTGTTGTCTTGCTTCGCCTAAGAAAAAGTACCACATCATCTATTGCTGTTCAGGTACTACCCTTGTCCACGTCTTCTGAAATGATTACATTCAACCTGGAAAATGGAAGCATCGCTACTCTTCGTGCTTCTGGCACTGAGCCGAAGATCAAATACTACATAGAATTAAAGACAGCCCCTGGCAAGAAGGAAAGGTGAGAATATATTTTTATTAGGTTGTTGGGAAATTCCTCAACCATCTGAGACGAAACTTGAAACTTTATTTTCCTCCTTCTGTTTTACCAATTAGGCAACAAGAGAAGCACCTTTAAGATCGACTTCTATTTGCCAACCCTCGGGCATATGCAGCATAGACCTGTATTCTTATACACTCTTTATGGAAGTTCCTGAAACATTTCAGAAAACCATAGAAAACAAACGAAATCGGTTTTTCAGTAATTTCGGACAGCCCAATACATTGACTATGATTCCCTGTTAACAAGTTTGTGTCCTTTTCAGCGATCTTTCGGATGTGATGAAGGAGTTGGACCAGCTGGAGCAGGACGTTGTCGAGACGTTGCTTCGACCAAAACAGTTCGGTCTCATTGCTAGAAAATAGAGACCCGTTAACCCATAGTTTTTAGTGTTTAGTTTATGCTAACTGATCTGTGATCTTCGTATAATTCCTGTTATTTTGAGATTTTCAGAACGTTTTATCTTTGACTCACCTAACCTTTCATGTTGTTTTATTTCTCCATGTCTCGACTGATGGAGCAGGCGATCTTTATGGTTCCATCTTTGTGTGATTTTCATGTTGCCAATGTTGATACTTCAGCAAAATTGTGTTTCCTCTCAAAAATGATTGGTGCCAAGAGTTTGTACGTTCTAGTGCTAATAAAAAACGTTTGGGTTGAAAAGATTTGTTGAATAAGGAACACAGTGGAAGACCTTGATATGCGAAGTGTTCAGGCGAAAAAGCTTCCGTAGGATTTCTAAAATCAGAAGCAATGGTGTATCCTCCGGAGCATTTTCCCAAATTAAGAATAGGTTGTATGGCCGAAATCACGCCTGATTGCTCCCTGGAAAATGCTAGTTTCATGAGACTATGAGGTTAACATAAAATCGGCCTCCACAACTTGTTTTCCGTCCGCGAGTGTTATCATTTACCTATAATCACTCATGGCAGCTTAGTTTTTCACTAAATTCCCACTAACCGGTTGAGTACGACTTTATTTCTGAAAATCGGCTTTCCTATGACATGAGATTACAGTATTCACCTGGATTAACCTCCAAACACATCGTAAGATCACAAAATGTCGCCGGAGGAGCATGAGAAGCTACTAACTAAGGTGAACAACTGGTTCGCATGGGACAAGGTAAGAAAGACTTCTTGGACAAAAATCGATTTGAGCTGCAGCGCTAAACGCTGTGTTGCGGCTTCTCTCAAAATGGAGCAGCATCGTGCGCGCTGAAAACCATTTTTTCGGTTCGAATGATTTTCTGGGCCCACCTAAGAACGTAAGGAGAGTTTGTTCGGTTAAAAATGTCTCATTGTGAAGATATGTAAATGAGGTCGAATGTCTCCGATTCCGTCAAAAGAGGTTGGCCATCCGACAGTCATCTGGCACAATTTGCTGTCAGCCATCATATAAGTAACTTATCAACTATTGATATAGTACAAAAGAGGGGAAGTTGATGGGATATACTATACGATTACGTGAAGAATGACCTTTCAACACATATCGGTTAATCTTTCCTTATCCACCAATCACCTGAATGAAGGATGAACTTCATTTGATCGTGAGATCGTTGGTGAAAACAGCGATCTCTAACGATCGACTCTTCCGTTCTCCGGAGTCGACTGAAATATTTTCGGTCTGACAAGGGAAGTATAAAAAGCGTAGGTCGGATCTGCCAAAACGACTGGTATCGTTAGTATCTGTTCTGGCTCAATAGTGAAAATGCGCAGTATCCTGCCCCGAGCTGCAGGTCCAAAAAAGTTATGAGCATTTTTTAAGCCTCGCGAAAAGGCAAGGGTACCCATCAGGGACGTGCGTAATAGAAATTTTGTAATTCGTTAGTCGTTAGTCGTTCAACCGGCAAAAACCCTCGTTAGTCGTTAGTCGTTAATCGTTAGTCGTTAAAAATCTAGGCTTCGAAAACAAGCACACCTGAGTCAGAAAAAAAGCCCTTATGAATAGAAAAAAAGGAAGGCATGAAGAGATGTATGTTTTCCGAAGCATTCATGGCCATTAAAGACTCATTCTTTGGTAGAAAACCTAGTTCAAACTGCAAACCTAAATCTACATAATTAAAAATAACTCCTTAACCACTCGGACATCGCCGCACGGAAACCTAATAGTCGAAAAAATGTGTGTTTATCGATTTTTGTCATTTTTTTCGGTAAGAAAGGGAACAATAAGGGAAACCGAGAAAGTCTAGAACTCAGCTCTTTTCAGTGCAAAGTTTGCCATTCTGCGCTATTTGAGATCTACCCGAGGTGACAAAGCGTGGAGCTGCAGCAACTTAGCACTAATTGTTCTTTGCTCAGCGTCGCGAACCGAGCGCTTGCGTGGTTTAGATCTTGTTCCCATAATGGGAAGGGTCAGAAGAAATTAACAGTGAAAGTGTTACCTTTGAGAGGTCCCACCACACCATTTTATGGAAACCCATTTCTCGAATTTATGACTGAAAATCGAAGCCCGGCACCCTTTATAATCCAACTATCGGATACAGTTCCCGTTGTTGGACAGTTGTGGCCTGCAGGCACCGCTCCATATTATCACCTCTGTAGTGCCCTCCGCAAAAATCTCCGCTGGAGTCGGTCAGTGCTAGAACCGGTACAGTGAGCCTACCATAAAGTCGCGCGACCAACACGAGATCGCATGCACGCTGCGCCTAACCATGAGCGACGTTTGGTTGGGGTGTTTATGTGGGGGTTCCAGAGCTGCGAAGCAGTGACAGTAGAAATAATAAATACTGAAGGCTATGATTATACTGTACCATTCACCTAGAACAATCAACAGGCCAATATATATTAGTCCTGGTGTAAAGCTCGGGTTGGAGCGCGATTTGAATGACTATTGGCTTTCTAACGAATTTTGGGATTGCTTACGAAAATATTTTCAATTTCGTTAGTCGTTAGCCGTTAGTCGTAACACCCAAAAAGCCAGTTAGTCGTTAAATTCGTTAGTCGTTAGTCGTAATTACGCACATCCCTGGTACCCATCAGGCATTTTTTTTTGGAGTTTCAAAAAATTTTCTTGGATTTAGCTCAAAAGTTGTATGTGGGGGTAATCTAAGGTGGCGAACACGAATCTGGAGTCCATTTTGTCCAGAAATTTTTAGTTTTACTGTAGGTTACGGTAGGCAACATGTCATTTAGGGGTCAAAACCCACCTTAGTATTTTGAAAATCGACAAACGGACGTTAAATTCGTAATCTCCATCCCGAATCCCATATCTGAATTTTGCGTAAAATCTGAGATTTTGACAAAACCTCCGTATACTAACCGAAATCTACCGTAATCTGCAAAAAATCGATAAACGGACTCCAGATTCGTGTTTAGCACTCCAATTAACCCTCAGAAAATGATTTTGAGACATATCTATCGTAGAAAACCGGAAATCTCGAAAGTGGCGTTTTCCCCTCGAAATTTTCCGCGGTTGGGATGCTTCGAATGAAATTAGCCGAAAAATTTTGGAAAATCGACTAATAAACCACAGAATCGTGATCAGCGCCCCAAAAAACCGCCCTGGGAGAATTTTAAGTCGAATCCCGAACATTTTTCTAGAACGCTTCCGAAGCCCTCTACTCGGTAGAAATAAACGCCCAACCGAAAACCCGTACAAGTCCAAAACGCTGTCAGTCTGGACAAAGTATGGAAAATGTGCCTTCACCCAAACTTTGTTCCGTGGGTAGTTTTGGGCGCTGAACACATTTATGAGGTCCGTTTCCGGATTTACCGAAGAGTAACGCTTTTGGAAGGTACAAAAAGCACAAAAACGACCTTTTTAAGCTTGTAACTTCTTGGAACCTGCAGCTCGGGGCGGGATACTGCGCAGTTTTACTATTGAGTCACAATAGATACTAACGACACTAGTCGTTTTGGCAGATCCGACCTACGCTTTGTATCCTTCCCTTGTGAGAAAGGAGTTTTCATTGATTTTTCCGCGGTTTTTTCAACGTAGGTAGCTGTTATATAGGGTACTAGAGCTCCCATTATAAATGGAAAACTCAAAAACGAAATCCATTGTGAACGATGCCCTCGAGTAGGAAGTCTGGGATGGGCTACAGAGGACGCAAGGCATTCACAGTCTGCGACAACGGGTAAAACGGCAGTAGAGCTGTCGCGTATTTTCACTGAGCATACTGTAGTCATGGCTGGTTCGATTCCAAGTTTGCCATAATCGTGAAGCCATAATCATAATCACGATTATTAATCACGAGGGAAGCACGGTACATCTCACTCTTGCTTACTCGACTACTAACAGTGGCAGCGGACCTACAGATTCCGCTTAAAGGCAGTGGTCGCGATAAAATATGCTTGTCTTCTTGTCCTCTCTAAACCCTTTTCTGGGTTTGGAGTAGTAGGACCAATGAGAAAACATCGCGAAAAAACCGCCGTTTCGGGCCAAATTTGAAGTCTGAACTTTCTTGTCTTTTGATGGTGGACGAGCCCACTCCACATCATCAACAGCGATGATCTCTGATATCAAGAACATCGGCTGGCTTGAAATTGAATCGCAATCAATGAACATTATCCTTCGGACTCATCTAGTCAAAAACATTGACTGAAGTGTTTGTTTTCATTGGTCAACTCTTTTCATTACGTGAATTTGCATTTATCTCTTCCTCTGAATGTCGATGATTTTTGACTGCTTGGCATGAGGCTGCGATCTTTTTTTGCTGCGCTGTGCACGTGTGCACGAACTGGCATCTTTGAGCCCTAGAAACTCTAATTCTAGCCCGTTTCTCACCGCGCTACCATCATAGTTTTCCAGCTGTTTTCTATTTAAAGACATCGTACGCGCAGAAAACCGTATATTATTTTTTCATGTTTTTGTGTAGCTTGGCCTCTCTAGTGAACGAAAATGTCGAAGGGGTCCACGAAAAACCTTCATTTGTAAAGAAAAGTCAATCGGAACACATTGTAAATACGAATTTGAATTTCGCGCCAAAATCCTTTTTGAGGTTTTTCTGCTTTTGGAGGCCTCGTCACTGTCATTTTCGGAGTTTTTCTGCCTGTGGAGTTCGTGCCGTAACTGTTATCCATGTTGTGTTACGGTCGCACCAACATTCTAGGAAAAAGTGCTAGATGATTGGTGAGAATTGGTGGCGGATCTTCATCCTTGACGCCTTCCAACCTCATTGCCCAACGTTTTTGACGAGCCAAAGTTTACCAGTGTGGTCTACCGGGTTTAGTCATGAAATTGAGCCTGAAAAATTAAAATTGATTTCCAGCGCGAACGATGCCTTTAAGCTGATTTTTATAGTTTTTTCGATAACGTTTTTCATGGCGATCACTGCCTTTAAAGGTGGATTCGCGAGGTGGGTTACCTATCACCCCTCCCCTTCGGCTGTCTCTGCACTGCTCCTCACTGTGCTTTAGAACTGCCGGAGTGAGTGGAGGCGCTTGGTAGCATAGATTTGCGAATTCGGTTGATCTCGAACCACTTTTTAGGCCTCTGATGAAGACGTGAAGGTCGAAACGTCAGGCCGAAAATAAAAATTCCATCTATCAACCTCGTTGGCATAGAAATATCAGACTCAGTATTAATTCTACTATTGTCTTCTTTATAGACAGACACAGGAATAACATGAGAATATGGATGAAACAGAAAAAAGGCCTAAAGACAGGAGAAAAATTGGCACTGTCCTAGGGGCACTCAGGATTCAAGTCAGATTTGAAATGAACCACCGATTAGTAACGCTATTAATCAAAGTATTTTTTATAGAATCTTCATAGCAACAATGATTGATAGCAATATCAAGCATATTTTATCAGATTTTTTGTTCATTTTTATGAGTAAATCTTGGGTGCCCCCCTCCCGTCTAGGATAGACTCAAAAAATTATCGGCTGTTTCATATCGATTAATGGCAAACTTGGGACCGAGCCAGCGATGGGTACAGTATGCTTGACGATAATGCGCAACGTACCCACAGCCTTTTTGCGTTGCCATGGACTGCTCAGACGATAACACCGGGTGAAGGGGCGGAGAAGTAGGCTCCCCGGCTGAGCGGGCGGGCTTAATTTGAGGGCGGAGCGAATTACCGAGCGAGCATTCGGACGGGTGTTCATACACCCGACTAGAATCATTGTGGCCGCGAAGGCGTCACAGAGGGTCGGTTCATGAACCTTAAGCAAGGTAAAGCTTACCGCTGCAGGGAGGAAGCGGAGAGCCCCGAACGAGCTGGCTGGAAAGGAGGTCGCTTAGGGCTTCGTCCTCCAAGCGGACGAAAAATATAAATCGATATAACTCCTTCAATATAGGAACGAGTACCGGGTGTTCGGTACTCCATTTACCGACTGAGGGGCAGTGATACCGGAGCTTGCCCGGGTACAATGTTTAGTCTGCCGGTATTGCTGGCCCTCACCCGGTGCTTCTAAAACAAGAGAGAATACATACAAAAAATAAAATTCAGAACCGGGCAGGATGAAAACCACATTAACCCTGTAGATAAAGTAAAAGTGTGCGGGAGAGAGGTCGTCCTCATGATGGCATAGATAGATATGAAGCAGCAGGCGCTTCTAAACCTTGCTGAATGAAGTGAGGAGGGTAGGTTACAATGGCTTTTATCTTTACCAGTTGTAGATTTTCTTTTTGTGCTTCTACAAATAGCTGAGTAACTTGACTTACTCGACTTAATCGGTTGGCTTCTGACGCGGTCATTCCGCATCTTCACCGAGGTGTGCCGTCCTAGTAGTCAGCCGTGTCCATTTTTTCCCGGTCTTCACCCACAATTTGAACACACTCCATCCAGCTGTCACTATTCCATTTCCTGCGAAACGAAACATCGCGCCTGAACTGTCTTTCGATGCCGAGTGACTTTAAATCCTCTTTAACCACATCCGTCCAGAACTTTCGCCTACGCCCAGGTGGCCGTTTCCAGACAGGATTTGGAAGCATTTTTAAAGCGTGTTGTACGAGACGATCCGGCGTTCTTCTTAGTATATGCCCGAGCAGTCGAAGTCGACTTTCCATTGCTGCTTGAGATGGCGTTAGGAGATGCTGGCACCTCCCTCGTGTCAAGCGTTGATGTACTGCGTCGATTTCCTTGTAAAGGTCTTCGTTATGGCATACACGCGGCCAGAAATATCCAAGCAAACGCCTAAAAGGCGTCCTCTCCGTGCAATCCAACCTTTCCATCTGCGTTTTCGGTGCTGCCCACGTCTCCGATCCGTACATCATGATAGGGCGAATAGCGGATAGGTAGACGCGCAACTTGACTTCCTTCGCGATGGTGGTAGACCACAAACACTTGGTTAGAGAATTGAATGCAGACGTAGCTTTCGCACATCGTTGTCGAATATCCGCTGCATAACTACCATCGTTCTTCAGCAAACAGCCCAAATAACAGAAATCGTCCACCAGTTCGATACGTTGTCCGTCCACACAAACTCCAGTTGAAGGCCTCTGAGAGACCCACATCTGCTTGCATTTGTCGGGACGAAGACGAAGTCCATAGGCTGCGGCATACTTCGAAACGAGGTTCACAATCCTTTGCAGTTTTGCGTTGTTTTCAGCGAATAACACAATGTCGTCGGCGTACTCCAGGTCGACAAGGGAGCGTCCTGATGGTGTTAGGATCACATCCGCAGGAAACTGTTCTGCAACTCTACGCATGATGTCATCAACGGCGAAGTTGAACAGAAAAGGTCCTGCAACGGCTCCTTGCCTTACTCCTGTTTTCACCTCGAAAGCTGACGTAAATGCGACAGGTGTACGAACTGCTGCTGTTGTTCCTTTGTTCATGTCCTCGATTAACCGAACATACTTTTCCGGGACTCCATCTGCTCGCAGAGCATTGAGCAATCGATCACGATGAGGAGAGTGGAACGCGGCTTCAAAGTCCAAAAAAGCAAGCTGTAATGGCTTCGAAAACCGCTGCCACGATTCAATTACTCTTCTCACGACGAACACTTGGTCGATGGTCGATCTTCCAGGTCGAAAACCGGCTTGCTCATCTCTGGTCGTTCCTTCACGATGTTTGATAAGTCGCTCGAGAATGATACGTTCTGAAACCTTGTACATGACACGAAGTAGAGAGATTTCTCTGTAGTTCTTAGGATCCGTGACGGATAGCTTCTTGTGAAGAGGTACGATGATCACATGTCTCCACGAATCGGGTATCCTTTCGCTCATCCATATGGCACGGATGGTGTTGGTCATTTCACGAATCCCAGACGGAGGAAGAGCTTTCAGCATTTCAGCAGTGATGTTGTCATCTCCACCTGCCTTTCCATTCTTCATTTTCCGGACACAATCCAAAACTTCAGACTCAGTCGGCGGTTCCTCACTGACATCGTAATGTGCTCTCTGAACATGCGGGAGCTCAGGTACTGATGGCGCTGGACGATTCAGTAGTGAACTGAAGTAATCCTTCCATATTGGCAGCGTCGCATCACCAACTGCAACTCCATTGGTAGTGTTCAAGACAGGAGAACATCTCTTCATCTTCCCGCTATACTGTCGCAGCAACGTGTAGGCTTTCTTCGGATTCTTCTCCTCCCAAGCCTTCTCGAACTCCTTAGCTCTACACGTCCACTCTCGTTCGCGGTCACTTTGAAGCTGCCGACGCAACTTCCTCCTCAGACGCTTCTCCTCCACGAAGTTTTCTGCAGTTCGGAGAGCACATACTCTGTTGTAGGTAGATGTTGTTTCTTCTGAGACGTAGGCGAACTTCTTCTTAGGCTGTACAACCGGGAGTGCCTCTTTCGAAGCGTCCTGGATGCACTTGACAAAAGAATCCGCGTCGCAAAGTTTCTTCTTAGTCCGTACTCCGATGTGAATAGAAACGCGTTGTCGGAAATTCCTTCTGCACTCTCCATCTCTGAGACTTGTCATGTCAATCCTCTGGAGAGGCTGAGCCCCTCGCTTCCTCTTATGAATCCTCGCAGTGAAGTTCAACAGAACAGGACGGTGATCCGAATCGAATGCGACATCCCACACAGCTCTAGATCTTCGAATGTCCGATACTGGAATATTCCTCGTCAGGACATAGTCAAGCTGTAGTTTCAAAGTTGTCATCTTCCGCTTCCGCTGCTCTTCTGGAGATAGCTGGGTTGGTCCCTGCCACGTAAGCTGATGGCGGCGATGATTCCTCTTGAATGTCGATGCAATAATCAGACCACTGCGTTCACAAAAGTCGACAAGGCGGTAGCCATTGTCCGATGTTTGCTCCACTGGGTAGAACCATTTACCGAGTACTTCGGATTCCTGATCAAGTCCCATCTTCGCATTTGCGTCAATCCCCACGACAACAGCATGTTGACAAGGTACTATCCTGGCCAGCAAAGTATTGAGTTCCTCATAAAACGCATCCTTCGAATTGTCTTCGGCGGTTTCAGTGGGCGCATGAGCACTCACTATCCACAGATTGAATCCTCTGTGATCCCGCAGTCGTACGAATGCATTCCGACACGACGTTGAGCCGAACTCCTTGACCATACCATTGAAATCCTTCCTTACAGCTATTGCACAGCCTCCCACTCTCCTATCGTCAGCGTTACCGCAGTAGATGGTGTACTCTCCGACGCTGATGACGGGTCTATCCTTGAGGCGGGTTTCCTGCAAAGCAGCAAACGGTGCATGGAAATAGCTCAGAAGTCTGGATAGCGCAGTTTTTTGGATATCACTCGACAGCGATCGACAGTTCAGGGTGGCGAAATTGTGGCTTGTGGCCAAAGACTCCATGACTCCCTAGGTACGGATCCTAAGGTGTTATGGACCAGAGGCCTTAGTGTGCCGGACGGCGACACCTTTATGCAATGTGCGGGATACTTTCGCGATATAGTTGTGCACGCTATATCGCTCGAACGTTCCCTGTGTACACTCAAACGTCTGCTGGGTTCAGTAGAAGCAGGGGCACCAACGAGCAGGTACCAACAGACTTGTATACACACCCCCAAGCTGAGTAACACCACGATAAACTAGCTTTCACCCCATTCTTCCAACACCGCACGTTTTGGCGTGTTTGTAGCACCATATTAAGCTTGATTACAGCGTCGAATTGCAGAATTTAACTGATCTCCTCAACCCATACCTGTTTTTAACTATGGTGTCAAGGTGTCAAAACGTGCAGTCTAGTGTGAACGTGTGGGAACACCTATTGTTTAGGCGCTATTCATACTCCTCAACATCAGCGCGGCACGCTCGTCACGCATTGTCGGGGCGTTGAAGTATGAATAATTTCTACACGCGTATCACGCGTGACGCGCTTGCGGAGACTATGAATTTTCCAACGGCGACGCTATGGCGGAGCGGATTAAAGTGGGCCTTAGCTTTGCCGAGCAAGGAAAACCTGTACATGCGTTCACTATCATGGTAGCAGAAGATACATAGCATTGAAATTAATTATTATGGAACGGAATGAAATTGAAGGTGGATTAGAAGTGAAAATGAGGAAAAATTTTTACGGTCGTCGCCACCATGGCGGAGCAGACACGTACGTGCCGCGTGGACGAGGCGTCAGGCAATTCATACTCCAGCGCCACGCCCGCGCGTGCCGCGCTAGCCTTGGGTAGTATGAATAGCGCCTTTGTGAGAAGTAGATAACATATGTACCTCTGAATCCCAACGTCAACGCTAGCAGTTTTTCTTTTATTGAAGAAAATCAGTGGCCAAACCTGACAGGTTTGGGTTCTTGAGAATCTTGTATCAGTAAAAATTATAGCCGTTGATCTATATCGATTTCCTGAATTTATCGACTTAATTGATTTCTGCAAAAACCTATAAGAGCCTGTAGAAGTGCACCTAATCGACCTTTAATAACCTCTAAAAACAATTTTTGTGCTAATTTCTTACCGTGGAGGGAAATAACCATCGCTTTCCCAGCGTTGACCGATGAGATTTAGAGCTTTGTAAACAGATAGGCGGGAGTGGAGAAAGTACCGTTGTGCTCTAAGGATAGCCATATCGGAGCTGCATCGCGGCTTCTTGAAAATGGCATCAACGAGGTTGGTTGAGAGGCAAGCAGGGAGTTGTGATTATATAGTCAATCTCTGGTTTGTGGTAAGTCGTTCGTAGCTAGGAGCGCGCGTGGAGAGCGTGTGGGATGACCCCTTTAGGGATAGAAACGGTCGAAATGGCTTGGCGCTGAGTTCCCGATAATTAGCATTTCTCAAATTCTTCTTTCTAAACTATCTTACCTTACCTGCTACTAAAATGATCGTTTGTTCGAACTTCCTCCCGGAATAACGCTTGCGTAATTCTGAAAACGAAAGGCGATTCGGACAAAAAATGTGCGTAGAAGAGAAAAAAACAAAGTCAATTAGGTAAATACAAAAATGAGTCCACGAATTGATGGAGCACGAAATTGATAGGCGAGGAAGAAAAACTGGACGAGTGTTGGCCATAAGATAATCAGCGACTATCAATATCGATCGCCTTCGTACATAACGGGACCACCCCACGCTCGACACGCGCGCTGCTAGATGCAGCGCGGCTTCCAGCAATTCAGAGATCGAAGATGCAAATGGCTTCTCGTCCCATAGCTTCGTACGGCTTGCTCTCCCGTTTGCGCGCGCGGAACTTTAAAATAAAAATATTGTATGTAAACCGAGCGTCAGTTTGATGTCGGGTCTTTCGCCGACCTCGCCAACTATCGCTGACATCGCATGTCTTATAGAACCTGAAAACCCGTGCTCAAATCGATGAGTTGGCCAAAGCCATGAATTTCAAAGAGCTAGCAGCTAGGATGAATGGACGGCTCACATTTGGCACTGCTGGTAGGACAGCATCCCTTTTGTGCGTCTCCAGTATGTGCGGTGAAAAAGATTTTTAAGGTATTCGTGCTCGAATGGAGGCCGGTTTCGCTCGACTGAGTGACCTGACAATTATCCAGATCACACACGGCTTCGCTAAGCACATGCTTGCCGAACTTGCTGGTAGAGAACCGAGAGGAGTGGCGATTGGATTTGACGGAAGGCATAATAGTAGGCGGTGGGTAGTGCGGCCTGGAGGAGTTCATGCTACATTATTGCCCTTCATCGTTCGTGTCATTCCTATGGTGCTGCAACTTTTGGAACGGGCTTCCAAAATCTACATAGAAAGTGGCTGGGGCTATTGAATCTTCTATTGTTTTGTTCTCAACGCCCAGAATGTCAAAAGAATCGATCCACTGACGCCCGGACAATTGGCCTGAGATTTTGTATTTCGTTATTGTTTCGCTATAAGCAAGACAGCTTCAGGTTCGCTCAGCTTGCTGCCAATGTCTTCGTCTGCAACGGCATTCCTGTGTATATATTTAGCGAAGTCTGTCCAACACCTGTAGTTGTAGGTTCAATTCCTCATTTTCTAGAATATATAAACTCTGGTCCCGCCGTAGTGACCTGTTGATTTCGATTATCACAGCGCGAAGCGGTGGCTTTTTCGTCGGAACCTCCTTATCACTAGTTATATTTCACCGAGGCGCACCGCTCCGCTGCTGGTATTGATCGAAATCAACAGGTCACTACGGCGGGACCAGAGTTTAGACTCTCGCCGATTCGGGCTTGTCCTAGAATAGATGTCTATCTAATCCATAATCTCTTGAGGGTAAATCTAGTGTGAATATCCTTTGTGCCGATCCAGGGTTGTGGTGGTGAAGCTGTTATATTTGGCCAACATTTCAAGCAGATCGTCTTTATCAAGACCCGCCACAGTCCCACCAGCGCCGACCTTCACTCGGTGACAAAGACAAACAGAAGCAATGTCACTGTCCTCGTCCTCAAGTGAAGCTCGGCCCTGATTGGACTGTTGCGGAGCTTGACGAAGACGATCTGCTCGAAACTCTGGCCGAATAAAACAGTCACACCATTACAATTCTGGATCGGGACAGAAGTTTTCATGCGAGATATCCATGCGCAGGCTCGAAGAAGAACGTACATAAAGTCTCCTTGTAGAATTCAGTCTAATGAATGGACGAGGAGGCTGCGGAGGTAGATCGTCACGCGCGGTCGAAGCCCCGTCGGCAAGTGGTGTCGCGAACGCACACGGAATGCTGCAATGATCGCGCCTTGTCCATTGACTAGACTGAATTTGACTAAGAGACCATACGTAAATATTATTGAAAAGTAGTTTTAGTCTTGGGCGACGATAAAGCTGAAATGTGATGGTGGACTCATCATCACGGCATCGCATAACCCGAAAGAGGACAACGGGTACAAGGCGTACTGGAGTAATGGAGCCCAGGTCAGACAGATTACATTCGGAATATACGAGGTCACATAATAAAGTACATCCAAGTAAGTGATTTAGCGTAAAAACACCCCGATTTCTGCGAGTACACACGAGTACATGAGTATTTTCGAGTTATACAGGGCTTCCGCCAATTATAGTCGGGTGATTGGACGAGGCCGCGGCTGCAGATAATCGCCCGCGATTGAAACCATATTGGCCGGTGGTGTCGCGACCGCCGCAATAACCGCGTCATTTGGGACTTACGTAACTTTTCGGAGCAAGGTTTATATGGTACAGAATCGGAGTGCGTTCTCTGCACTCACCTTCTCTCTCTCTCTCGCTCTATCTCTTATCGTTTGTCTCCCTTGCTCCTGCAATACACCGTGTAAACTTCTCTCCGAAACGAGGTTAAAGCTGTGTTAATTACAGATCAACTCTCCTCACGACACAGAAATTGTAAGAATAATGGAGGAGGATCCAAAGCCAAAAGATGCATACTGGGACATTAGTGGATTGTCTTCTAATCCACTGCTGAAGTCAGCCGATATTATGATTGAGCCGTATTTCGAAATCGAGAGATCTCTCGTTTATCACAGGTATGTTTTCCCAGCAGTTCTCTCACCCCGTGTGTTTCACTAAAGACTCGGTTGTTCGAGTTTCAAGAAAACTCAAGCCAGCATTGGTGCACGGAACCTACACCGCAACGCACGCCAAGAACCAGAGCCAAGCGTTCTTCTCGAGTAATCGAAATAATTTCAGACAGATAAATGAGACGACACCTCTGAAAATTGCTTATTCGGCATTCCATGGCGTTGGATATCTCTATGTAAAGCGCATGTTCAAAGAGTTTGGCTTCCCAGAGAATCATGTTTTCTCTGTCAAAGTTCGTCTCGGTTACAGTTTGCAATAATAGTCATGAGTTAAGCAGCCTGAGTTTTCTAAGGAACAGCAAGAACCAGATCCGGACTTCCCAACAGTTCCATTTCCGAATCCTGAAGAAGGTCATAAGGTGTTTGCTTCTTTATCCGAGGTTTCGAGCGTTAAAGAGCAGTGAGAACTTCTGCAGTCGGCTGTTTGGCAAACATGTTATTCTTTCTCAACGACCATTTTGACTCTGCTTTACGTTATTTCAGGTGCTCACACTATCCTTCAAAACAGCTGATGAAAACGGTTGCATACTCATTCTCGCTACTGATCCTGACGCGGACCGAATACAGATGGCCGAGAAACAGCCAAAGTTCGTCTGCAACACCATCCATTTTGTCAATCGAGCAGCTCCTAGAAGTTTATGATTTGTACTGTCGCTCTCGGGTTTCAATCCCAGTTCGCAAATGCGTATTCGATACTCTGCGGCCGCAGGCGTCACGAGTTGGGCGAGTTCCCAGTGCAGCGTAGATCATCTAAGTGGGTTTTTTGTGTTGTCTTCATTGTTTTTAGTTTTTATTACGTTTTTATATGCTCTTTTCTATTTTTTTATCAAATGATTTTTGGGAATTGATGTTACGCTGATTTTTCCTTTCCAGATGCCGCCGGAACACCATCTAAAGAGGAAAAATTCCGCGATTTTGAGTATTTTTATGGAAATGAGAATCTTTTTAGCTTTGATGGACCTGGGAAGAGCTAGAAGAAAGTAAACGGGGAATATAAAAGTTCTCACCATCGCGGATTTTTTCCGCTTTGAATGATGTTCCGGCGGCACCAGGGAAGGAAAAACCACCGCAGCATCAATATCCAAAAACATTACAGACACGAATAGAAGAGAACAAATAAAACACAATAAAACTAGAGGCAATAAAGAAAACACCAAAAGCCCCACCTAGTCAGCTGATCGGCGACGACGGCACTGGAAGCTCGTCCGATTCGAGACGCTTGCGGCCGCAAAGCGTCGAATACTCATTTACGTACCGGAATTTGGCCCCGAGAACAACAGTACGTGCCAAAATAACGGATGATCCTCTACTGAAGCCGGTAATGAGCCAGAGAAGTGCAGCGGATCACGCTGACGAAAGCTCTGACTCTTCGGTCAAGCGCCGCTGATCAGCCTGTGAATCACCTGGTACGATCGTTTCTCCTACCGCTTTATCTCAGATGTCTTCATCGTCCTGGAACAAGCATTACAGGCAGCCTTGCTCGAAGTTTTCGGTGGGAGGTCGCTGACCGCGAATGATCGTTGAAATCGTCTGAGCCCTCTTTCAGAGTACCATCGTCGTGCCATGGGATGGAATGATGATCATTAGGCCAGGATCATTCTTCCAGCGACGAGCGAAGCGACGCAGTGTTTGTCAGCAATATCGACCGAAAATAAGTGGCGGGAAGAATGATCCCGACCCTGGGCTCAATCGAATTCGCGCTGCAATTCGGTCAGTCCACCAGTATTCATGACGTGATATCGCATCAATTAGCAATAGAAGTGTAAAATTGATTTGAGAATTGCACAAACGATATTGGAGACCTTTGAACACGAAGAAGATGGGTGGTCGTCTTGTGGCGCCAAACAGTGAGGAGGGTGTGCGGGTCGGAGGGAAGGGTTAGGCACTACTATTGGTCGACGCCACTTCGGTAACCAATAGCGCAGCTTTACTCTTTCCTTTGATCCACCCAATTTTTTTTTGCCGCCACAAGATGCCCACCCGAAGAAGATCACTGATCAGTAAAGCGGGCTATGGGTCTGTGAAGTGCCGCAGGTCGTCCCACAAGGGCCATAAGCCAGCCTGGTAAGGCGCCCTTCATACAACTCAGCGCCAGTGCGGCACGCGCGTAACGCGCGGGCGAGGCGTTGGAGTGTGAAATCCGCTCCTTGTTGGCGGCAACGGCCGTAACAATTTTTCATCATTTTCATTATCAATCCATCTTCAATTTCATTCCGTTCCATAGTAATTAATTTCAGTGCTATCTTCTGCTACCATGGTAGTGAACGCATGCACAGATTTTGCTTGCTCGGCAAGGTTAAGACCCATTTTAATTCGCTCCGCCACAGCGTCGCCGCTGGAGTATTCATGGTCTCCGCAAGCGCGTCACGCGTGTGACGAGCGTAGAAAGCATTTAGGCTACAATGCCCCGCCCGCGCGTACCGCGCTGGCTTTGAGGAGTATGAAAAGCGCCTAAAACTCGTAAGCACCCCGTTATTTTACCGCTCAATCATAGGCACCGCGGATCAGCTGTTCGCTTGTCACGCCTTAACTGCTCGCGCCGCGAACGACCCGCATGATCCTGCTTCGGGGAAGGATCACCCTGTTGTTGATCACAAATTGCCCTCGAACATCTCCAGGCCCGCCTCAATTCTATAAAAAGATGCGAAGCACTGAACACCAATTCAGAATCCTAGGTGTTTTACAACACTGCTCTCATCTCATACTTACCATTATAGTGGCGAATGGAAGGTTTTCACTGGCAATGAAATGGGGTCCTTATTGACGTGGTGGATTTTTACCAATTGGTCGATGGTAAGTCGGCTTGAGCACTTACCCCGCCTTTAGCTTTCTGTAGCATGTTTGCCCCACGTAGGCGCATCCAGAAGTGAAGAAATCTGATATTGTAATCATCAACACCGCAGTCTCGTCACAGATTGTCAAAACAATGGCCGATGCTGAAGGTTTTACCGCGGTAGCATTCGACAGGTGGTATGCACTTGGAATTCATCAGACTGCAGTTTCCAGGGTTCACCAGCGAACTTACCTTGACCGGTTACAAATGGATAGGAAACAAGGCGGATGAATTACGGCAAAAAGGAAAACACGTGATACTCGCATGGGAGGAGGCCATTGGGTACATGCCTGGCCACACACTGGACAAGGTCAACCACGTTTTTTTTTGAAAAAACTAATATTATCGGACGGGTACAACTGATTTCGGGCCCTTGTGTTAGGCTCTGCGGAATACAGCCCTCGGCATGAAGCGAAATCCTAGGCAAAAAAACTATCCGATAGTGTCAGCCCACGCGGTCGGTGTGCGTGTTAGCCGTCTTTTATACTTCTAACCGCCGAGCGGCGCGCAGAAGTGCAATCCTATAATATCGATCGGGCAGCGCAACGTGATCAATGTCACAGGAATGCCCCTCGCCGCGCCTCTTGGCGGCGGAAGTATAAACGACGCCTTAAGCCGACGTCACGAAGTTTTCCGTGGACCAGCCTTCCCAGGGCTGCAAACGGCTGGCTGGGATATTACTAACAATTCGTCACATATTCCTGTTAAAGGCAGTGTTCACGATAAATTTCACTTCCCATATCTCCACGGCTTACGGAAGGTCTGGTGCCCTATATAGCAAGGCATGCTTAAAAAGGACACGAAAGACGCGTTTTTGAGCAAAAATAGGCCCTCTCTTGTTTACGTTGATTTTTGAGCGTGGAGGAATTGACCGCTAGAAGGATGATACCTATCAGTGCAATGAAGCGATCAGCTCAATTATCAGCACTTCCATGACGTTATTATTCCTGTAATCTGAGTGTTCATTTGTTCATTTCGAGGGGCGGATCTGGGGCACCAGGCGTGTCTGGGGTATACTTCGGCGACTCGACAAAAATTTCGAATAATCGAGTTTTCGACTAACTCGATTTTTCAGAATTTCGAATAATCGAGTTTTCGACTAATTCGATTTTCAAAATTTCGAATAATCGAGTTTTCGACTAACTCGATTTTCAAAATTTCGAGTAATCGAGTTTTCGACTATTCCGGTTTTTAAATTTCGACAATTGAAATTCTAAAACACCATATTTCGACTGTTTTACTCGAATCACTTTTCTTTTCTCTTTTCGAACGAGGAGCGCACCGCGATCCTGTCAGCCTCATCCCTTATCGTACTGCGTCCTTTCAGCCATGCCGTCTCGGTGTTTTACCCGAACGAGTGTTGCCTATCAGATTAACAAAAGCTATAAGGTAGTTGCCCGTGTCCTATTTCGCGCCGCTTTACAAATCTGCACAGCATGAGAGCGCTGGACCGGGGGGAACGATCACGGTTGCATTATGGTATGTGCACAGGAATGACCACGGGTGGGTCGATCGCGTAACTTTCGCGGAACGGAGGCGGATCGCGGAAGGGATAGACGAGCGCGGCACAATCGCGGATCGCGGTGCCGGCGCGGAAGATGCTCTCACAAGGGAACTATTATTAGTTGCTCTGGCCATTCCGGTTGAAGTGTACTTTCCCAAAACCGTTTTTGACGTAGAATCCAAAGGCGCTCTTCGAAGCTGCCTAAAACCACTCTGTAAAAAGTTATAGGTGTTTTTCGCCAGAGTTCCGCACCTCTTGTACGCTCCGAAACGTGCTTTAGTCTTTGGAAAATCTGGAATCGGACCTCATAACAGGTGCTCAGCGCCCATAACAACCCCCTGTTCGAAGTTCAAGTGAGAGCATATTTTTCGATTTTTGCACAGAGTGACAACGTTTTCCACTTTCACGGATTTTGCGCTGAGCTTTTATTTATATCATATAGAGGGCTCTAAAAGCGTTTATAAAAGTGTTCCAAATTTGACCTGAAATCCTCACACGTCGGTTATTTGGAGCGAATCTGGAGTTTACTTGTTACGACTGTCTACGAATCCGAAGTCTACGACTTGTTTCGTTCAAAGCTTCGCAGCATGTAAAAACTTCGAGGGCAGAACGAGACTTCTAAGATTTGCGGATTTCTACAATAGATGTGGCTCATATTGTTTTTCGAAGGGTGCTTTGGAGTGTTTAACACGAATCTAAGGTCCAGTTGACGATTTCTGACAGATTACGGTAGATTACGGCGGGTATACGGCAATTCAGTCAGACATTCGCGGAACGGAGGCGACTCGACTCAGCATTTGTTCCTGGGGGCTGTTCGGGGAGCTGAATACGACTTTGATAATCGTTTGTCGGTTTTCGAATTATTAAGGTGAATTTTCCCTCAATGGCATGGCACATATTGCAACCTATAGTATACCTCAGAATTTTGACAAACGTACCCCAGATTCGTGTTCAGCACCTTAGACCACCTCTACATACAAGTGTTGAGCATAATGCGGAACTTTTTTTCAGAGCACCTCAAAAAGTTCCATGAGGGGGTACCCTTGCCTGGTCGCCAAGCTATCGAAAACGCGTATAACTTTTTTCAGAGTGCTTTTAGGCAGCTGCAAGGAGCGCACTCGGATTCTACGCTCGAAATAGTTCTAAAAAAGTACATCTCATACGGAATGACCACGCAGACTAAAAATGGTTCCCTTGTCAGAGTCGGACTGTTGGAACCAACACTTATTTTTTAATGTCCGTTAGTAAATGCCAAAGACAAAATTGCAAATCTTACGAAAATCGAACAAATTTCACTATTGGAGAGGAATGCAACTCAGAGGGATCACAGCATAAATGAGCAAGCGAAAATCTCCCTGGGAGACTAGAACCGTGGAAATAGCCAGTGGTGAGTTTAACATTAATAAGTCATGACATATAGTCGTCTATTTCGAGGTCTTCTGAACTCACGGAGGAGTCTCAGCCATCACGGTCCGCAAATACGTCTTCGAAAACTGGTGGCTCAGTTTCGGTTAACTACATATGTACATGAAGTAATTTATCTGACGGTGATTTTTTTGACTCGAAACAGTCGACTATCGAGTACATTCGACTATTAGCGTCTATCGAATAATCGAGTCTTCGACTAACTCGGAATTCCAAAATTTCGAATAATCGAGTCTTCAACTGAGTCTATTTTTCGAAATTTCGAATAATCGAGTTTTCGACTAACTCGATTTTTCAAATTTCAAATAATCGAGTTTTCGACTATTTCGATTTTTCAAAATTTCGAATAATCGAGTAGTCGAATGACTCGATGTCGACTGTTTCAGTCGATACCAAGATTCGATGACTCGAGTCGACATAAGTATAGTCTGGGACACCAAAACGCTTGTTTGCAGCAGTTATTTTGCCGCTCCTGGCTCGTTTTCTACTGTTCTTTCGACACTGGGAGCCTAGGATCCTTCTCGCCTATGGCCCTAGTTATACACCGGCGGGACGCTGCGGAAATAGCAAGACAACTATCACTTATATGCGCCCTGCCTGCGCTCAGGCCTGCCAAAAGGAACAGTAGTCGCAGAAAAACGCGCCGGAAGGCC
Organism: Aplectana chamaeleonis; assembly: GCA_029168955.1. NCBI lineage: Eukaryota > Metazoa > Nematoda > Chromadorea > Rhabditida > Cosmocercidae > Aplectana > Aplectana chamaeleonis. The sequence continues at coordinate 2,215,160 of JAPDOI010000062.1, read as the reverse complement.
GCACAGAGCAGTTATACACGCCGCGGCACCGTATACTGCATCCTTACGGGACCTGCCCTGTTGGAAATTTGCCAATTTCCACCAGCTGATTATTTTTCAGATTTAAAATTGTAAAAACATTACCAAAACGACATAAAGAGCACTGTAATGACGAGAGGAATTGATTATTAGTGCTACTCTGCAAATAAAAAGTGTCAGAAGCGAAAAAACCGATAAAATACCATTAAAAACCCCTGGAAAATTTTGTCCGCAGTATTGCGTCAAAGACGCCGAAGACGCAACATTGCAGACGAAGCCCAGATTCACGCAGCAAGCGGCGGCAATGTCATCGCGAGACGTTTTCATTCCGCTGGTGTATAACTAGGGCCTATCATTTCACTGTGGAAAGTCAACGAGAATGATCATCGTGAACGCTGCTTTTAGTCGATTTACTGGCAAGCGCTTCTCCCTAATAACTCCATTTGTAATTATATGGCCCAAATGGGTGGCATTTTATCCATGACTTGGATTAAAATGCTGTTGTTTCCTGTGGTGTGTTCGAGGTGAAATCTTTTCTCCTCGTATTTTTTCCACATACTTTCATAATCATGTTTCAGAACTCAAAGTTTAAAGTTGGTTTCGTTGAAAATGGATATCTAGAAAAGCAAAAAAAGTGAATAAAGCGGGTAAAACTTTTTAATGGCCTTCGAAGTTCCATTAACCCATTCACGACCACGTGTCCCATCGGTGGGAAACTTTTCAAAAATCGATTTCTCCGCCGCAAGAAGGAACATTTGAACCTAATATCGGCATGGATCCTAGAGAGACGTCGCGTTCACTGTTGAAGTTGGCGCAAACTCGGTGCCATATGCTATAGCATAGGGTCACCGAATTTGCGCCAACCTCTAATGGGGAACGCAGTCTCTTCAGGATCCATGCCGTTGTTACATATGATCAAGACATTGACCTATCCTAGACTTGATTACAAACCTCGTAGTCCGCCGGCAGAATGAAACGCAGGAACGGATTCCGGACCTTTTCAGGAATACCGTAAGTTGAGGTGAAAGAAAAAGGCGCCTGTGTAGCCATTTCAGAAGCACCGTGTAATTTCTTTATTGTTCTATCGCTATTTTTTATGTTTAAAAGGGAAAATATATTGTTTGAAACTTGTTTACTCTTCTCAAAACGTTGCAACTTAGTTGACCGTGTTGCATTTTTGAGGTATTGTTCTTCTAAAACGAGAGGGTGTTGGGAGCTCAAACTGTGACAATGTTGCTTCAGCGTCACTAGCTACAATATGAAGAGAAAAGAGAAAAAGCAACACCCGTGGAACGCAAATCAAGCTGGCGTGTCCCACCGGTGGGACACGGTATACGGTGGCGCAATATTGCATGCAGTCGTGAATGGGTTAGAAACACTAAAAGCAAAAAAAAAGTCTTCGAACTCATCAGGTCGAAGAATGCACAACAAACAAAAGTTTTTTTTGAAACGGAAATTGTCACTCGACGGAGCTAAACAGCCGCAAATACATATTTTACCAGTTTAGGAACAGAAGTGCTTACCAGTCTGAAATGTTGACCTTAGATAAAATTTGCCACGACATCCCGCAAACATCCTGCCTGCTGCGAACCTCTGACCTACCGCGAACGCCGCTATCGAATAGGTGAATTATTCAAACGACAGGTTTCAAAATTTCTAAATAAATAATTAAAAGTACAGCTTTTGGAAAAGTTGCACGAATGAAAGAGGCTCAGAGAAGCGTCTTCTTCGATTCGAATAAGCATTCGATGGACTATTCGAACATTCAAATAATTTCCAAATGTGAAACAACACTCGAACAGTTACAAATTTTAGATTGTTGGCCGAGCATACAGTTTACCGCAATGTTAAAAGGACATGGTGCGATTGCGGTCACAAACTTAAACTGCGGTGGAAGACGCCAGATTTCATTATCGATCGACTCCGCAGCTGATTTTCTGGGTGATTTATGGTTTTCCTTTTTTCTTGATTGCCTCGGCATTATTTTTCTTTCTGACTCTTATGATATTACGAATAGGGACTTTTCTTAGTGTGCGAAAAGATTTTGCAGCTTTTTTTCTTTTTCAAAACAGAGTTTTGAAAAAACACTTGGAAGCCCAAACAAACGGCTAATTTCCTTCACGCATTAAGGATGTCACCTATTCACAACATTTAAACAGTCAGCAACAGAAATAATGCCGAAACCAACGAGAAAAAAAGGAAAAACCGTAACTTACCCAGAAAATCAGCTGTGCTGTCGATCGATAATGAAATCCGGCGTCTTCCACCGAAGTTTTAGTGTATGACAGCAACCGCACCATGTCCTTTCAACATTGCGGTAAAGTGTATGACCGAGCGCAGTCACCCGAGAACGACGGGTCATTCGAGAAGTGAGGTGCCTGAACAAATTGGAAGTTCTCGAATTTGTTCCAAAAAAAATTGGATTTCCGAACAACCGGCTCGATAGGACACTTCGTCGAATGTCCTTATTTTTTATAATTTAGTCACTCCTCTGTTCCACGACATAATTTTTCTTTGCTGTTATTTATTCAGGAAATTCGAAAACTCCTTCCAATTACTGTGCTTCTCTGGGCTAAAATATGGTCCGCAATTGCGTCTCGACACGCTTTGCGGCCGAGTCGGAAGAGTTTCCAGCGCCGCAGCCGCCGATCTGTTGACTCTAGGTGGGTTTAAGAAACTAGAAAGTAAACAAAATTGGAGAAAACTGTATTAAAAAGCGATATCGAGTCGACTTTGGCACTGGAAACTCGATGGCCCAGAGAAGCACAGTACATATCCGAATTTCGAAAATTACTCTGCTCGCCGGGTTGCATATGGAAATTCCCGCTTCATATGGGAAATAAATAACAGCGCCTGCACCCAGCAGGCTTTCTTGCATGCCCTCGTAGCGTACTTGTTGGTTGAAAATATTTCTAATGTTCCCATCGTCTGTTCCCTAAATAGGTTCTGAATTGGAAGTTTTCGAATATTCGACTTTTGTAACAGTTGAATTAAAAAAATCAAAGAGTCGATCCCGAATATTTGAGTGGGCGTTAACATAAGGTACATAACTAGCATAACGTGTATTTTACAGTTGTGCAATTTCCAAAGAAATGTCGAAAGAACGGTTCTCCAAACTAATGGAAAATTCAATATTTTTTGGAGTGCGTTGGAAATTTCAGATTTTTTTTTCCGAAATTCCTTCGAATCTTCGGAACTTTTTTCGGAGCTGGACTCGACGCTTTATTTACAACGCTCAGCCAGAATCGTGGGCGTGACTGCTTACGTAGCCAGACTGTCATGGAGACCGTAAACCAAACTAGGTAACCATTGAGTGTTAGTGGAATATGCTAAAGTAGAGATTAAATCTAGGTGGCAGTAGTAACATGAATTTCGGTAACTCAAAAAAGGGCGAAAATCTTATTTGCATTACGTTATATGTAGTGTCATTTAGCTGCCGTAACCTAAGAAAATATTTCGAATAACTGAAAACGGATCTTATAATCGTTCTGAGCGCCCCAAATACCCTCTAGGCAAAGTCTGGGCAACGTTTTTTCTACCTAACGAGCCTCAAAAGTGGTACTTTCTGGACTGAAGTGAAACTCCGGCTCTCCTATCCACAGTTACAGCACGCAGCTTGAAGATGATCGTGCTGGGACGGAGATCAATTGTGCTGGGGACCCTTAGTGGCATCAAGATTTTCTCTGAGCTGAATGCTTCAACAGCGGTTGTCCGTAACTGCAGACCAGAACTGCTTTTTTTATATGGACAGTAATACTATTCATATTTCATCCTTTTCGAAATCGAAGGCTAAGATTTTTTTCAGTCCAAACTTTGATAGAGTTTATTTCAGGTGCTCAACACGAGTTTGAGGTCCGTTTTCAGTTTTTTTTTCTTGAATATCATGACATGGTAATTAATGATTGTTTTCTCTTAAAGGCAGTGCTCACGATAGGTTTCACTTCCAATATCTCCAAGGCTTACGGAAGGTCTGGCGCCCTATATAGCAAGGCGTGCTTTGAAAAGACGCGAAAGCCGTGTTTTTCAACCAACATGGGCCCCTTCTTTACGTTGATTTTTGAGCGTTGAGGAATTGACCGCTATAAAGGATGATGCCTATCAGTGCAATCAGGCAATCAGCTCACTTATCAGCCCTTCCTTGACTTGGTTATTCTGGGGTCGTATTCGCCAACAACCCGTCGAGGGTAGTCGAAGGGAAGCTGAAGGGATGATACCGCGCGCGGCAAACGAGCAGATCTTATCATCTTACACCATGTAAGATGGAAATGCAAACTGTATTACGTATCGATATCACTGCAAAAAGATAAAGATTCCATCGCGAAGCGGCCATTTTTCAGCTATGCTATTCGAAAAATTCCGGCGGGTGCGAGGGAAGCCAAGGGAGGCGAGAGGTGGCCGTGGAGCGCGCGTTTTGTACTGAAATTTCACCTCATTTACCCTTCGACTGCCCGGCGGGTAGCCGGCGGGTTATTGGCGAATATGACCCCTGGTAATCTGAGTCTTCATTTGTTCATATCAAGGGGGCGGTTCTGGAACACCAAAACGCTTGTTTGCAGCCGTTATTTTGCAGCTCCTGGGTCGTTTTCTGCCGTTCTTTCAACACTGGGAGCCTAGGATCCTCCTCGCCTATCATTTCAGTGTGGAAAGTCAACGAGGATGATCATTGTGAACGCTGCCTTTAAGTTTGGTCTTCTGTTTTTGAGAAAGAATTTTCTGCGCCTTGACTCATGTCGCTAGTGTGTATTGAAGATGCGCATATCTGTCGGCCCCAAGCACAACTTAATCAAGCAAACGAGTAGTTCGATCACGCCAAAAAGTTGGCCCAAGGAGTAGCGGGACGACGGAGCCCAGGGTTGGAGAAGCGTCCTGAAAACTGAACGAATTTTCGAAAAAAAAAAGGAAAAATCAGGTCTCCAACGAACGAAACTTGAAAAAATGTAGCTTGAAAAAAATTCGAATGAAGTAAAATCGAAAAAAATCGCTCGAATAAAAATAAAAGGAATAAAACTTGAAAAAAAAATCGTTCGACGAAATTTCAAACGAACGAAAATAACGAAAAAACTGGTTTATAGCCCCTGTGGTTCATAGAGGGGAGTGCACTATCGTTGTGTTCCGTGGCAGGGATGGTATCGTTGTTGCAGACTGCGGCGGCACTGGTCTCCTTGCTGAAGACCTCGACATAGATAGCCGATCCTTGTTGTGAAAGGCCCCGTCTCCATATAAGGAGCGACGCTTCGAACGCTCTGACCGTATCGGGGTGCGAGTTTTTGTAAGGACGTGCTGCTGCGATGACGAGGGAGGCGCAGCAAAAGTTCTGCCAAACAGCGCTCCGAGATCGCCTTGAATCAACCGCGTGCTTCTTGGAGCAACACGGTCTGCTGCGCGGCAGCTTCTCAATTTGAAGTAACATTCTATGAGAAGGCGCATTGTGGCCGAATCGAACCTCCACCACTGTGTGAGGGCGTACATAGAAACATAAAATGTAGAAGTTGCACTTGAGCCACTAACATTCTGAGATTACACTTATATGCCAACTTAAAGGAGTTCGAATATTCCTGTGGTAAGCGTCATATCATTACAGGATGGAGTCAGCTCAGCTGGCATGTATGCCGAAATGGCAGCATGGCTGCATAGTCAGGGGAAAACACTGCAAGGACAGCTTTTCGAACTATACTTCAAGTACGAATCTTTTTTTCTCTTTTCCTTACAATCAGAATTTCTCTCAACAAAATCAGTACCTCTCCATTCCCTTGAATAATTTCGAGGGTATCAAACTTTAGTCGGAACCCCCTGCAGACTATTTCCGGCGAAGGTGAATATGTGCCTAGATTTCACGGACAGGCAAAAAACACTTTTCGGCGTCTTCTTGAAATACAACGCTCTGCTTATTATTTGAAGTTATAGTGGGTAAAAGAACTGCCTATAGTCTTGCCTTTTTTCTCTGTACTTCATTCAGATACGGCTTTCACCTTGTTCGTTCTTCATATTGGTTCACACCCAGCCCATCTGTCACCAAACAGCTGTTCGACTCACTTCGGAAGGACCTAAAAGTGAGCATAGCAATAATTTTAAAATGAGCAGATGACCCGGTAACACATTTCGTATCCGGCCAAATACGTAGGTTTTGGACAACAATATACTCACGGGAATGCCGGCTCAGAACTGAGCCTTATTCAAAAATTGGCAGGGAAGCGGAGGAGAAGAAAAGCGCCCTCGCGTGGGTCGATCTGGAACGTAGCGTAGAGTTGCTGGCCTAGAGTTAGTGCCTACCCGACAGTCTTTTTCGGAGCGGAACTCACCTACTAGACCGCCAACTCACACTCCTCGCCACTCCCTGGGAGGGGCTGAGCGATGCAGACTGGTCGTTTCCAGCTGTTCGCTTCCATGGGCGCGTCGTAGCCAATCCAGGCCAACAACAACAACCCTCTCGATGTGTAAACAACAGCTTTTTGTCGTCGCCAACTGGTTTATTTGCCTGGGGGGCGGCGGTCGGAAAGACCAGGGATCGATTTCGCTGCGAGTTTAATAGACACTGCTCATGTGGAAGTCTCTTACTTCATAATCTCTAAGAAAGACTCACCTATGGCTTCAATTCTCACGTACCATCAATATCTTCCAGTTCCCGGAAAAGGTTGGGCCACAGACAGTCCAATCAGTAAGAGACCTCACCATAGGATATGACAACTCGCAGCCTGGAAACAAGCCTGTCAGTTTTTTCTCCTACTACTATAGTCTCCAGATAGGTGTCCTAGTATTTAAGCCCTCTTTATTAGGTATTGCCTCTGTCCAATACTTCCGAAATGATCACATTCTACTTGGCAAATGGTAGTCTTGCAACACTTCGTGCGTCTGGAACTGAGCCGAAAATCAAGTACTACATCGAGCTGAAGACATCACCGGGCAAGAAGCAGAGGTGGGGATTACCTACCTCTAACCTTAGTACATACTATTTATCACTGAAAATTGTTTACCTTTAGTGATCTTTCGGAAGTCACGAAAGAACTGGAACAACTCGAGAAAGATGTTGTCGAAACGCTGCTTCGACCGAAAGAATTTGGGCTGATTCCTAGGAAGTAGACTAGAATGACTGGAAAAACTACTAACACTCAAAGTTGATGAAACGCTGACTTATTCCCAATCAATCAACTCAATAACCTGATTTAAATTTTTAACCTATTTTTTTATTTTTTGATTTTAACCTGCGATGTACTGGTACCAAACATTGGTGCCTGACTCTATGCGAGAGCAGGTGGATAACAGAACTTTTCACACGAGCTCGGAATACTGCGTTGATTCCAAAAGCAGGAACAAACTCCGAAACAAGTAATTTTTGTGATCTACGAAGATCTTCAAAAGCGCCGACTGCACTGCCCGTGTCCAACCCGTATACTTAGTATCTAAATCACTCCTTTTCGGATGTCACAAATGCGGATAATCCGATATCCGAAAACTCTAAAAAACGCATTACCTGAATCGAACCAATATCCGGTAAATTTAAAATTGGCACTATCTGAATCGAACCATTATCAGGTGTCGAAAATTCGGATAAAATTCGGGTAAAATTTCGGATAAAATCGGTTTTTTAACGGATAATTTTCGGATAAAATCGCATAAAATTGCACTAGGCCACGCATATTTTCCGTATCGCCTTCTATTTAGTACATAAGCACAGGATTTTAATCCTCTTTCCGAAATTGGAAAAGTCGAAAAATTAGCGTGGTCAACTGAAGTGACCAAGCGACTAGTTATTCAGTGTAGAAGTTTTTGGGAAAGTTGCTTTGCATACTTTTACTAGCTAGTTATTCTTAGTCAAACCTGTGTATGGACAATACTGAGCCTCCCAACGACGATAGTAATTGAAGATTTGTTTTCATATTTTTATTAATATGCATATATGAAGATTGAAGTTTGTATGTGAACATGCTGCGAATGCAATGAAGGACTAGTGTTTGCTCAATTATGGATGTTTTCAAAGGCTTGTCTTGAGTGCCTGGTTAATTTTTCCCCGTTTTGCCTCAACTTTGTTCCGAAAATATCCGAAGTTATCCGAAATTATCCGACCGGATATCCGTATCCGAATCATTGGAAAAATGGCATTATCAGAATCGATCAATTTTCCGAGAATTTCAAAAAGCGCATCATCTGAATCGAACCAATATCGAGAAAATTTGAAATCGGCATTATCCGAATCGATCCATTATCCGAAAAATTATCTTCGGATAACAAGTATACCAACCCAGCGCGTTGATGCATCTGACCCCAGGGAACGACTCGGGGTCACCCTCCACCATTAGAAACAAAGTGTCGAGTAATTAACCCAATACACCTAAGAAACGGGGAGCGAAGCGGCCTCCATGCATTCACCGTAACCATCGCGGGGTGAGATCGCTGTTCAACACAGGCTGTAGCTAATTGCGGACTTCTATCAACATACTGTAGCCGGTGCTATCATAGCGGGGGGGCACTATGGCGGTTGCACTTGGCCACGCCCATTTTACTGTGCCGCACTAAATTTAAGCACCTACCCAGGGTTCTCCTCCCCTGCCAAACTCAGGAGAGTCATTGCGGCACGGAAAAATGGGCGTGGCTAAGCGCGAAAAACAGTGCCCCCCGCTATGATAGCACCCTGTAGCTTTTGCCATATCAGGTATTTCTCCGGATTAGATGAGATTTATCGGTAAGGTGTTTTCATTCTCACATTTTCTCTTCTTTTTATTGCTTCCACAGCTGTATTCGAACAAGTGGGAACAGAAATTCTCTGACTGATCACAGCTGTTTCGGAAAAATGGATGATACCACAGTACATCACAAGAAGTCCGCAACAGCACCACCGCTTCTTTCCATTGCTGTCAACTATATGTCAATAAATTGCGGATTTAGCGACAACGAGAAGAATAAGACGATTCTAGCCTACCAAAAAAAGGAAAACCCTCCTCGCTCCTTCGGAACTGAAATTCCCGGGTCTTAGCGAGCGTAGGTAGAACCGAAAATTTCGGTCTCTTGGAATGAGAGGGCATAACAGGTCGCTCTCTTGCAGGCTTCCTGCCACTCACCAGCAGCGTAATGGAGAGTCAGATTTTCATTGGAAAATGGATCATTTGAAAACTAGATTCGACTGCACAACCCTATTTTCTTGTTTCGAAACTCTGTGTTTTCAATCGTTGTGTGAATGTGCCATCTGTTATATCCTGCCGCGAATGCGTTATTGCGATGATCAGGTAGAGGAGTTGGCAGTGCTGCCTTTAGTCAAAGCGTCTAGACCTAATGCTAATTTCAAAACGAAATTCGCAATAATTTGCATTTTGCGTGGTTTCCGACTGATAGCACACTGTCACCGACGTGCTCCAGGTGCCCTGATCAGAGATAAGTGGAATGAAAATGTTAAAATACGCAGGTTGAGCTTGGTCTGGAGATTTTTTTTCTCGGTTTTCGGAAAGGGTGCGACACAATAAAAAAGCGAAAGCGGTAACCGCGGAAGAATCTTGAAATTGTTGATTAAAGGCTTATACCGCAATAGATTTCTGCGTTACAGCCGGCACGGATCGCTCTGACACTTTTAGTTTATTGACGGTTGGCGCGAAATCGGTGCACTTGTGTCACATGCGCACCGAGTTTGCGCGAACTGTCAATGGGAAATAACAAGTGTCAGTGGAATCCGGGTGGTCGTCTTGTGGCGCCAAACAGTGAGAAGATTGGACGGATCAGAGGGAAGGACTGAGCAGCGCTATTGGTTACCAAAGTGGCTTTGACCAATAGAAGTGCCTAGCCCTTCCCTCCGATCCGCCCACCCTCCTATTTGCCGCCAAAGACGACCACCTGCGCAATGGGTTGCAATCAGGGGTGTGCGTAAATGAAACTCTAAATTTCGTAAATCGTAAATCGTAATTACGGTTAAACCACCGTAAATCGTAAACCGTAAATCGTAAGCAGCAAATTGTGACGATGACCGCTGAAAAATATTATAACAAAGAGCTATTTAGGCTTTTTTGCTTTCTGAGCTGCAGATTTAGCTATGAGTATGGAAGGGAGAAAGAGTGTGCAGATTTGATCGCCCACTGCAGGCTCAATACATACGCCTCATGTAGTGCTATGTTCACGAAAGGCATCATACTAATGGTTCGAGGAAGGGGCTGTCCTTAGGCTAACTCAGTTGTTTCAACGCGTAGGTCGATGGAATGCCATTCCTAAAACCGCTCCATGTTGACAACAAAGTTAGGCAAGCGTGCGACGCCCGAAAAATGTGTCTGCTACCTCTGAGGCCCCGTCACTGTCGTCCGATCGGTTGTTGTCAGCACGGCACTTGCGGACTACGGCTGTTGCATCATGCGACACGTGAGAATCGTGCTAGGACCAGTTGATCCCAGCACGATTCACCTTTCTCCCAGCACGATCATCACGTGTCGCGTGATGCAGCAGCCGTAGTCCGCAATCGCAGACCGGAATTAGGCTCCGAGAACGACAGTACATAATGCAAATCAGGTGTAGAAAATATGGCCGGACTGAGCAAGCCTGTGCCATCCCTGTCAATGGGAATTTACCAAATCGCTCATTCAGACCTAAAATCCCCCAAATGTAGCTGGACTGTACCCGCATAGCCTGTCCTGTTCCAGCCGTGGCCGTCTCGGTCGATAGGCATGTGTTTCGCTCCTCACTTGGGCAGAAAATCCCCCCCCCCCATTCTGACCGGACTGAGCTGGCCGTAGTGCGCTCGTGTACGCCGGCATAATCGACTGGCGTGCGTCCAACACACTGAGGCATCTTTCATAGTCCTCACCGCTAAAGCGGGACGCGCGTGGCGCGCAGGACGAGGGGGAAGCCACTATGAATGCTCCGGCGGGACCGGCATGGCGGTGCGGATAAAGTCGGGCATTAACTGTGACATGCAGAAATTCCTGGATTGCATTTGCGTATGCGGTAGCGCAGGATAGTCCCAGAATTATTTATGTTGAAGTGGACTTAAATCGAGAAGCAAGTATTGATAGAAACGGTAAAACCGCCGCGGCTGTTTGGGCAGCGCCGCTATGGCGGTGCTGGTGAATTATGGAAGTTCTTCCCGCGCGTCCCGGGTGTGCAGCGCGGTAAGACCTTTCACAGTCCACCGCCCTTCCCGCCGTCACGCGCGTGCCGCGCTTGCGGTGAGGACTATGAAAGATGCCTAAGGGCGGCGCAAGACAGAGCAGGATCACTAGGGACGGGAGAGGACGGCTCAGAGTTACTAGCGACGTCGAAGGACGGTTCAGTCCGGATTCGGCCGACTATGGCGGGACGTGAAACAAGCTGCTGGGTCACAGGTACTCACTTATACCTGTGATACTTATCCCTGAACGTTAACGCCATTGTAAGCGTTGAAAACTAGCCAAAATGACCGTATTTGAGCCACTCTGAATAGCCGAATTTGAGGCCTCCGCCCATTTGCTACTCAGGCGATTCTGATTGTCCTGACAATAACGGTTGAGACCCGGAGACTGGGAGAACGAGCCGAACTATCAGGCGGCTCCGACTCCTATTCGGTGCGAGTGGGGGCCGAGAATCGTCTGAGTTTCTTTCGCTTCTTGATCTTTATGCCCTCTGCGTAGATGTAACCCTCTCAAATGACAGGCTAGAAGCAAACTTTGAATCCATTTTTGGCTTCATTGGAGCACCTCGCTCTCGATTTGTTTTACGCCAATCAAGTATTGAGAATCAGTACGGTTGCTCATCATGAAAACCTCGAACACAAAGTTCCTTGTGAAGTGTTTTAAGCTGCATTGCGATATAGACGACAGCTAATGAGACGCGCGCAACGCGGATCTGGTACCCAGCGCCTCCAACTCCGACCGCGTAATTATAATAATATAATCACGTCGAAAATTGATGATCAAGTCGCGCTGGAGCGAGAAGCCGGAGTTGTACCTATCTACTGGCCAAAAACGTTGGTTTACGCAAAGTGAAATAGAGCAGGTCAACTCGAGCTGCCTTGCATTTTACCTCCATTGCATGTATTTTTATTTACGAAAATTTGCGATTTGCGGTCGAAAATGTCGTAAATCGTAAACCGTAATTACGAGGCCAAAAAACACCGTAAATCGTAAAATCGTAAATCGTAGACCGTAATTACGCACACCCCTGGTTGCAATCCATACTCACTGTGCAGTTTTCGAAACGTGGAGGCCCCAAAAGGGTCAAGCCTCATTCTGAAGGATGTACATTTTGTGAACATGCAGAAGTATCGCCGTCCGCTCCCCGAGGGTATTCTTGATTCACGACGCCATTATGTAGTCGTCATTTATGGTCACACCAGCAATCACAAGACTTTTGTATAAGTACATAACATTCAACAAAGGACAGATTCTGATGAAAGCTGTGTTAGAGGAACTGGGAGTAACAATAGATGAGAACGAAATGTTACATTATCGAATCAAAGTTGAATGAATGATATTAGTAAAACTCCGTATTTCTCTTACGTACACACAAACCCAAGAATAACCGCAGATACAATTAACAGAAGGCGAAGTGTGCCAGTAAGTATTCTAAGGAATCACAGTTAACGATATGAAGCTCGTAAACATTATTTACAACATATAAAAGCTTATCTCAACTGAAAGTGTGCTCAATGCATTAGATCTCTAAAAGTAAGAAACGTGATTACGGTATGATTACAGTAAGAGAAGGCTCATGAGTATTCAAATCACTTCTAATCTCTGTCAATATGACAAGGAACATGCAGAGTGGAGAAAAATACATTACTAGAGATTAGTACAAAAACAATATCAGCAAGCATCCTATAACTTATTCAGCGAACTTCTTGAAAATTTCTGACAAAGCCGCATAAGTGCCTGTGGTGAATCCAAGAACCGCGAAACAGAGAAGGATTATGTTCCTTACCCACACTCTCGGTGTCAACTCTTGCTTCGCATAACAGGTCTAAAATGGAATTCTTACCATATTTTGGTGAGGAAACCGAGAGGTAGAAAAAAATCAGAACTCACTAGTAGCTCTATGCAAGGCGGGAATAGTAGCGCCATTGAAGCTCCAGAAAATGCGCCAATTAGAGAAATGAACAGAGCTAGATGTGGAATGAGTTCAGCAACAGCACCTCAAATTCGCCAATGAATCTACCGCAGTCCTTCTTTAAACGTTCTATTGGCTAAGTTTCGGGCTGAGCCCTTCTAATTCTGGGTGCTTTGGAAGGTTAGCACCCACGCTCCCTGTAAGGCATCTTTCATAGTCCTCACAACAAGCGCGGCACGCGCGTGAGGCGCGGGATGAGCGGTGGACTATGAAACTTTTTACAACGTGGGACGCGCGCGAAACAACTATGAAATCACCGGTGGCACCGCCATAGCGGAGCGGGTTAAAGTTGGGCTCAACTGCGACATGCACACAAATTCCTAGTTTGCATTGCGTATACGGTAGCGTAGGATAGTTCCAGAATAAATTGTGTTGGAAAGGGCTTCGCGATAAAACATGCTTCTTTTCCTCTCTAAACCCTATTTGGATTCAGAGTAGTAGGATCCATTAGAAAAAATTGCGAAAAAACGCTGTCTCGGCCCAAATTTCAAGCCTGAGCATTCTTGTTTTTTGATGGTGGTTGTCGAGCCCACTCCACATCACAGGCATCGATGATCTCTAATATCAAGAATATCAACTGGCTTGAAATTGAATTTCAATCCATGAATAATAGCTTTCGGACTGACCTGTTCGAATATTTACATATGTACTCATCTAGTCAAAAACTGACTAAAGTGATTGCTTTTATTGTTCGATTGTTTTTATTAGGTAAATTTGTTTCTTCCTCTGAGTGTCGGTGACTTTTGACTGCTCAGCATGAGACTGCGATCCTTTTGGGCGAAGCTGTGCACGGGTGCACGATTTGGCAACCTAGTACCTTAATAGTTCTATTTATAACTCGTTTTTTTTGCCGCGTAACCTTCGTGGTTCTGTAGTCGTTTGCGGATCAAGTTGATTTTTGTTTTTTCCACAACTTTTCTGATCGCGACCACTGCCTTTAAACGGAGAAGCGAGTATTGATTCGAATGGTGAAACCGCCATGACGGTGCCGCTATGGCGGTGCTGGATGGGCGGCAAGCGCGTCCCGCGTAGTGAGGACTTTCATAGTTCACGGCGATTCTCGCGCCCGCAGTGAGGACTATGAAATATGCCTAACACAATGCCTAATTAGGATCATTCTAAAGCAGAACTTGTGTGCTCGAAAACGCATTTCAAGAGTTAAGAAGAAGATAGCAGTGGCACGAAAAGGGTGCCGTTCACTAGGGAAGTCCCTGAGTGCAAAATCGATTTTTGAAAGACGCTCTACTGCTAATTGTAAGGGAGGCGATAAGTAATAATTTTATGTTTTCAAATTTCGCTAAATGTACCTAGTTGGATCAAAAGGGCTGAAACAAGCTCTTGGATTTCACAAAATTGAATATTTTCAGCCAGGGAGGGGTGATTTGGGGGCGCTGAACATGAAGATGAGGCTCGTCTTCAATGTTTCCAAAAATAAGGATAGGTTACGGTAGCTAAACGACATTTCAACCATCGTAAATTACCGTAATCTTTCGAAAAACATAACTGACCTCATTTTCCTCTTCAGTGTCCCAAATCACTCCCTAAGAAAGCTTGGTCTGAAAATGTTCTAATTCGTGAAATCTAAGAGCCACGTTACGCCCTTTTCGATCCACCCAGGTGCTATTAGGGTACTTTGGAAACAAAAATAGTTGATTTCCACCACCACCCACAATCCCCAAATAAACCATTTTTCAGAACTTCATTTTGCACCCAAGAACTTCCTTAGTCGGTTTTAGGAACCGCTACATCCATGGCACCTTTCTGGTTTCCCTGGCGCCTTCAAGGCATCAAACTTGAAACGCATGTGTCTTTAGAGATTTCCTAACGAACTGCAATTTTTTTTTGATTTTTTTTCAAATAATCGACTTCTCGGCAAATCCGAAAATCACGGTTTTCAAATAATCGATTTATCTCCAATAAGTCGGAAATCGCCTTTTTGATTTGTCCGCAACGTCAACTTTTCGAATAATCGACGTACTCGATTTAATCGAAGCCGGCTATTTTTCAATCCGATGAAGATTCTATCATTCGGCTCTACAGGATTCTGTTTATCATTCGTTTTCAAAATATTTCCGAGTCTTAAACTTAAAAAATTTTGAAAGAAAGTTCCAACTAAATGAGCAGATGATACAAGTAGACGTCCGCGCATACGACGCCTTGATAAACTTAGGAAACTTATCGCCATATTTAGTAGCACCCCGTGAAAATCGGAACCATTCTATACTAACATGTGGCCAGCACGCCGAGGTATCGAGCAGTGTAGATGTAGCAGGTCTGTTTTGCGACCGGAATTTTACGTGTAATCCATTTCTCAACTCGTTCCATCGGCACATAAAACTGCAGAGGATACGAAATCATTATGCAGGCGACGAACATCAACTTGATTGTTTGATAGAACCTGAAAGAAGCCATTAAATCTTGCTGCCACTCCAGTTTAAAGAGGGAAAGTCCAAGTATGCAGAAATTAGAAGAAAATTCATGACTAACGGTGTCATCGGCAGATTAAGCGTAGCCGTGTCCTTCACATCGTTGCCTAACGAGAGATATCTGGAAAAAAAGCACAACTGTAAGAACTCCTTATCTCGCAATGCCAAAATACCCAACTGGACGGAACAGTGAGCGCATAACACATGTCATGTCAGAATTCTCGTAGCAAAGCGGTCTGTTTGTCTTCCTAGTGCAAAAAAACAGGATAAACCTTCAGTCACGGCCTTTAGCATTCGCACTTTGCGCAAGCCACCCTCTCGCGTTTAGTTCAACCAAGGCTCCCGTCAGACTTGGTCGAAAAACCGACCGCGTCCGGGGCGGGAAAACCGACCTCAGGTGCATTGGCCCTGCCTAGGTGCGCGCGTGGAACACCAGTATTGACTGGGTGGATTGCGGACGCAAGAAGAAGGACTCAATCGGTGGATTTTCGGCACCCGTATGTCACTGCTTCGGTGCGTATCGACCGACTGAGACTCAGTCGGTCGACCAACTCTAACGGGGGGCCAACTGCAGATTGGACTTATAGAAAGGCAAATCCAGGAACGGTTATGCAAATGTAAATCGCCAGTAATATTTCCATATGGCGCCGACTATCCGGAAAACATAGATCTGATTCCTACTGTCGTCACCCCTGATAAGAACCTGGAAAATGACACAGGACAGAAGTTGTCTCTGTTGGGTACAGCAGCCAAATTCTTACCCGTAGAATCCCGTAACGGAGAAAATCGCCAACACAACAAGACAACTCGAATTGAGCACGCCGTTCCACGCGATGAAGGAATGCGGGTTTCGCATACGGTTTTCAATCGGCATAATCTACAATATTGCTTAGCACGAAATTAGAAATAATATTGACCATTCATGGGGTGTGGATGTAATCGAAACCTACCACAGCAACACCCTCAAACGCAAACATCACAGAACCAAAGAACAGAGGTAGATCACCGAGACGTCAGAACCACGGCAAGGAACTGACAGGACGGAGATCTGAAATCGTTGGATGTCACAAGGAAAGGCTTCTTCTATTTGCTAAAAGCAGCAAAAAACTTGCCAGAAACAAAGAAAAACAGAACAATCGCAACAGCAAATATGTACACAACATTAGCGGCCATCGCCAGAGGGGCCAATATAGACAATCTAAATGGCTCTCTAGTTTAAGAAGCTGAAAAACTTACGAGAAAAAAACGAACGAAATTTTCAACATTCTGAAACCCATACCTTCGAATAGAACAAAGGGTCAACATAGGGAACAACAGGAGACGCATCCACACTGCTTTTGAAAGCTGGATTGAGGTATTGTTGTTGAAAAACTGAAAATCTGTGCGTAGCAACCCTGCCAAACGCGGCATCTCAGCTCTTCAGAATAAGCAAAAAAAAATCGAGCACCCATTTCCTCCGCTTCCCAAATCAGCACCTCTTCGCTCCGCCCACATCAGGGTTTCCGGTCTGAATAGGGACGAGGCCATGGATTTTGATCAAAATCTACGTTCTTCCATTGGTTATGAGTTTGGTTACATATTTTGACCTGCTCAAGCGCGATAGCTGCGAACGACGAGGAAAAACAGGCCCGAGACAACTCGTCCACGAATTTCTCACCGTCCAAGTTCACAATCTCTGAGGGGCCGTAACTCCGATCAGTGGGTTCTGAGCGATTCTGGGGGCACCATTGTGATCAGCCATAAATTCGCTTCAAAATAGGCAAAAAAAAACTGGAAAACTATGCTAAGAACTGTGATTTTGAAGGCACAGTCCAAGGTCAGGAACGAAATCTGAGATTTTCACATAATTGTGAAGCAGACCTACCCTATATGACACTTTCAAAGTGCGAGGTCTTAATTCCTCCGAGTAATCGAGATATAGGAAGAAGCCACTCTAGCGCTCCCACTGAAAGAAGCCACTTTGGTACGCCCCTTTGCCATCTTTCGAGCTCAACAGCGGCGACATGAGCGATGTTTTTCGATCCGTACCCCAGTCCTTCCTTTCATTATCAGCCTCACTCTTTATTCAGGTCTGCTCCCACATATCGGTTGCAAATGACGGAAGTTACAAGCCTCAGACAACTCGTCCAACATGCTTTCGCCGCTCGATTCCAAGGATTTTTGAGGGCCCATAACTACGTTCCCAGGGGTTCTTGTACGACTCCAAAAAACATAATTGAAATCGACGTGAGACCGTTTTCAAGAAAGGAAGAGAAACAGTAAAACAATTTTGACGTTGGACTATGCCTTCGAGGCCATTAGAGCTGGTCACCTGAGCAAGACAGAATGGGTGAGAAACTAGTCGGTGATTAATGAGCACGACAGGTCGGAAGCGTGGATATGTCAGATGAGATGCTTGATAGGAATTTTGTACTTTCTTCTTCTTTGCGGCCACGTCGAGGGTTCTGTCATAGGTTGAGGAACTGGGCGACCAGTAATGGATTCGTCCATAGGTCCATTGTGGTCAGCGTGGTTTTGTACTTTGCTTGTGACCAAGGAAACACATTTTTTTCCACGAATCGCGGGGTCCCTCACTATATATCTGACAAGTTCCAAACTGCAATTCCTTCGAATAAGCATGATATCGGAGGAAACCACTGTGACACGCCACTAAGTGGAAGTCGCTTTAGCTCGGCACTCTGGCGATCTTTCGATGTTACTAGAGGCTAGATGGTCAACAGATTTTGGTCGACACATTCGATATCACCTTCCTTTTCTGTAAAACTTCACGCTGATTCGTTTTCACTCAAAAGTGGTCAGTGACGTGGGTTACAGGCTTTTGACAACTCGTTCAACAAGGTTCTGCAAAAAAAAATGAGGACTATTTTAGCAGGGCCAAACATCTGTTTGCAAGTGCTTTTGAGAGGTCCAAGATAGATAATTGTAATCAGAGCGAGCTCCTCTCTAATATCTTATATATAAAGAATGGAAACGGCGCGACCAGAAATCCGCGGCGGTGGCTGCGCCTCAACTCTTCAGCGTTGTCGATACGCAGCGCGGCGTGTTGCGCGCAGCGCGGCGTGTCGCGCGCGGCGGCTCACAGCTGATTATTTTCTTTCCGCTTCCACCGATTTTATTTCCATGATTTATATATTCCTGTTTTCTTCTTTTTTCCTTTGATTTTTATGTATAGGGTGTTGTTCGCTGGTGTTTTCGATTTTGTTTTTAAGGTGTTTACTTTATGTCGAGATGTTTACCTGATGTTTGTGTTCACCTCTAAACTAATTTCACCTCTAAACTTTTTTTGGAAACTGAACTTATTGATATCGCAATCGCAATTAAGATAATGTTTCCGTTTTTTGTTCAGAGGTGAAATTAGATTTGGGTATCTGTTCCATCATTTTTTTCAGTTTTGATGTCGATCTCTTCTCAATTCTTGCGGTTTTTTTTTCATAAAACTGGAAAAACATCCATGAAGCAGTTACTCAAAGCTAATTTCACCTCTAAAATTTTTAAAGCTTTATGCAAAAAAAAATTGTGAAATCAATAATTTTAGTTTGAAAAAAAGTTGAGGATTTTGCCGCGAATCTGCCGTGATTTTCGCTACTGCTCACCAAAATGCGAATCATCAACCCTTACGTACCCTTCGTTTTGTATTCGGCCGCCCCACCGACCGGGCCATCTCCGCTCCTACTCGAAATTCAGCTTCGAGTATGTTTTAGATTCAGTTTGTGCTGTCCTATAACCTTCTAAAGTTCAAGTTCCGATGAGAAACAGTTGACAAAATATGTGCAGAAACCTTGTGCTTGAAAACAGACCCGCATATTCTTGTGTCGAGGCTACAAGGATGCAAATTCTGCATGTATTCTACGTAAAAACGAAGGCTAAATTTGAACCATTGCTCTCTTTGACGCTAAACCCGTATATTCTCGCTATAATTTTGTAGCGAGAATCTACGGATTTAGCGACAGCCTGTGTTGTAATGCAATCTCGAACCCGCGCTGGCTACGTGGAACGCAGGGATGGCGTTCGAGCAGTGTTGGCCCAGTAAATCCACGGATAACTTGACACTCCGTGGGTGGTCGTGGAGGGTGCCCTCTCTGGAAGACCTTGCTAGGGATAATTTTGGCCGGTGGTGTGCTGCAGGCCGCGGAGAAGAAACGGTGATGGGTGATAAGCTCGATCGCAGCGGGGATCATCAATAAATTTACAATAGTAGAAAAAGAAAAAAAGTATATAAACGTGAATGTTTTTGTCAATTCGAGTGTTTCCAATTCTTATATTAAAAAATTCTCTCCCCAGATTGAGAAGAATAACCCTAAAATCCTTCGCAACGACTGAAACTGCATTACTACCTCGCCCAGTGCCAAAAATACCACTAGGCGTGAGATTGTGTGCGGGGTCCGTAATCACGTCGCGCCAAGTGGGTGTCCGCTCGGACATTCGGGGGGCACCAGCCGAGGGCCCGTCGGGGACTCATCCGAGCGTCCCAAACTCGGCAGCAGCCCCCGAGCGCCCTCGGACCAACCCCCCGCTTCTCTTGGCGGCTGATCCGCGTACCTTTTTCGAGTGAAGCGCGGGAATTCAAAACCGTAAAAACGGTTTTCGTCGCATTCCACTATATTTTCACCGTTATTATGCCAATACTAGTACTTTTTCACTATAATAAATAAAATAAAATACAACAGAATAAAAAATAAGTCATTAAATAGGACTTCTATCCTTTAATGTATAAAACACAAAAATATTGTTTTAATTTAATAGTCAAAGCACAGTCATTATTGTCACGAAAATCTGCTCAGCTGCGGACAGCCACTGGTGAAACTTTTGAGCATTGTTTGGTCTAATCCAAATCATTTCGACCTCCAGATTTTGAAAATGGGATATTGTCTGTGGGTGTCAATTAAATGATGGAATGGTACAGTTTGCGGCAACGGGCAAGGGCTGTTGTGCGGTTGCGTATTTCCGCTAAGCGTACTGTAGGTTGCGCCATAATCGACGGCAAAGTTGTATTTTCTCTGGATTTTGAAGAAAAAACACCGAAAACAATGGGGGAGCAGTAAGTTTTCCCCCTCATGAAACATCAATGAACCTAGAGTCTTTATCATTGAAACACGTAGAAATAATTAGAAAAAATGAAAATATACAAAAAAATGGAAATAATAGAGAACATTCCCTTTTTTTTGGTCATTCCTGTGTGTATCTATGGTGAAGACTTACGTATATTGATAGTGTCTGTGGTTGGGGAAAAACTTGCTGTTTTCAACGTTCCCGATGCTTTTTTCATTATTCAGGAGAAAGTTACAACTTTGCCGTACTTATAGTCAGAAAATTTTGAAGAAAAGAATCAGTTCTCCAAAATTTTCTGACGACATTGGAGAGGAGCTCGCTCTGATTAAAATTATCTATCTTGAACCTCTCAAAAGCACTTGCAGACAGATTTATAACCCGTCGAAAATCTTCCTTTTTTCTTGCAGAACCCACGCCACTGGCCACTTTTGTGTGAAAACGAATCAGCTTGGAGTTTTACAGAAAAGGAAGGTGATATCGAATGCATCGACCAAAATCTGTTGACCTTCTAGCCTCTAGTGACCTCGAAAGATCGCCAGCGTGCCGAGCGAAAGCGGCTTCCACTTAGTGGCGTGTCACAGTGGTTTACTCCGGTATCATGCTTAGTCGAAGGAATTGCAGTTTGGAACTTGGCAGATATATACGGAAAGGTCTAACTCACAATAAGTTGAAAATCTCAGATTTCATGTCTGTGAGCGTACTAAGCCTTTCAGGCTTATACACCTCCAGTCGCGCCAATAAAAAGAAAGACAACAGGCGGCTACGCAAGTTAGTGGTTGCCCTTTAACCTTTGAATGGCGGTGCAACTTGTCTTGCTTTAGTAGCCGTTATGGTACGGTTGCTATACGCATAGAGACCGCAAGAGATGAGGGCAGCCCAAGGACTGATAATGGGGCGAAGAGAAAAAAATCATTTGGAATCAGGAGGGGGGTCGTTATATGTTGAAAGAGGTCGGCACCGAGAGATTTTTTAACATGATGACGTTGGACGCGGTTGTTCCTCTATTGAGACAGGGTATACCAAGGATAAACACACGGTTTGAGAGTAAGTTCACCATGAACTCCCTGCACTCTTCAATGCCCTATGTCGCTCTTTCGCTACTCCCGTCTTTCTTGAACCATTGATTTATCGCTGACAAATCCGGACCTTTCTCTGCTTCACCACCTCCATAAAACATGAATAATAAAGAAACTCACATCTTCTACATTATCAGCCATAAATACAAAGTACACGCAGCAGAAACCTAATTGAGAAACAAACATATTAACATTGAGTAACTGCCTGAAAGAACAGAAAAATATGGATTCGAGGGAAAATCAAACCAAGTGAACCACATACTTGAAAAAATATCCTCTATGTCGAATCCATGACGGGCCCATCTCGACCGCTCCCCGCAATATGTTAGCATAATCTATTAAATCTCGCCCATTTCTGAATGAAAAGTCACAGTTCAACACTTATATAAACACATTCTGAAGCCAAATTGATATGGACAAGTGTTGAAAACTGGGGGAGAAACACACCTGTTACAGACAAAATGAGCTGCGAACACAACTTGTCGCATACAGTAGAGACAAACGAGACATATTATCACAGTAAGAATCAAACCCAACTGAAATGCGATTTATATGATCACGAAAGGTGTAGAAACGTGTCACTGTTTCAATTTTAATACATATATAATCCTCTTCCCATGACATTCAAGTAAGTTACATTTATATTACAAGCAACTTGTTTTCATTTTTCTGAGTACATGGCTTTGTTGATAGCAGACGACCAGCGGCAAAGCGTCAAGGCGTCGGAGCATGATGCGCCAGCGCTGAAACGCTGGCGCATTCAACGTGTTCGAGGACGGCACGTGGTTAACGATAGTATCGATAATATTAGTGATAGCCGCTACTGAGCTATGGCTCCACCGTCAGCGACAGAGCGGCTGCAGTGGTCGCTGGGGAGTCAGATCAATAACGAATGTTAAAGATGCAAACCCCCAGCGTCTCCTGGCGTTAGGTGGTCTGTCATGGACGGAACCTAAGGTCAATTTAACACACAAACTAGAAAGTCCCCAACAAAACGAAAGGGGTCGGAAACTTTGCCAGGCCGAAGCAACCCTTAGTATTCAATGAAAATTGTAGGAAATATAAGAACTTTTCAAAATGACAAAATAAATAGTAATTATAAAGAACCAACAAGTGAAAGAATAACTCACAAATAGACCGGAGTGCTTGAAAGCTAATGGCAGTGAGAGAAGACCCGTTCCCAGCATTGCTTTCACCATATGGATGAACGCTTGCTCAGAGGTGAGCGTGTGCTGAGAAGCAGCACGCTCTTGAAATAACGACGTATCCTCCACTGGTCCTACAGGAGGGCGCTAAACGAAAAGGAAAATATATATATGGAAACACGAAGATTTCTAGGGTAGAAAAAACATTTTTTGCTACTGAATTTTTTCAAATCAATAGGACCCCGCACTTTTCGAAAAATCACCTTCCCAAATAAATGTTTTTTTCTTTTTGAAAGAGCCCAACACGAGGTGTGAAGCATAAGAGGATTGCGCAGACCGCTCCTACACAAACCAAGGCTTGTCGGTATTTTTGGTGATTTATTCATGTTCCTACCTCCAGAACCCTGAGTGATTGCATTGTCAGCGATTTTCTCGGACTCCTTCCCTCTCGAAGCCTCAATTTTATCACTCAGACTTCCTCAAATGATGTTCCACACCAGGGATGAACGGGATTCCGATTTATCGTTTGCCGAAGGTTTTTGACTATCCTAATTCTGTTTTTCAAAAAAAAGCCCCTGCCGAACCTTCAAGAGGTTATTTAGGGAGGTGAATCTGAGTGTGAGGTCTGTTTTCAGTTTTCAAAGAAGCAATGGATGGGACCCACATATCGACAGGAACTATGTTTGCTTAGTTCAAACCGAACACCCAGTGAGAATGGGTCTTATCCCGAGAGATTCAGGTTTACCCATTTTTAAAGTGGGCTTTTTTCCACGGATGATTTCGTTTGCTCATGCTTTCATTGAATCTGATAGGGGCCTCTGCCTTGTCTGTGTTTACGTGGAACTTAAAACCTGAACAAATTGTACATATTGCCTTTTCGTTAGAATTAGTCTTGTGAATAGAAGGGCTGCGACGATAGCTCGTCACGCGCGACCGAAATCCCGCTAGCTGGAGGTGTTCCAAACGCCGCACGACTTGCCGCAATGATTGTGCTTCGTCCATTCTTAAGACTATCGTTTCTGTTGTTTGAGATTAGGATCGTGATATCTGTGTTTGAAATGCTCACTTCGAACGAATTATGAGCAACCTTAGCCTGCTTTCTAGATTTTCGTGGTGCTTCCAATCTGAACGTCAATTAAAAAAGATCAGGATATTATTTAGCGGTTTTCCTAAATGGAGATTTTCCGCCGACTTCCTCGCCGTTGACTCATCACAGGCAAGGCAGGAGTATGCCATCAAGGCTGATGTGATAGAACAACGCCGAGAAAGTGGCAGAAGAATCTTCTACCAGTAAGAGATCTAAATGAGTAATGAAGTTATATAAACAGATTAACAATGGGGTATGTAAAGCCACCAGAGGTTAGAAATCTATTCAGGTAAGCTTATTTAAATTTACTCGATTTTCCTATGATTTTTTCCGAAATTTTATAGAAATTTTCGCTCATCCCTGTTCCACAGCCGGTGCTCAACTTTGCTTGCTGAATATTCGACTTTTCAAACAATTCGAGACATTTTTTCAGGCGAATGAATATTCAAATCACTCAATTCTGTTGAAGCACAGTCGGCACGGATTGCATTGATACCTTTGGTTACCATTGACGGTTGGCAAACACCCTCTGCGTTGGTCTATTTATTTTACAAAAAAAAGCAGACCATGTTATGCTCCTGAGGGGGGGGTCAAGAAAATGGCCAAAATTTTGACCAAATCACGCTGCTGGGGGGGGGGGGGTCAATAAAATTGGCCTTTTCCCACCTCGTGCGTGCAGTATAGGCTATAAAACGGCGAAATTCACATGGTTCCTACGCGTGCTGGTGCGGAGCGGAGGTTAGGGACAGTAAGAGAGCGGAGGGAAGACGGAGGCTGAGGCATCGCGCGCGCCGCTCGCGCCTCGAATGATGTGAATTACGTTTTATAGAGGGTACCTTGACCAAAAGTACCAATGCGGCCCATGTCGACTGTACCTGACACACTTAGTCGGTACGAAATCGGAAGGCAACCCGTATTACATAGATGACATCGAGAAAAATTGCGTAGAGAAGGGAATGGGCTTTCGATTGCTACATTAACGATGGAATACAATGCACCACTGAATAGCCAAATAGATTTATTTCGAAATCCCCTATTTGCGGAAAATCTAGTCATAATAGCTCAATAACAGCTAGGGAAGATAAAAACAAAAAAAACTATGAAACGATCTTGAACTGCTCAAAAAACTCAGATCTCATAACAAAAGCTCATCTCAAAAAATTACATGACCAGCAGCTGGAAACGAATGTATTTCGAAATGCTTGTATATGTGAAACATCATTGGCAATTACGTCACAACAGAGATGAACCAATGAAAAATAACACCAATCCCTGATCAAAGTGCGCTGACAATTCTAGGCATCAGTCAATCTGGTTGAGAGACTAATCCCGCAGTATCTTAACCTCAGTGCAACCCTAAACTTTTTCAATTTTTTTCAAACCAGATTCTTCCCATGAATATTCAATTTGCTGAGAATGAAATTGCGATGCTAAGTGTCATCCGAATGCTATTCCTATACAATAACTTTTAACAGTTGCGTATTAAAAGTAACTTCATTGGGTTAGTTGCAACTTTGAAAGCAAATTGTCACAGCACTGCTATACTCTTAAATATAGACTACATTTTTTCTTAGGAGTTTTGTACTAAATATTTATTAGCAATCTTATAATGGAAAAACAGATTGCCAGCGGATCATAATGCTTCGAATTATCCAACAACGACAGTTTTTCAGTCTGAATTTCGAAATTTCCGATTGAACCGAGTTTTGTGCTGAAGTTGAAAAAGGAAAACAAAAAAGTACTAGAGGAACAAACCTGCGTCGTTGTTGTGGTTTCGGTATCCGGCTCATTTTCAAATTCTCGGTAGCCTTCCCTGACTGGATTCGCCATTCGTTTCTGCAATTCGACCACATTGATAGACTCAGCAGCCATTTCGCAGAGAAATGGTGACGAGAAAGAAAGACGACAAGTTGCCGACTGACTGACTGCCGAACAGACGGACGAGGGGTGAAAACACGTGTGTGCGAAATTACAAAAGGGCGAACAGTTGAGTCGTTCGTCGCCGCCGCCACCGCACTCCCCGTCACTCAAAACACCCACGTCTCCCGATGGATTCAATAGAATTAGAGGAGCCAGAATAGATGGACGCCTTATGTTTTGAAGAAAATTCTCCTCTTATCAAGCGCCACCTTTTCCGAATAAGGAGAATGAAATTATTCAGTGAATGACGAGCATAGAAAATAAAAACACGTTCATAATAAAGCTAATCGATCGCGTGCGAACGGCTGACAGAAACTGGACCATCGGGCAGGCAGAAAGCAAGCAAGCAACCACCAGATGAGGGTCGCGATCGCAGACCCACAGACCAAACCACCAAAAAACCGCCGCCGTTTGCATCGCTTCATCTCACATTATATGTCGCTCTCGCCCAGACATCGAAATCTGTCCACATGAAAGAACAGCCAAAATGTCTAGTGAAGTGATAGCCGCTAATCACTGGGTGGTTGGAAAGAGGAATGAATCACCACCAGAACGGAAAACGAAAACTGCTAAAGCAGAACAAGAGTGTAATATGAAGAACACGGGGCATTTGAAAATGCTCAACCCTTTCACATTTTACAAGACATTCTAAATTATCCCTACTTTTTTCAACCAAAAAGACAGTCAAGGCGAATTTCGAGAACTGGAATTTGTGAAATTTTGTCTCATCTTTAGCAAATAAAATATACTTCGAGCATCTTTAGTGAAAAACAGGACTTTCGGTGAGCAGGGATAATGAAGAACACTTAATACTCTGACAGCCTTCGTTAGCGAAGGCGTTGAGCATCCCGTTGATCGAAAACAACACATACGAACGCCGTCAAGAACGGTTGAGTGAACGGGATGCTAAACGACTGATGACGTCACAGAAGGGACGGGGCAACCCTCCGTCGGCGAACGCGGTGCTCCCGCTTTGCGGAACGAGTCACCGAACGGGATGCTAAACCACGGGACAAAATCGATAACGCCATACATGCCACGTGCGCACCTCCTTCTCCTATGCCAACCGCTATACACTCACCTGGACCCTAGCCAAGTCTGCACCTTCTGTGCTTTCAAAAATCAATCAATTCTACGAATGCCCCGCCTCTTGCCTGCTCCCAGGATAGAGCACCCATGTTGGTGCAGGAGCAGCCAAGTGCAGGCACTCGTATTCCACTCAACTCCAAGGCAGAGCCCGAGGAGTGCACACCTGCCAATGAATTGAGTCGGTCAAGCCCCACCCCGAGACGGCTCGTATGTACCGCTGGTTTGCTGTTGGCTTCAACGTTACGTCGGTGCCGTCGTCTGTCGGCACTGCGCACGCGACACAACACGCATTGACTAACGCCACCCCCGATTCCAACCTCCGCCTACTGATTCTCCAAATCGGCGACCCTCCGACCCAAAATTTCCCGAATCTCTTACGGGGTCGCAAACGAGTTTTTGCCAGAGACTATAAGCGAAATACGGTTAACCTATCAAAAAGGAAAAACAATATGTTCTGCGCCAAAATTATAGGCGTGGAGTGGAATGAAATTGAATACTGATCAAGAAAGGAGAAGGAAACCGCTAGTTCGAAATGAATACCACATAAAATTTCAAAACATCCAAAACCACATGAGACAGAAAAACTTACATTTGTTTTCTGTTTTTTGTCTGCATGATGGCAGTTACTGATCGTTCTCAATTTTTTTCACATATAAATATTCCGCATAGTTCTTTGAAGTAAAATAAAGCCTCTGAATTGAAATAAAATCCAAGCTGGAGTGTAGCGACATAAGAAAAATCTGAGTTAGCATCTTCAACAGTCAATTTCCCATATTAAAATTTTCACGTTGTGATAAGAAACTCATTCTTTTTTGTAGAAAGAAGATACTCAGTAAAAAAAACTAATAAGAATCAGCTTGTGGCTTTTCAAAGGATTTTGTGATCTAGATAAATAAAAAACTAACAGAAAGCCACTCAAATTCGAAATTTTTCTAAGATTCGCCCCTAGAGCCATCTACTTAATGCAAAAATCATACATTGGATACACATCGAAATTTTTGTACACTTGATTTCATAGAAAACAATAACAATAGAGGATGGACCCGATTTGAGCTCTTTTCCAGGAAAAAAAAACGTAGCGTCGGATATATCGCAAGGGAGGGTCGGCTACGTACGCAGCACCTCATAATTGACGCCAAATCCGAAAATCGTTCAAAAAACGGATGTAAATAGGGAAAGCGGATAAAATTGAGCAGGTAACTAGTTCTACTCAGTCGAGAAAAAAAGAATAATCCGGCTATTGTAATGAATCACTGGCTCTTCAGATTATTTGGGTTTTTTGAATTTTTAATCCATTCGGGAATTGAGGTATAGACATCTGTAGTTATATAGATTGCTCGGGTTTTCGAATTAGCGGTTTACTCCTGGAGCCATGATATCAGATTCTTCGGAAATTCGGTGAACATTGAAAAATTCGTTCATTCGGAAAATTCAAAAAGCAAAATTGAAGAATTCCACACATAAGGGAATTTCGAAAAAAAAGTATCATCCCATTCAAGCATGGATCAAATCAGGGGTATGCATTTACCGTTTACCGATTAACCGGTATTTTTCGGTAAATATTGGTTTACCGATTTACCGAGTTAATCTCGAGATTTACCATTTTTTTTCGATCCAACTTAAGTAACCTTTTTTTGGCTAACTCGACCCATTTCTTGCCTGAATTGAATGAATTAACCCTATAGCCTAGTTTTGACTGCATCGCTGCTGTTTTCCATCGCAGCGATTTCACACCCGCTGCTGCAGCGATGTAGCAGCGGCAGCGATTCTGTTCATAGTGCATAGCTTCACGGATGATCGAAGACATTCAATCAATCAGTGAAATTAATGGCTGGTAGTTATCAATAACACGTTTCGACCAGTAATCACTGATCTTGTCATGTGAAAGGGTCAACGTTCATTAGACGAAACGTGTCATTCGCTGGCGATCGCTCCATCGCTGCCATTTTGGCCGCGATGGAGCGATAGTGAACGACCATTGAGAATCGCTCTTCAAGCAGCGATGCAGTAAAACATAGGATTTCGTGGCCGCGACCCAGCGACATCACAATTGGAGCGGCTTTCCATTACGCGCGATGAAAAGGGAACAGTTGTCCCTCACATGGCAGCAGCGACCACCTGCAGTCAAAACTAGGCTTATTACGACTCACAGTGACCACCTTTGTGAGCATTTCCACACTACTAATTTCCATGTTTTCTTTCAGGAGGCTTTTTATATTTCCTTTTGATGTTCTAACGTTTGTCTTTTCAAAAAAAAATATTGATGCCTTCATTTTTGCTAAGTCATACTCCCCATCGCTTATCGGTACGCTTAAGAGTATGGATCGAGTCAACTCCCTTCCAGCCCAAAAAAACTACTTTTGTGAA
Organism: Aplectana chamaeleonis; assembly: GCA_029168955.1. NCBI lineage: Eukaryota > Metazoa > Nematoda > Chromadorea > Rhabditida > Cosmocercidae > Aplectana > Aplectana chamaeleonis. Next base: position 2,185,933 of record JAPDOI010000062.1, on the reverse strand, counting down.
TTACAGAAGCGGGAGAAATGTTCTCCTCATCCGATTTGAAGGCACAGTCCAAGCTCACGGACGAAATCTGAGATTTCCACATGGTTGTTACGTAGATTCACCTTATATAACACCTTCCAAGTGCGAGCTCTCGATTATTCCAAATATGCGAGATATAGGTGAAAGCAACCCTGGGGCGCCCACACCCGGATGCCTCCTTGGCACGGCCCTTTCAGGATCTTTCGAGCTTTCCAGAGGCAAGATGAGCGATGGTTTCTAATCAATAGCCCCTTCATTATCAGACTCTTTCTCTCTATTCGGGTCAGCTCGCATACATCGGTAGCAAATGAAGGAACTTACAAGCCTCGGAGGACTCGTCCGCGATGCTTCAACAGCTCAATTTTTGAGGGGCGATAACTCCGTTCCCAGGAGGTCTTTTACGATTTCAGAGACATCACTGGAATCAACGTGGGACCATTTTCAAGATAGGCACGAAAACAGAGAATGGATTCTGAGACTGAACTGTGCCTTTAAAGCCACAGTCCAACCTCGGAATCTTTTTTCTGCCTATCTTGGAGAAAATTTCACGCTGATCACAATGGTGTCTTCAGAAACACTCAGAACTCACTACGAACTGGGTTACGGCCTCTCAAAAATTTTGAATATGAACTGGTAGAAGTTCGCGGACGAGTTGTCTCCAGCCTGCATTTTCTCGTTATTGGCAGCCATAATTGTGATTCGGGTCACAATATAAAGCCAGACCAAAAACAAAAGGAAGAACATACACTTTGAATAAAATCATTCGCGCGCTTCATTATTGAGGTCGGAAACCAGCCAGTGGGCGTTGCCCATTTTTTCTTTCAAGGGGGCGCGGTCGACTTTTTCCAAGCTTTTTCTCGCTTATTTGAGCAAATTGAGATTTCGCGCTTGGCAGGGTTGCTATAGACAGCGACCGGACCAAAATATCAAAAATTACCTCTGAGGTTGGACTGTGCGTTTAAGGCAAGGCAGCGCTAGAAAAGATTCCTGAGTTTTTTTTTCTGAAAGGAGGCCTAGATCTGATCCTCAATGCAGCAAAAATTTAGAAAAGATTGCTGCGAAGGGATCATAACAAATCAAAACTTCTGGTCAGTTCTGGCATTCCGCCTCTTTAAAGGCAGTGGCTACAATAAAACCAGTCTCCGAGTTTTTCCCGGAAATCAAGGAGATCGAGTCCAACTTCACCAGTAATGTTGAAAAAACGGCAAGGAAAAAGCACAGAAGAGCCCAATACGGCCCTAAATTCGAGAGTTCCGCTCACGCAATGCCCACTCCTTTAAACCGCCTCTGATCCGTAAATAACTGGAAAACCCAACTCAAGCAAACAGCATGCATTCAGGAGGCTATAGTCCACCCCACTTAACTAAACTTATGCCATTTGATGGTCGATTACCTTCTTAAACTGAAATTTTGATTTGGACAACTTTAGCGGTAGTCGTTGAGGAAATAGGCGTTGCGTGAGCGGAACACTCAAATTAGGGCCGCAAAGGGCTCGTCCGTGGTCGTTCTTACAGGTTGTTAGCCGCTTTTTCAACGTTTCTGGTTAAATAGGGCTCGAACCTCTCTATTTCCGGTGGAAACTCGGAGACTGATTTTATCGTGGACACTGCCTTTAAATTAACCCCACGACCAAATGGCAAGTTTTCGTAAATGCTAGTTGCATTTCAAATGACAGATTTTGGGTGGAAAAGAGAGATCGTGTTTTGAGAGAGCTGTTACCTTTATTACTTTCAAATTTGAGGCGTTTCATATTATTCTCACCTGTTTTTTTCCCGATACTGTTGTCAAGAAGATTAATCAAAGTGGTCCACTAAGCAGCAAAGTTAAATTTTTACAGCAAATCCCGTCTCAAAAGTCAAAAGGATTACTGGGTATCGAACATTTCGAGATGTTAGTTGTTGTAGTATGTTGGCATTCCAGTGTCAGGAGTCAGTGGTTAAGAGGTTTACCGTGTCAAATATGTGACACTACATTCGTCCTTGCATGAAGGTACTTTGGAAATCGTTTGGTTGCACGGAATATAAACAGAATTCGAGATCCAGAAACTTTCCCGAACTTACCGTTTTTTTCTGTATTTACCGAAAACATTCTCGGTAAAAAGTTTCGGTAAAACATTTACCGAAAAAAAATTTACCGCACACCCCTTGATCAAATGACGGAGGCTTATCAACTTTTGAGGCCTGCGCCAAATGACAGATATACTGTGGGGTGGGCACCTGAGTCACAGCCTAGTTCCCTCGTGGTAATGAGAAAAGCTTGCAATCTGAAGTCCCACTTCTAACTGCCAGGTAGGAAATATTTTTTGAAGAAAAACCTTCTTATTCGAAAGAAATTACAAGTAAAAGGCCTTGCTCTAGCCGTTTTCTACATTCCTGAGAACAAATTAACCTTATGCAAGGAGAGCTCCTGATTTCGCATTGGAGTGCGGGATGCAGCCGATGAACGACGAGGAAAACCACTAAAGCGCCTTTCACAGTCTGCCAGACGACGCCGTCCGGTACGTTATAAGATAGGGCTGCAGCGTCGGTTGCGGCCCGCACTGCGATGTCGGCCTACCGACGTCACACTGCGCTGAAATCATTGACACGACGTCGGAGCAAGTTATGACGGGTCAAATCGTGTTGGTTTCGCCTCATATTTTGTACTGAAGAGTCGGAACTGACGGTTGTTCACCGCAGCTTCCCTCGCACTGCGGCACTATCATAACGTGTCGGACGGCAATGTCCGGCAGACTGTGAAAGGCGCTTAAAGGAGCTAAATCTGGTATAAGCTGTATGCAACCAATGTTTCATTCGCCGTCAGATCAAACTCAACGTTTGCCTATGAACTAAAGGCTTTGTAGGTTGCAGCGCCACCACAGAACATGGTAGAAGTCCAGGATTCAAGAGACTCAGGAAAATGAAAACATTTTACTTGAGACGTTCAAGTAACATACCATTGGTGCTGCGATGAGTTGCACGCGTATTGACCGCCTATTCCTATCAGATTTGATCAAGTTTGTTGGTAACAATAGGTAATCAATATGCATGAAGCCCATTGCAACACCACTGGTAAGTTTCTTGAATGTCTCAAGTAACATGTTGTCATTTCCTGAGTATGTCAGAACAAACTCCTTATAGCATTCTACTCAATCACTTTGAAATCTGTACACCTAACAATTCTAACAAACACTGGCTATGAATAGGGAAAACAATAAGGGTGCAGTAGTCCACAAAACAATTATGTTAGACTGATTTCGGAAAAGCAATCAAATATTGGACTTCAGTCACACATAAATGCAGGCAGATCTCACACCATTGGATATAACATATTGTTATCCAACAGGTTGTAATTTCCCATTGAGAAAAAACTTCCAATCATCACAGATTCTTAATTCGAGACAACCACATGCGAAGTGAAATTAATAAGAGTTAAATGAACATATAAAGCAGTGATCAAATGTTAAATGTACCTATATAGAGCTATATTCAGAACGGCTGCCAGCCTATAAATTGCAGCGATTAACTGGATACGCATATAGGACTTAAATGTATTCGATGAATTCTCCTAACCTATGAAAAAATTAAATAATTATTATGTATAACAGAACGAATAGAATTTCTATCACTGGAAACTACATCACACAACGTACGTAAATATAATACCAGAAACACAAATCACTGGCCACAAATTGTTTAAGAGAAAAGAATCAGAGGTTCGTTCAATGTCGATGCATAGAATATTGTCTCCTTTTATGAAGAAAAACGAAAAAAATATTGGGAGTACGGAAAATCGAGACAAAAAAAACAACAACAAAAACACGTAAAAATACAAGTGATATTCACCAATGGGCTATGTTTCTCCATTCAATCTATCTATGAACATACTAATTAATGAGATAGAAAATCTCTCATAGGATTTGGTCAGAAGGCAAGCGGGACACGCTTTCGAGCCTTCTCCTCCCTTTTTGTATCAGTCGCTTCAAGCTCAACTTTGAGCGAAACCAGGGCGATATTCATGACCCTGGCGTTGGAGGCTACCTAGTGGTATAGCCTTTGCAGGAGTTTCGTTGAGAACTAAGGAAGTTTGGAAGCCAGCCTGGTTTCGAATTCCGATACCGTGGCCAAAGGACAGAAGCTAGAAACGCGCCGCTTTCGCCACGGTACCGTAATTCGAAACCTCGCTCGTGCCAAACTTCTTTGGTTTCCAACAGAACCCCTACAAAGGTTGTGCCAAATTGGGTAGCCCTCAACGCAAGTACTTTGAGAGTGTTGGCCGAGAAATAGCCGCGAAATGGCTGCTTGCCCCTTAATAACCGCTTAATAGTGCATGCCGCGAAATAGCGGAATGGTGCTTTCCAGGTGAGTATACGACGCATTTAAGAGTCATGATTCAGATGTTAACACACCCGTGGGTTCAATTACCCAAGATTAAGGTACTTGGACCTCGTACAGCCCCTGCAGGCCCGAATGGCGGCTCGGCGATCCGGCGACGGCTGCGTCTAGGTTACTTTGCTTACTTCTCCTTAGTTCTCTGTTATTTCTCAGCTATTTCTTGTCCATTTCGTCAAAAGACGAGAAGTAGCCGCGAAATAGCAGAGAGATAGCCCACCAGGAGCCGCTACGGAGCCTGGTGGGCTATTTCTCGGCTATTTCTCGGGCAGAACTCTCAGAGTACCCTTAATATCGCCCTAGTTTTACTCTACGTTGAGTTTGGAGCGGATTGTTCAAAATAGACGAAAAAGACGCGAAAAAGCGTCCTTGCGCGCTTTCTGACAGAATCTTACGAGCGGTTGTGTACAAGTAAGAGTCCTACATAACAACTACGGCCTAATTGGCTGGCTTCCTCCAGTACACGTTGAGGAAGTCGATGATAGAATCATAGATCATGAAAGTGATCGCGACATCGATGACAACTCGACTCAACCGTGGAACTGTGCCTTTATAGAAGCTGAAACCATTGGGAGGGTATCACAATGGTCAACAATACGGCTTCGATGTAGTGTAATACATAGAATGAGCATCTTCAGTAACTCACGCAAAGAATCCCTCCTTCTTCCAGATCTGTACAGCACAGTCGATAGAATTCTTATACTTCTTCGATTCTAATCCTTGCATTCTCGTCTTCACAACGTCAATGGGAGTATTTCCTGAACAGTAGAGACTAGCACAAAAAGAAACCTTGATGGAAAATCGAATGAATTATTTAGCAGTCGAATTTTTTTTTGCAAGGTCCTACCGTATACAGAACAAGCACCAGCCACAGCACCCATAAGCCCGACGATTGGCTTAGAAATCGTCTTCGAGTTGTCTCCACCGCGATACCAATCCTGGAGTGAGTTCACGGAATGAGGCATTGCTAGCTTTCAGGAAAAAAGTGACAACCAACCTTGAGGGTTTCCATGACAAAGAAGCGAATAGCTTGATTTGAACCTTGTTTGGCCATCGTAGCAGTCACACCCTTGTAAATTCCCTGAAAAAAAAAACTTGCTTAATTTATTATACCACACTTTTTAGTATCCACTGGACAAATATGTATGTACCTTTAGAATAGTAATTGTTAGCAAATGAACAAAGTGATAGAATTCTCAATACATACCCCGATTCCGTCCTTTTTGATGATGCAGCCTACTCCATGGACAAATCCCTTGAATTGCGGCTTTGGGAGGGCTTGATCGTGGATGAACTTCACCTTTACAGTCTCCATAGGGGTGACAGCAAACACTGCTTCCGAAATACCTACAAAATTATATGCACAATTTATGACCAAACCTGGTCTTATTTGTTACTCAGAAACTAGAAACTTCCTCCAGACAGCTGTTGCTTCTGCTTGTCTCGGGGCAAACGCCAGACCTTTCGGGCGAAAAAGACGATGTTTCAGAGAGAACCAGGCTTTAAAGAAAGCGCCGAAGAGCGACGTCTTGGAGTAAACGACAGGCGTTTCAGTGCAACTAATTCGGCCTTTATACGGCAGCGGTCTGGCGGAGCACAACTATGTATGTACGAGTATCTGACTACAAAATTTAGCAACAGAAAAATGTAAATCGACACAAACCTGCCCCGAGACCGCAGGCAAGCCGCATCAACGGACTGAGGTTCCCACGCTCATCAACCGCTTTTCCTTTCAGGAATTCGAATGTTCCGAATCTGAAATACTTAACATAAACATTTAGAAATTCAATTAGGAGAAATTTTCTATCATCTGTCTCCAGAGAAACGTATGGAACACTCTGGTCCAAACACTTGCCTGAACGACGATTTTGGAATGGAACCATACAACAGTACAGAAAGACCTCGGTACAGACCGAAAAATCCATGTCCTTTCACCGTCTGCTTGACACAATCAATTGGCCCCTAAATGATAGGAAATACGAACAACCTTGACAGCGATTGATGACTACATTGAGGCCGCTAATGGAACAAGGAGATCCTTCGAAAATAAAATCATCTTCACCTTGAATTTTGGTTTCGCTGACCTCTCGTCGAGTTGTAGTTGAGTTTTCACGTATTCTGTAGGGAAAGTGATGCAAATTTCGATACCTGAAAAAGGATTAATCGTGACTAAGTCAAAAAGAACAAAAGAATTAAAACAACAATTAAAAAACAACAGCAACATGGACAGCTGGTGGCTTATTGGGGACAACCGTAGACAAATGGCGATAACTAGGTGACTGCAGAGATCGATCAATGCACACAGCTGACCCAACTCGTCACCGCCTGCCTCCTTTCCTCTCATCTTTTATGGAATCCGGTGACTAGCCTGCAGATTTGCAGGCATGTACGCTCGTGATGCTCTGCAATAGAGGTTGTCCGCAATTACGGGCTGAAATTTCGTTTCGATAAGACAGCAATTAAGCGCTGTTTCGTGAGAAAAGTGGGCGCAGATGCACGCGTTGAGCTGAGTTTCAAGTTTTTTGCAGGCGCAGGATCGCTGAAACGCCCCACTATATGCTGTTTATCTAAAACTAATCTCTGGGGTAGCCCTAGTGGGGTGGCGGTCGTGACGTGCCCAGACCGTTAAAGGCAGTGTTCACGATAAAAAATGTGTTTCAGTTTCCACTAGGAATGGGTAGTGGAGGGGTACACTGTAACGTTGACGTCGAAAGAACGCATGAAAACGAGCCAGGAAACGCTCCAAAAGAGCCCGAAGTTGCCACTTCGAGCGCAAGGCAAAACCCAAAAGCGCAACACACGCCCACCGACGTGAACGAATGCTCAAGATCGTGAGATGAGCGATGGTTTCCAATCATTAGCCCCGTTCTTCCCTTCATTCTCAACTTCTCTCTTTACTCAAGTCAGCTCGCATACATGGGCTACAAAAGACGGAAGTTACAAGCCTCGGTCAACTCGTCCACTATGTTTCCATAGCTCAATCTTTGAAGGACCATAACTCCGTTCCCAGAAGGTCTTGTACGATTTCAGGGACATCATTGTAATCAGCATGGGGCCATTTTCAAGACTGGTGGAAAAATAGAAAAACGATTTCCATCGTGAACACTGCCTTTAAAGAGGCGGGGGGGGGGGAGTGAAGGGCCGTTATTGGAGGATACACCCGCCAGACACAACTCTTCGCTCCTCCCCCGCCCACTTCGCGGTTTAGACACGCTGCGACTACCACTCGGCATAGTGGGCTAGAAGAGACGGGCGCCGTCAGTCGCGTGCTGAATTGTGCTGGTGGGGGGGGGTACAGCTGATTTCAGAGATATTCCCTTTAAAATTCTATTTTTCGAGTACACTCTCCGATATTCTGGAGTCAGAACGTTGGCTGCTCCTTTACCTTCTTTTCGAAAATTACTAAAGAAATTCTAAGATTTTCTGTTGATTTTCGTCGTTATCAAAGTTTTTTGGAAATTGGGAGACCACAATTCTTTTGTTTCTAATATTTCTTCTCGAATTGTGGACTTTTTAAATTTTCAATGAAAAAAATTCTTAGACTGAAAATACTGAACATAAACTTGCATAAATCCTGGTTTCAAACTCAACATGAAAAAAGTGACCCCCAATTCGCGAAAAAAATAAGGTCAGAAAACTTAGAGAACATCGAAAAATCAAAATTTACAAATTTTTGAAGAAGAATTTAAGAGGAAGACCAACTTTCTAAGTTCAAAATATCAGAGTACGTTGAACGTTGGCTGCTCCTTACAGAGGCATACAGAAATAAAATGTACGAAGAAATACCCCCGAAATCAGCTGTACCATCTAGCAGAATTTAGCCCGCGGTGCGACCGCACGCGAGCGACGACGCACTTCTCTTTTGGCCCACCAACGCGCACCCGGAGGTTAGGTATGTGCCTTGAACAGTTTATTGGTCTGCAACCGCTTTTGCATTTGCTTTTTCTGTTACTTTTGTCACTATTTCCATTAACAGAGTACTACAATGTTTGCAATGACCAATATATTGATTTTCCATGTACGCTCGTGATGCATATGAAGTTACAACAGAACGATCAATACCTCCAGTGATTCCTCCGATGACAATTCCACGTACAGTGTTTTCCGTCGGTCCATACCTCTTCCACAATGATAACGAGCCACTGAAAATCCCATTCTCTGCCATTATAAATTTGAGATGACGTCAAGCATGGAAATGGTTTTGACTAGAGCAGAAGACTGTTCGACGAATTCGGGCGTAATGATGTAAAATCGGGCGAAAAAACAGCATCAGTGAACAGTTTCAGGAAATCCGTTTTTCTTCGAACACAAAACTAAGTTTGTCATAGTTATTTGTTGAGAAAATGGAAGATTCTGACTCAAAACTAAAGAGCACCTGCCATGAACATTCGTAAATCATAGAAAAAAAAGATGAAAACAAATGCACATGGAAATTGAGCGGGATTTTTTTTCGAAAATTTGGATATCTAATAAGAGTAAGAAATCTATAAGAACCACTTCATTTCAAAAGATTGGACGACCAAAAACAATAGGGAAACAGACGCACGTTTGATACGCTGACTCTCTCGCTTTGGGAGACGTCTAGTTAATGTGCTTATCTGGGTCAAATTCCGGTCCGTAATTGCGTCTCGACACGCTTTGCGGCCGCACGCGCTAGAGTCAGTCGAGTTTCCAGCGCCAAAGCCGACTCGATATGGCTTTCTCATACAGTTTTCTTCGATTTTGTCTAGTTTCGAGTTCCTAAAACCCACCAAGTGTCAACAGATCGGCTGCTGCGGCGCTGGAAACTCTTTCGATTCGAATGCGCGCGGCCGCAAAGCGTGCCGAGACGCAAATGCGGACCGGAATTAGACCCAGATAAGCACAATAGAAGAGGTAGAGTATATGTATGTATTGGGACGCGCGCGACTTTATAGTAGTTCCTCTAAACTAGTCTCTCAATAGATTCAAATTAATTGAAACTTACGGATTTACAGGCTTGATGTCGGCCATTACTGAAGATGGTGCTTACAAGCTGACGGTGATTCCACGCCTATAAATACAACATCGAGCTAGGATTTAAGCCAAAGCTACGCGTGAAACTTTTTCTCGTCCACAAAATGTTCGAGAATGGTAGATATAGTCGATATCTTAATTTGGGTACGCCGCGACGCTGCTATGATACGTTTACCATAGAAACCGAGGGGTTGTTTTCTGAATCACAGAATGGGAAAAGTGGAGAAGCAACCGCTCGGCTCCCAAGATTGCGAGGTAATAGCTGCGTCACGGCTTCCCAAGAATACGACACAAACCATAAGCAGTCATGAAAGAAAACAGCGGCCGAATGATGTCTAATCGAACCAACCGAGTAGGTGAGTGAGAGAGTCGTAAATGAGTAGAAAGCTATCAATTCAACAGGTACTCTTTCGTTTGTTAGATGTCTGTTGGAATTGGGCTATAAACGAGTAGGAGGTCCCACCATCTGTAAAAACTGCATGGGACAGAACATGGAATAATAGTGAACATGATGATGAACATTATTTAAAAAGATGTATTTTTTCTGCCTGCCAAAACTTGTTGAATTGTATAGGCTGTTTTGAGGCGGAATTCCCATGGTTCCTTCGCGTGCGTGAGCGGAGCGAAGGCTAGAGACGGAGAGAGAGAGCGGGGCGAGAAGTAGGGAGCAGAATCGTGTCTGCACGCATGCACCATGAATTACAAAATTCCGTTTTCACACGAAGGATAATTGGTTGGTTGTCACTCGTGCGCCTCGCCACCCCTTATTCCAGAACGGTCCGCTGTGGCGACGGATACGAATGGATCAAAAGGAGCCGTAATCGCGGAGTGCGAGAAGCGGCATGAGCAGTTCTGGCGGAGAGGCTAGCGAAAAGTATGAATGCCAAATTTTCGAAGACCTCAACAATTGATTCTAGACAAATGATTGTTCGGCTCCCCTAAAGGCAGCATAACGCTCGTAAACGTGTTTGAGATAACTACGGAAATAGATTCGTATGACTCATAACGGAATGCCCACACATCTTTGAAGCGTCAAAAATGACCCAGAATGCCGTTACAAGAGTGAGAAGTTGGCCGCGTCCCTGTATTTGGCCGCCCCCTGTATTAGCTGTTCTCCTCCGAAACAGGGGTGCTGGGCCTTTCTCACCGTCGTCGATGTATATGATTTACTAGTTGTACTTGCTGTACCACCCACAAACGCCGCCGACGGTGGGAATGGCCCAGCACCCTCGTGTTTTTTTTCGCAAAAAGAATTTTTTAAAAACCCTGAAAATGCCGCGAAAGGCTTATTCGGACCCTACGTCCAAATATGGTTCTAGAAAAGTAAATTTCATTTGGAATTGGCCAGTTTGACCAAATGGAGTTCCCTTGTAAGACGCACAAAATTCCAGTCAGCTGTCTGCAATCGTGAAAAAGCTCGCGCGAATAATGCCCTCGCGACGGCCGTTCGACCCGTACGCCTACCGCGTGAGCGGGCAGACTTTAATTTCACGAACTATCTGGGTAGTTTTGATGGGAGGAATTGGAAAGTGCGCTTAATTAATTCAACGAATTGAACTCACGGTGAACGATGAAAGTGTTGGAGAAATATACCCCTACATAGAAGATTTGAGTGGAGTCAGAAAAAAATTAAAACACTCCAAAAAATGTGCCTGCCTTGCCGCAAGGCCGTGAGAAACGCCTATAACCTTTTCCGGAGTAATTCTAGGCAGCTGTGAAGAACAGATCCGGACTCTGCGTTGAGAAATGGTTTTAGATCAGCACACTTCATTTAGAATTGCCATTTTGACCAGAAGGAGTTCCCTTATGAGAAAGTTCCAAAGATAACAGAATACGTGAGAGGCAAGGATTCCAGACGTGACAGTGATAAAGAATATGTAGTGATAACCACCGATTTTTTTCCGACGAGTGTCTGTACGTGAATTGTGACAAGCTCATGTATCACACATAACACAGAATCGCATGGCAGTAACATAAACTGGTAGATGTTGGGAACTACATCTAGTAATTCAAAGATCAAAACAGCCCACAAAATCCTTTTTTGTTATGAAAAAAATTGTAGGAGACAGAATTTGAGTCGAAGGTTGACATTTGGACCAGACAGAAATCAAAAACAGCCCTTGGGATTGAGATCAGACGGAGACCAACCAAGCTGCCACCCCTAGGAATGCAAATAGAGAATTGTCACTTCAGCATGGGGATTTCGCCGTCAATTCACTCGCAGTGAAGAGGAGATGGTAACTCACTCACTCCTTTGGACAGAAGATTTAAATCAAGTTAAACTGCGAAAAAGTGAATTCGAAGAGGATTTGAAGAGCTCGAACTTTTCGTCAAAAAGATTCCTGCGCATTCATAATTGAGCCAATCTCCGCAATAAAACGAAAAACCCTAGCTCGCAAAGCTTGGATTAACGAACGCGAGCAAGGAATAGAGAATACAGGAAACAGAAACGAGCAAATAATGTCGAGTTTTTCTTCAGCGAAGTGCCACCACTGCGATGTTTACCGAAATTTTCAACAATGTTGGATCGATCGAGTTGGTGAAACCTTTCTTGGGCGGAGGGTGGAGGTAAAACTATTGACTGGGCGCACTGAAAAGTCTGGTTACTACGAAGAACTGGGTCATACGCTCACACCTAAATAACACCTCGAATAAACAAAATCGAAGAAATCGAAATCGAAAAACCCTGGGAAACCAGGTTAGGATGAAAAAATATTCGAAGGCCGAACAAATGTAATTCAGGGAAAAAATCAAAACCTAGATTTTTTTAAAAAATTTATTCACCTGAAAATTGTTCAGAAAAGACAGCGAAACAATGCCGGCAGATAATTCCCGATACAATGTTGTCTGTCTGCTCTTCAAGAGGTAGCGAAAAACCAAATGAATGTTGAAGAAAAGTCAAAATTTTAGTATCCAAACGAAAGCAATTTGAGAAGAGAAATCGAAGAAAATTTTCGAACGATTTAAAAAGTTCTCCAGAACCTTCCAAAAACTTTTGGAAAAGTTTTAAGAAGAAGTAATTCTTTCACAGGTTGCATACACTGTGCAGTATACAAACATTCAATCCGAAGTTATTAGGTGAGATTAAAATTTTACTTTTCGTCGTCTTAGTCTTGTTTGGATCGGATTTTTTGTGTATTGGGGCCGGATTGGCAGCAGAACATTAATTTATATCTCAAGAAAGGTTTTGTCGATGGGCAATTCGACACTATCACGCAAATTTAAATGTAGGGTAGGCCGAATCAGGACAAATATTTTTTCGAGTACTCAACAATAATTTGGCTGTGAAAGTCGTATCACGAAAATTTTACAACGGTTCTCAATTTAAACATTTTTTCTGTTGGATTATAAAACTGAATGCGAAGTCAGTAAAAATTTTCGATTATTTATTCGAAAACATTCGGATTGATTGTGTAGTATTTTCCATATATAATATATTTTGTAGTTGGATAAGAGTGAGTAATCCGATCTAGGCATCAATTTTTCGCGTCCACATAAGAATGGTTGGAGATACTTGTAGTTTACAAAGAACAAGCCAGGAGCTAAGTGCTCATAATTTTTGCGAGAGTACTGCGCTTCTCTGGGCCCAATTCCGGTCGCAATTGCGTCTCGACACGCTTTGCGGCCGCACACGCTCGAGTCGGTCGAGTTTCCAGCGCCAAAGCGGACTCGATATGGCTTTTTTAAACAGTTTTCTCCAACTTTTAATAGTTTCCAGTTTCCAAAACCTTCCTAGAGTCAACAGATCGGCCGGCTGCTGCGGCGCTTTAAACTTTTCCGACTCGGGAGCGTGCGGTCGCAAAGCGTGTCGAGACGCAATCGCGGACCGGAATTTGGCCCAGATAAGCACAGTAGAGTCTGCAATTAAGAAAGTCGAAAATCCGGTTAATCAAAAGTAGACCGAATAAAACCATGCAATCGATTTTTCTCGAATATTTGGTGATTGGGATCAATTATGAGAATTTTCGCTCCTGACCTGATCTCTGGAAAACAAAGACAGCTTAAAACGTTCTGGTATGGACTCGAAAAATTGATTGATCGCATCATTCGATCTCATCAGAGGACAAAGAATAGTGTACAGACGGCATGGATCCTAGTCAGGGATGTGCGGCAATTGCCGTTTGCCGATTGCCGGCCGTTTTCGAACGATTTTTGTCGATTGTTGTTTGCCGTTTTTACTCTCACTTTTCGACAAAGTTCGGCAAAAAGTGCGCAATAGATAACAAACGCCGCGACTAGGACGCGCATGGTATATCCGATAAGCCTTGCAGCTACCGGCACGAAAGTAAAGAGACAGGCAATACGTACTTTAAAACTTCAAGCTAGTTGATGTAACCTACCGTGCGGTCACGTCAAAGCAATTGCTAGTACTGCATTGTTATGCTCGTGTGGGTCCTCTTGTTTGGAAGAGTACCGAATTCCCCACCCCTCCTTGTTGATTAACGTAGGGCTCTTTGAGACAGGAATTTTCACTTTTAACGCTACCAGGAGAGGGCACAAAGGGTTCATGAAAAACGCTGAATGGCTCGATTTCTTGCAGTTGTCTTTAAAGCGTTGTTTACCCTCCATAAAACGTCGTAATTCCCATCATTCGAGGCGCGAGCCACGCCTCAGCCTCCGTCTGCACCCCCCCCCCGATCTCTCACTGTCTCTGACCTCGGCTCCGCACCAGCACGCGAAGGAACCATATGAATTTCGCAGTTTTATAGCCTGTAGAGGATGTTGGAATTCACTGACAGTTTGTCTGCTTATGCACCTCGTCGTCTTCTATTATGCTAACAATGGCGCTGAAAAACATGCCACCAAGTTGAAATCAATAGCTCTGAGTTGAAAGGGTGGGAGAGGTTGTACGGCGTGGGACAAACCCGTTTAAAGCCATGCTTTGACTGCAGGTGGTCGCTGCGGCCATGCGAGGGACAACTGTTCCTTTATCATGGCGCGTAATGGAAGGGCGCTCCAAGTGTGATCGCTTCGTGGCAAACGTCCTACATCGCTAGGTCGCGTCGACGAAATCCTATGTTTTACTGCTGAGCTGCTGGAGGAGCGATTCTCGAAGGTCGCTGATCATCGCTCCATCGCTGCCTTGATGGCAGCGATGGAGCGCTTGCTAGCGAATGACACGTTTTGTCTAGTGAGCGGATACCCTTTCACATGTCAAGATCAGTGTTTACGAGTCGAAACGTGTTACTGATGACTACCAACCATTAGTTTCAGTAATTGATTGAAATTCTTCGATCATCCGTGAGGCTATGCACTATGAACAAAAGCGCTGCAGCTGCTAAATCGCTGCAGCAGCGGATGCAAAATCGCTGCGATGAAAAACAGCAGCGATGGAGTCAGAACATGACTTTAATTAGATTCGCTGCTTGACTGTAAACCGGATGCACGGAGTCGGGGGTGATCAGTTGGGAGTAAGGTGTGGAGTACAGTTTGAGAAGGAGGTGGTTTTTCAGGGGTCGTTTTTGGAAAGCCCGAAAAACTACCCGATTGCATGTACTTGAGTTGTTAGCGCGCAGTTCAAAAGGCAATTTGAAAGATGAGATGCCAAAGATGAAGAAGTTTCTCGGGAACGCTTCCAAGACTGTCCGGAAACATGCGTTCTAGTTAGTTGTAATTGTCCACGTCTTAATCTTTTGTCTGAATCCCAGTCAAGAAGTAAACACACCGTGAGGCACGCCAACGAGTATGCCACGCACTTTGAGAAAGTTTGCATGGGCAATGCCGGGAAAGTAATGCGACTCTCAACTGTGCCTCGATAGCTCCGCGGTAGTATCGCAGCTGTTCTTCGATCATCACTGTGTCGATACGATTCTGCTGCAGTGCCTTGAGCCTCGACAACGCCACGACATTGCCTCGATAGTGCCGCGGCGGCTCCGTGTTAGAACCGCACCGGCTGCGCGAGGTCACATCAGCGAACCCGCATCGACTACGATGAACTGTCCTGTGTAGTGTCGCCGGTTCAATCACACAAGTTTGATTACATACATCCCGTATCTCCTTGCCTGCATGAACGGGAATACCCTCTGTCCCTTTAAGACAGAGGAACTGACAACCGTAGGTGCGCATTTTTATTCGTAGACCCCGCCCAGTTGTGCTATGACTCCTAATTAATCTTATATGAAATGCTCTCACTCGGTCCTATTTTTGTGAATCCGCAGCCACCGATGGCGGAGCCGCAGCAGCAATTTGCGGGGCCGCAGTGGTGCCTGTAGGAGCCGGTGTGGCTCCATCAGCAGCAGCAGCAGCAGCGGCAATTCCTACAAGAGAAGCGGCGTGGCTGCCAAGTTCGTTGGAAAATGATCACCTAAAACCACATTGAGCTCATCATTTCTTTGAATGAATTTCGAATGCTTACCTCTTTAACTTGAATTGCGCGACACTCTGAATTTTGTGCGATGACATTTAAACACGAAGCAAATGAATGACTACTACATACTCCAAAAAAGGTTGACATTAGAAAACCTCAAAAATTTTATTATCCTTTTACCACAACAGTCCTATCACCAGTGCTCAATAAAATGCTCCTTCTTCTGCTGTTTTTCATATCAGGTACTGTACCAACGTGAGGGTTCAACCTCTTGTGGTACTATTGAAAAACCATTTTTTGTCTGGCTATTGAAATACGCGATAGAGCATCAGAAAATAGTATTTTTCTCGGTACTTTTAGAACCTTTGTATCTTTATTGTACAAGATTTTTTTATTTTGCCGTTTGTCGATTGCCGTTTGCCGGCCATTTTTGGACAAATTTTGTCGATTTCCGTTTGCCGAATTTTTAAAATCGTTTGCCGCACATGCCTGATCCTAGTGATACTTTACGTTCCGTACTGAAGGTTGGAGCAAACTCGGTGCCATATGCTATAACATAGGTGCACCGAGTTTGTGCCAACTTTCAATGGGGAACGCAAAGTATCAATAGGATCCATGTCGGCTGTATAGTATACTGACTAAAGGCCTGTATACTGTACTTATCGGAGCGAAATTCCGCTCCGCAGTTGCAGACCACCGCTGTCGCAGCATGCAGCACGATGACAATCGCGTTGGGACGAAGATTAGTTGTCCTGGGACCACGTGGTCTCAGCACGATTATTATCGTATTGCGTACTACAACAGCGTTTGTCTGTAATTGCAGAGCTGAACTTCTCTCCGATAAGGACAGCACATTGCTTCTTGCATATGTGCCTTGATGAACTCCTCAGATTGTAACATCGGTCGGATCGCGGGCGCATGGCGGGCCGAGCAACACCCACCCCGCGATCCGACCGCCATCGTCCTAGGATGAACCCGGCATGGATACAGTGCTATAATTCTGCCCGCGATCCGACCGACGAGGTCGGCATTAGCCCGCGATCCGCCCGAATCTTCAATGGCTGCGTCGGTCCGACCGGCGCCTTTTTATCCGCCCGCGATCAGCCCGGCAAACGATTTGCTTACCGCCATGCTCCCGCGATCAGCCATGAGGGGCATTTTTCTGCCGTCGGTCCGACCGGTTTTACTGTCAGATTCGCTTTTCGACGTTAATATTCGATTTTTCGACATGATCGAAATTCAATTTTTCGACGATTTAACATTCATATGCTTTCAGAATTAGATTTTTTCGAGCAAGCGACTGCGTATGATCTAGTTTCGCAATCGTATTCAGCCCGCAAAGTGTCATTATCACAATCGTAGAAGTGAAGCGGTTGTTTTGAGAATGATATCTTCATTTTCATAGCGGAATTTTTGAAAACAACCGCTCCGCTTCTACGATTGTGATAATGAGGACTAAACGCGATTGCGAAACTGAACTATATACGTTAGTATCTCTTCTGGCTCAATAGTGAAAATGCGCAGTATCCCGCCGCGAGCCGCAGGTTCAAAAAAGTTATTAGCAATTGTTAAGCCTGGCGAAAAGGCAAGGGTACCCATCAGGCATTTTTTCGGAGTTTCGAAAAATTTTCTTGGATTCAGCTCAAAAGTTGTATGTAGGGGTAATCTAGGGTGGTGAACACGAATCTGGAGTCCATTTGTCGAAATTTTGAGGCTTACTGTAGGTTACGGTAGGTAACATGTCATTTAGGGGTCAAAACCCACTTTAGTATTTTGAAAATCGAGAAACGGACATTAAATTCGTATTCTCCACCCCGATTAACCCCCGTACACAAATTTTGAGTAAAATCTGAGATTTTGATCAAACTACCGTATACCCACCATAATCTACCGTAATCTGCAAAAAAATCGATAAACGGACTCCAGATTCGTGTTTAGCACTCCAATTAACCCTCAGCAAATGATTTTGAGACATATCTATCGTAGAAAACCGGAAATCTCGAAAGTGGCGTTTTTCCCCGGTTGGGAAGCTTCAAACGAAATGAGCCGAAAACATTTGAAAATCGACTAATAAATCACAGAGTCGTGATCAGCGCCCCAAAAAAACCCCTAGGAGAATTTTAAGTCAAATCTGGAACATTTTCAAAACGCTTCCAGAGCCCTCAATTAGTAGAAATAAGAGCCCAACCGAAAATCAGTACAAGTCCAAAACGCTGTCAGTCTGGACAAAGTACGGAAAATGTGCGTTCACCCAAAATTTGCCCAGGGTGGTAGTTTTGGGTGCTGGACACATTTATGAGGTCCGTTTCCGGATTTTCCTAAGAATAATGCGCTTTTTGGAAGGCACAAAAAGCACAAAAAATGAGCTTTTTGAGCTTGTAACTTCTTGAAACCTGCGGCTCGCGGCGGGATACTGCGCAGTTAAACTACTGAGCCACAAGAGATACTAACGACACTAGTCGTTTTGGCAGATCAGAACTACGCTTTGTATACTTCCCTTGTCAGTCGGAGCAAGGAGTGAAGCGGTCGGTCATGGCGAAATATAACAGTGATAAGGAGATTTTGACAATATTAGCCGGATAAGCCCTACTTCGACCTGCCCAAAATGAGGGAGAACATATAGCCGAGCCTTCTCTTTTTGACGCATGCAGCAAACGGAATTAAATTTCTTTCTAAAATAGAGGATACAGTCCATGGATATAGTCTATGGCAACGCAAAAAGCCGATTGCGCGCCTGCATATTTCCACTGAGCATACTGTTGGTTAAGTCATAAACGACGGTAAATTTTTCACTTTTCCCTTAATGTTGAAGATATTGGAACGGAAACTTTGAAAAACGATGCGATTTCCCCCACACACAAACATAAATATACTTGAAGTCTTTACCATAGATACACGCAGTAATCGCGAGAAAAAAGAATTTTTCTCTGTGAATCTAATTTTTGTGATTTTTCATTTTCCTTATTATTCCTGTGTGTATCTATGATAAAGACTTTAGGTGTATTGAAAATGTGTGTATGTGTGTGGGTGAAAACTTACGATTTCTCAACGTTTCCGGCGTTTTTTCTCTAAAAATGAGGAAGAATTACAAACTTGCTGTCATTTACATCAGGGTCAGGCAGGCGTTGTCAAGCTGGAGAACTGGGGGGACGTAAAAATTTTCGAAACTTAGAGTTTTTTTTTTGGGAGGGGGCGTAAAAATTTCGGGCCAAAACTAAAAAAAAATCAGGGGTGTTTTCGGTCGCGTTTCTCTGGGTGGAAAACTGGTCTTGGAAAGAGGGGTTCGGACGCGCTTGTCTCACATATTGTAATTGCAACAAGAAGATCAAGGAGAACAGTAGTTCAGCACAACAACAGTACATGTGTGGAAAGTACCTTAATATGACGATGTAGTAGCCGTATTTTTGGCAGTAGCTAAATTTTCAGCACATAAGACAAACTTTTAGACAAGTTACATTCGTTTATCGGGAATATGACCGCTTTAGTTCTTTACTTCGAAAGTTGGACAACGTACGTCCCCCATAAAATTTCACTTTTTCAAAATTTTTGAAACAAGATTCAGAATCTCCATTCAATTCCCCACAAACTGAAACCTGACACCCCTCCAATTACCACAAAATTACGAAATAAATCGCCTAAAACCCGTTTCCTCGTTGTCCACAACCGCACCTTCGGCCGAAATTGAACAACGAAGGTTTTTCTTTTGAAAAGACAACCTTGAGTTCTTCAAAGTACTACTCCCATCCTAAGCCTTTCCTCTACAAATTGCGGTAAGATCACCCAGAAAATCCGCAACTTAAGGCATTTGAGGGCAATATTCCAAGTTGCACTGTCGCGAGCTGTCGAAAAATACCTCGCTTTAAAGCTAAACCGAGCTAAGGCAGAGGAAGCCGCAGAACCACCGCCGGTGATACCTCCTCTCCCACCCACCCTCGCACCCCTTCTGGTTGTACAATACTAGTTGGAAAAGAATTCGAACTTTTTCAAACCTGTGAAGGTTTACGCACCCACACAAGGGTTCGACTCGCCTGGAGGCTTCGATGCAGGCCGTAGTTGGAGGTTACCTTTTCGTCAAGATTTAAACTTCTGCCGGTATCTGCTATTTTATGGTGCTATAAGTCATTGTTCTTACAGAAGCCATCAACATGCGTCCATTTTTGATAATGTATCTTGTGATGCGATCTGTGTAACAATTTTGATTACTTCTTTGTCAATACAAATGTTATTGCTTCACAGCGAAGAACAAGTCGAAACTACACTAATCAGTCGGATAGGGAAAGTAGTAATTATAAAAAAAAGGTGGAGAAACATTTTTTTGAAAATTTTGACAGCAAGAACTGTAAAAAAATTTCAGAACGTGGGCAGACGTAAAAGGGTTAGGCATTTTTCAAAAATTTTGATCTACCAGTGGGGGACGTAGCTTTGTCGATGCCCTGGACAACGGTCTGCCTGACCCTGCTTTACATATGGCGCAACCTAGAGTATGCTTAGTGGAATTATGTACGCAACCGCACAACCGCGTTTTTTTTTTCGTTGCAAAGGACTGACTGTACGATCAAATAGAGGGGAAGAATGCTCAGGCTTGAATATCTATTAGAAAATCGGACTATACTGTATAAATGGGAATAAGTGAAGAATCAAGGTACACTGCAGAAAGGCGAACCAAGCAAATAACAGTTTGGGCAAAAAAAACAACTGGGACACAATAATGGCTAACAAACATCGTGTCCAACAGACGCAAGGAAGATTTTCTTGAAATTAGGTCAATTGTGGGAAGGGAGGGATGTTCCATTGCATTCTGTCAATATCATAGGAGTGGTGCTGTGAAATTCTGGATTCGATGAAATGATAAAGGGTCAAAGAACGTGCATTGTTGAGAGTTTGCAGATGATATGCAATCGCAAGAGAAAGAGTGTATTCTATTCGAGCGAAAAAAGGTTAGGCAAAATCACAGGGATGTGAAAATGAACAAAAAACAAAAACCATGAAATATGTTTGGGAGGACTAGAAGGGATGGGTACAGTCGCAGAAAAGGTGCAGAGACCTAAAAATCTCGACAAACTGACACCAGACAAAGCAAATCCGCCGGGATTTCCTCCTCGCGTAGGTGGATGATGCTGAGATTTGTATCGGAGAGGGATGGAGCGCGAGGATGCTTTGAGGAGTTCGATCTGTTCCAAGTTAGAGTACGCTCCGGCTCGAACATGCTGCGGGGAGGAGAGCGACGTGGCTGGCCGGCCTCGTCTCGTTGTCGATTGAAATCCCACACGCAACAACAGTTCCAGCCGATGTTGACCAAAACAAGACACACGGTATCGCCCACGGACAACCGGAATCGATCTGTGATCTTACGACTCGGAGGTATTCATGGGTTCGTTTAACCCCTCAAAAATGCTGAGTAACGGCTTCCATATGGGCCCACATATGTTACTGTTCATGGTGATTACACAAAAAGAGGGGTGCAAAACTAGTAGGGGGGCACTCAGAATTCAAGTGAGAAATGAATGATTCTGCTTTCAGAAATCGATCAAATTTCATGGAATTTTTAGGAAATTACGAGTGATAACATTATCACATATCTGATAACGGGAAAAATTTCATTTTCATGGATGAATCTTTTCATTTCTATTAGTAAATCTTGGGTGCCCCCCCCCAACTAGTTTTGCACCAAAAGAGGGAGTAGAGCCTTACCGAAGTCATTCGTGGTTTGAAGCCCATTTTGGGCAGGAAGAGTGTCTGAAGAAGGCCACAACTGTAAAAGCTTGAACACAGCTAAGGTTAGTTTAATTCTGACAAGTTCAGTACTTACCTTCGATGACCTGTGTTTATTTTCTGCAGATTCACCCACACACCCTGGTCTCCACAGCCGTATCATGCCCAAGCAGTTTTCGTGCTCCACGGCTAATTTAGTATGCAAACCCATGATTTTGAGGTACCCTTCAAAGTTGAGGTATCAAGTTCAAAATTGAATATTAGCGACCTGCATCCACTTCCAGCCTCCTGTCCAAAAATGAGCCCCTAGCTCAATTTTGACTGGTAGCACAAGATCGTGAACGCCGTCTGAAAAAAAGGAGATTAACAACAAAAACGAGCGGGTTTTCACTTTTTTCTCGAAAGCCAGTTAACCATTCCAAACCATTTTTGTGTGGTTTCACCATCTTGTTGCGCTCTTTTTAATGCAATTTAGAGCTAATTTCCTTGTTCGCTTTGAACTGAGATCTAGAAAAAGGGGTTGCGCGCACGGCCGATTCAACAATTCGTGATCAGCGCCCCAAATAACCCACCTGGAAGGATTTTGAGTAAAATCTGCAACCTTTTTTTAACGCTTTCAGAGGCATAAATAAGCGCCCAACCAAAGTCCGCACAAGTCCAAAACGCTTTCAGTCTGTGCAAAGTTTGGAAAATGTGCCTTCACTCAAAATTTGCTCAGTGGGGTAGTTTTGGGGACTGAACACAAGCATGTGGTCCGTTTCCGGATTTCGCAAACTCTAATGCGCGTTTTTGATAGAAAAAAGGCGTGAAATACGAATTTTGACCGGCTATAACTTTTTTCGCAGATGTCCGTAGCAAAATCCGAGTTCAGGTTCGAAGAGAGCGTATCCGAGTTGACCAAGAAACATTCACAGTCTCCCAAAAGCTCATGCCTGACTAGCGAGGTTTCCTAGTTAGCAATACTCCGAGAGGTTTAATTTCGAGAGAGGCACTGCCTTTTGCTATTTGGGTTATCATACAGGAGCCATTTCTCATATCCTGTGATCAAGCGATCAAAAAACACTTTTTTGTTGTGACGCTGAAGGAATAAATTGCATGTGATTGATCAATTAGCCTTGTTCTGTTCGGACAGATGATGTGTGAACCCGAACACCTGCTCTGCTTTCTTTCCCAATCTGCTTCAAATCTTCTTGGATGGTTGACCAAGGTTGGTATTTGTGCTTACCGGATCATACCCGTAATCGGGTGATTGCTGCTGTGCGTACACAGTTCATGTGTCAATTAGCTGAGGAATGCAGAGCGGTTTCGGTAGTGTAATGGTAACTCTCTCGCCCGGAAAGCGATGCGATGCGGGTTCGAATCCTGCCCGACACCTAAGTTTTGTGTTCAACTCAGCAACCCTGCAATATCTTGTGATCATATACCATGACATAAAAAAGCATTGAACATTCAAAACCCACTAGGTGGGTTACGACTATTTGGCTAATCCTCGATCGTCTGACACGAATTCGCTTCCACGTCGGCCCTTAACACTTGCGCAGAAACGACATTACCTTCCGGTCCCCCTAATATTTGTGAGGGGAACCTCTTCAAAAGAAGTCTGCCAATTGTGAGATCCCAACTGTCCCAGAATAAGCGTGATACAGAAGGAAACCAAGGGTGCCGCCCCTGGAAGTGTTCCTAGGGCCACGCTTCCTTGTGCGTCAACAAAAACGAAACACACAAAGAAGCCAATTAAGGTCTACGAGTTCCCTATTTTCTCAGTCTCAGTTTCCCTCTGATTCACTCACAGTGACAGCGAATGACGGTAGGGTAAAAATAAATCAGAGAAAACCCGTTAACTGACCGAGAGAGATGGAAAGCCGCGATCTCCACCACTGACGTCCCAGAAATGAATGCGCACTTCCGACCTCAAAGAGAAAATTAGTAGCTTCCGCACAGGCACTGTAGAATGTCAGTTCCTCTAAAGAAAGGGTCGAAACGAACTTTATTGCCTATTGTAAAATTCTAATTCTAAATTACCTTTCTCCCATATCATATTTACTTCGAAATACTATGACACCTTATAATTAATGTAAACATCGTTACACTAGCATCATTTTAGAAAATGCTGTAATTGTTCATCAGTGAAGCTCTTGGGTACGTTTTTGGGCGGAGCCAGTGGTTTCCTCCTAAGTTCGTGTTTATTGGAATGATCTGAAGATGCTGCATCTTGCAGGTTTCCCAAGACAATGCTCAAGCTATCATTTTGAACATTACACCTTCGACGGATAATGTTTTCAAAATCAATCAGAGATAAGCTTTTTCCAGAAAAGAAGTTCCGTGCTTGAATGTTTGAGATCTGTTTCAACCAGGGTATAGCATGGAACACGATGGATTCTGATTCTGGTCGAAATCTGTTCGCATCAGAAACGTTGACCATGAATTGTTTATGATAATTCGCCGCGAGACTGCACACAACTCAGACCGCAGAGGCGGTTCCGTTCGGATAGAAAAGACACTCCTGGGCTCACAGTAAACTCATTGCGCGATCTATCAAGCCAATAAGATTATTTACATTGCATTAATTTTTCAAATATTGTTCCCACCAGGTCCTCAAGATTTTCCTCACACATAGATCTGGCAAATTAAGCCGTCCTCAAGTTACCTCTGGTACTCAGACTCCTTCCGACACCGACCCAGACTGTTTTTGTATCGTGTCAACCAGGGTTCAACAAACACATCTGAGCGAGACTGAAGTCTCGAAAACTTCCCAGAGTAATTAAGGCACTGAGACTACTAGTAGGGAATATTTCCTTGTTTTTGAAAACAGTGGTTAATAACAGCGTGGGTAAGCTCACTTTTCCAGGCCAAGTCTAGGAAAAGGCACCTTGCCCTTCATAAAGGATAATAGGAAGTGGCACTTCATGATCTCACAACATTTCAGTCTTATCCGTCGCATCCGCAACGGAGCTTCAGAAGTGGCATCTCCTCCAGCGGTTGAAGCCCCATCTCTTAGACTAGACTAGAGATTTTGAGGTCACAATACATGCTCTTGCCGTTCATCTTCAAAAGATCTATGCGTGATCGAGATATTTTCCACGAAATTCATTTAGATAGCCCGAAGAATTTTCTCTCTTTGAGAACCTGTCTTTATTTCTCTCCAGCTTCACGATTCATCTATGTATGTACATTCGAAATATCTTCACATGATGTTCTTAGTGGTTCTATCCTCATTACTATGTAATTTGTTCGCTATTCCAGAGGTACATATTTGTTGGTCGCATATGCGCACATTCGATGGATTAAGTACAAATAAAACAAAAATTAGAATTAGCGGGATGATTGGTAAAAGGGCGAACCTGTTTCTGTGGTTCAAAGAAGATTAATGAACGACCGAGGGCGAATTCTTCTAATATCAGAATTTTTGGGAGAGATACGGAGAGAGAAAAATGGAGCCAGCCGTCTTCCGACGAAACCCTAAACCTAGGCAAGGTGATAAGGGAGTGTGGGAAAGGTGGTCTGAGATAAGGTGCGCGTGAACTCGAGCCATCTCGCCATCGTCCCACCATAGGAATGAACTGCCTAGCGCCTGCACCTAAACAACCTTGAACGAGAGTAACTGATTAATTGAAAAAAAACTATAACAAAACAGTGCTTAGAATCAGTCTCAAATTTGATATAAGAGTTTTGGCAAATTAGTACATAGACCCTCTTATATTAGGGGGACCGGAAAGCAACGTTGCTTCCGCGCAGCACGTGTTAAGGGCTCACGTAGAAAGAAAGTTCGTGTCAGACGATCGAGGAATTGTCAAATAGTCTTCACCAACCTTGGTCGACCATCCAAGAACATTTGAAGCAGATTGGGAATATAAGGGTGCTGTATGATAACTCAAAACGCAAAAGGTCTAGAGTCTTCCCAAATGAAATCCCTCGGAGTACTGCTAGGCCAGGTTTACACCTAGAAAAAGAAAGCGTCTTTGTGTGTTTGGTGGAGAAATGGCGGCATTGCTCATTTTGAATTGCTGAAACCTGAACGAACTGTTAATGCAGACCTCCACAGTGAACAATTGCAGCTAGTCAATCAATCTTTGATTGAAAAATGGCCGGGGATTGTCAACCGAAAAGACGTCATTCCCCAGCACGACAATATAAGACCGCACTGCGGAACGCGAACCCTAGAAAAAAATTCATGAACCGGGGTGGGAGGTACTGCCTCATCCACCACATTTGGCCGATGCTGCCTGCACCATCGGATTTCCACTTATTCCGGACGCTGCAACGCTTTTCAAGTGGCAAAACATTTGCAAAGTTGGATGATATTCAAAATAACATCTCTAGATATTTTGCCAAAAAACCAGTTATTTTTTAACAATCAGGGATCTTCTCTCATTGTATCACAAAAGGGTATTTTCAGTGATGGGGAATACATCACTGATTGAAAATAAAGACTCGTTAAAATTGTACATATGTGTTTGCATTTAGCGTAAGAAAACGACATTACTTTCCGGTCCTCCTAATCCTTCCATATTAACATATTAGCTCCTTACGTTGGGCTTTTACTTTCAAACGCTGTAGAGTGGCGGCGATATCGATACTTTTTGCAATAAAGAAGAACCAAATAAAAAAACTCGGCTGTGATTGGGTATGCTCTTTGGACACAGACAAGTACACTACACTAGAGAAAATGTCATCTATTGTGCAAGAGCAGTCACCTTTTTTGCGTTTTACCAGAAAAAAAAGCATGTATCACTGCACAATAAATATCTCGCGATGCCGGTCCCAAATGCCTGTTTGATATCACAAATGGACCATTTTGAACAAAGCTATGACAAAAGGTCGCAAAAACGCTTTTTTGTTTTTTTTTGCTATAAATACATGATACAGCAAAATTTTTTAACCAAAACGCCGTAACGAATAGGACATGGAGGCAACCACACATATGCAGAACTTGAGTTAGCAACCTCGTCTGCACTAACAATGATTCTGCAGTAAATCAATGTGCGGGCCACAGTTATATAGTCTTGGGACATGTACGGGCTATAACGGCGAAATTCACATGGTTCCTACGCGTGCTGGTGCGGAGCGGAGGTTAGAGGCAGTGAGAGAGCGGGGGGCAGACGGAGGCTGAGGCGTCGCGCGCGCCGCTCGAGCCTCGAATGATGTGAATTTCGACGTTTTATAGAGGGTACGAAAACTGCAAAAAAACCAGTTCTGTAGAGCTATGTATTTGAACTTATGCAGTCAGTAGCGCGTGGTGTACAGGGGAGGCCGTAATTGCGGTATTGATGATGAGCGTGCCGAGACGATCTCCGGTAGCCACAGATTTAACCTAGGATGATATATGTGATGACCTCCTCTGAGAAAATTTGCATTGACCGTGGCGGGACGGCACCGCAACCCGAGACCGTGCCGGGCCGATGAAGCAACGGCACAATGATCCGGGCCCGTGCCGCGACACTGTAGCAACGGCTCCGCATTCTTGGAAGATTTCTTCTTGTCCACAACAGTACAGCAACGGCACCGCTATCATGAGCGATATCGCCGCAACGCCACCGCTACAGTGGCTGACATGAAAAAAGTGGTAAAGCGAATGATTACGTCCTGATGTGTTTATCACATGCCTAGCCGGTATAAAAGGTGCCTCATCTCACTCGTGTCCTCATTCGGCATTCTGATGCCGGCCCTGGAAGATGACTTCAAGTCCCTCTCCGGAGGCCAGCATATTTTTGACCGCTGGGGGATAGGGGATGAAACGACTAGGGGTGGGCGGTTTTCGCCGCTGTCCGCAGTGAGGGTGGTTCCTCACTGCAGATCTCGGCGGATGGCGGATGTTAAGCCCTTTTCCGGACCTAGGCGGGGCTTTCTCTGGGGGGGGGGCAGATTCAGGCACCGTCGCGGCCCGAATCGGGCACCGTTGAGATAGCGTTGAGGTAATTCCAGAACGGGTTTGGGAGCCGTCGCGTCCTGGTTAAGACATCGACGCGGGGTTGATGCAATGGCATAGCTGGTGGAGGGACTCTGGTTAGACACTACCCTGCAGGCACCGATTAGGGGCCTTCAAGGCAGGGTTGGTCTGCCGCCGGCGCAAATTTTCTCAGAGTAAGGCCAGTTAACAGTGGAATGAGTTTTAGATCATCCCAGCATAGCGACGCTATTCATACTGTTCCACGCCAGCGCGTCATGTTTGTGACTTGCGGGCGTGGCGTTGAAGGATTAATACTTTCTACGCGCGCCACGCGCCTCCCGCTCTTGTGGAGACCATGCATACTCAACCAGCGACGATTTTAGGCCCTTCGAACAATAAAAGACTACTCTGAAAGTTTTCTCACCATAACGATCCTAGTAGTCAAATGACTATATTTGGTAAAAATTTTGAGCTCCGTTATCGACACTTCAGCCCTTTCCTGGACCATCTTTTAGGGCAACATACTTACCAGCCACCCTGTACTATGTAGATGCTACATGTGGTGTTGTTTAACAGATGTTGCACCACAGTAGTTCCAATGGTAGTACCTCTAAAATTGTTCAGAATCTTTCGGGGACGGAGTTATGACCCTTCAAAAATTGTCCAAAATTGAGCTGCAAAAACATTGTGGACGAGTTGTCCGAGGCTTGTAACATCCGTCATTCGCAAGCGATATGTGGAAGTGGACTTCTACTTTGCTTGACTTTTGGTGGGCTCAACCATATTCTGCCTTGAGCATCATCATGACTAGCAAATTATTGAAGAGCAGTTTAGAAGGGATTTATGTAAAATATTTTTCTAATCAAAATTGGAGTTTTTGAAGCAAAAAAAACCTTGTGTGACGGTACACTAAATCCATCGCGTGGCACGTCTCAATTGGAAGAACGAGTCAGAAGAATGTCTGAGGGATGGCGTTGGCTTTTTTCGGCCAACACGATTGAATTTCCCGTGAGAACGCCTCGTCGCTGCTTGAATATTCAACTCCTGCAGCGCTCCGGGGTATAAAATGCCAGCCTGGAGATGCTATGAGCGCGAATGTTGCAATAGCGTTCGGAAAAAAACACATAATGAATTCAAATCTTCGAACAGAACCACTGTGAAAGCCAAGAAAAAATCTATAATATCCGCCCTACATATCTCTAGGGGAAGATTTGCGCGCCTTGGCAAACAAACGCCCACTTCCTCAACTTCCTAGAGCGACGGCATCTTTCTTCCGGTTTTGAAATTGCAGATTGTAGGTATTGAAAACCAAATTATTCTCAACTCACTTCATTTCCGACGGAGACGCTACATGCCGTTGGCATTTCAGGAATTCGACGGTCTCAACCCAGTTTTAAAAAAGTGAGTTCAAGAAAACCTGGCCTGCTATGCACATCAGTGCACAGATCGCATTTAGCGCCATTAATGCGTCTGTATCTTCAAAATCCGAGAACTCCTGATTTAAGAAAATTACAACCAAAGATTTTTTATTTGCTTACAAAGGATATACGTAGTATCGGGCGACCCAACCGTTTTCAGCGATATATATTCTTATCAGGCGTACTGCAATTACTTCTAGAGCTGTGCTTGCGATTGCTACGGGAATCCTTAAGGTCGATTACGGAGGGGTTTTCTCATTTCGGTGAGGCCAGGCGACAGAAAAAATGTGATCAGGAAGGAATTCACTCAAGAAATTGACTTAAAACTTCTTTCGGGGAAGTATTCAGGGTCCTTAAAGACAGTGTTCATGATAAATCTCGTTTCCGAGTTTCCACTCTGAGACACTATGCTGGCAGATGCTGGAGGGAATAGGGTCAAAGAAAGGAGCAAAAAGCGAGCCAGAAATCGATAAAAACGGCCTCGAAGTGAACAGTTTGTGACCCCATTACGCCTGCTAAGCCCGCCCCGCCCTCCATTCTGACGAGCTTGTGGCGCCGCGGATGTTTTCGCTGGCAAATCGCTAAGCAACTCCGCCACGTCCAGCCTGATCGATATGCGCACATTTCGCCTTTAGCGCGCGCTTGCAGAATTCATCACGGCGCGTGAACTCGTCCGCGTCCTGAACCTGTACTCGTTAAAAACCTTTTCTTTAGCCTATTCTGAGCGCTTTTCTTCGCTATTACTTAACTATTAGTTAATTCGTGACCAAAAAACCAAATTTTTCAGTCGAATACTGATAACTCCCAGAAGCACACGTAATCAGAATCTATTTCGTTGCAAACTGCTGGGTGATCCAAAAAAGCATCCCTGGTTAGATTAGTAATTGCTGCTCGTGTCTGTAAAAGATAGTGTGATAGTGGTGTGATTTTATTTAACACTCACAGTTAGTGTGAGATGAAACTAACTATAAGAAACTGCCCGTAATTAGAATGCCAACTGAAATCGAAAAAGGAGTTGTAAAGTTTGCCCAAATGGAACTGTCTGCCCTCGGCGTGCGTGTCAAGCAGCTGTCACGATGCATTTTTCGGACGAGCCTCACTACGGCTGAGATACTGCTGACTGGGATATTGTTCAATATTCGTCTGATATTCCTGCTAATCACTTTCACTGTTCTATTATTTTTCTATTTTATTTTTCAAATTACTATTCACAGATCCGAAAAACACCCTTGCGACGGCCGATCAACACGACCGCCGGCCACGTTGGCGGACAGTCTTATTCGGACAGAC
The DNA here is from genome assembly GCA_029168955.1 of Aplectana chamaeleonis. Classification (NCBI taxonomy): domain Eukaryota; kingdom Metazoa; phylum Nematoda; class Chromadorea; order Rhabditida; family Cosmocercidae; genus Aplectana; species Aplectana chamaeleonis. The sequence continues at coordinate 2,155,936 of JAPDOI010000062.1, read as the reverse complement.
TTTATTTAGCGTTGTCAGCAACACGCTGCAGCACATCAATTTTTTTGTGGTTTTCATGGACATGTTCTCTATTCAACTCTCAAAGACAGTGCCCACGCTGGAAATGTTCCCCGTTTTTCGTCGTGGAAACGTAAGCTTTGGGCCTTTGTAGAGAAAGTAAGGAAGAAGCAAGGACGAAAAGTGGTCAGGAAGTGAATGGAAAATGCGTGGATCAACCGGCTCATCGGCTTAGCCCGCCCACTCCATGGAAAAGTTGTCCATGCAAAAGAAGAGATGTCCCAACGTGGAAACGCGTTAATTGAATTCTTCTTGTTTTTCAAGAATCATTGGTAAAAGATAGGTAAATGGAAATCACTTTCCTAAAAAATTGAAAACGCATAAAAATTTTCAGAGTTTTGAATTTTACTGCACCAAGCACACAGAAATGATTACATGAGAACTGGTTCTTGCCTAGGATCTGATACCTGGGATTGAATTCAAATTAAAATTTTGACTCTGTGTGGAAGATTCACTTCTTAGGCCCTTATGTGTACTCTCCTGATTTTGAAAGGGGAGGGAAATCACAAGTTGGTGCGAAATTTAGGTGGCTTAAAAATTATGCGCAGAAAGTTCCCCGGCAACGCACTAAAGTAAGCGTACCAAGAGGCGGATTCGAATGTTTTCGGAATACTTTCAAAACAGAGATTTTTCTCTAAATTCGAAAAATTCTTGAGGAATTTTCAGTAGTATCTCCTAATTTGTGGGCATATCTACGCAAAATCACTAAAGGCATCATACACGTCAGGGATGAGCGAGAATCTTTTCTAAAATGTCGGAAATAGAAATGCGGAGGACGGAACGACCAATATAAGTCCGGTAATCGGAAATCGGAACGCTAAAAACCATCGGAAATCGGAGTTCCGCTCATCCCTGACACATGCTGATATCAATTTTATCCCATGAGTTGAAGTTTTGGTGCTGGTAGTATTGGAATCTGACGAAGAAAAAAAACCGGCTTAACAGGAACAGATGAAGAAATAACGGGCTGCTTTTGTACTGGAACGAAAGTGGACGAGTTACACTACAGCGTACACGCTCGGTTGAAAAAGCGAATCTAGTGACAAAATGTTTGAGAGAGCGAATCCAGTAGACTCTAACGGCATGCACTAGAGCGCTTACGTCTTTGGAAGCACGGAAAAAATTAGCCAAAATGGCCGCGTTCGAGCAATCCATTTGGACGACTCTGTATTGAGGGGCGGGATTTGTAAAGAAGGTGGGCGGGACTTCATGTCTTGCTGGCTCAGCAAGGCTCAAATACGATAATTTTAACTAGTTTTGACGAGCTCAAAGACTTTAGCGGTCTAATAAGAGGAGCCGGAGAATCTAGTTGAAGTCTCCATCTCAACCACTTTTGCGAGTGTGTATGCTGCTTTCGTAGAAGATGATGTTTTCGTCACAACTCCCTCCTATGAGTCTGAGTTCATCATCACCGGAAGTTTGTAAACTGGCACTTTGACGTACACAGACAATTTACAACTCTCTTGGAACCCTGGCGAATGAGTGGTTTGAGAGACATGATGCCAAATCGAATAGTTTGAATTTTCGACGCCACTGATTGTTGCTAGAACGAAATGGCAAACGCATTCAATGGAATTGAGTCAGACTTAATCACACTATAATGAGGAGGTCGAGCAGGAAGAAGAGACAATTTGACGAACAATTTGGTAACATAAACAGATTTTTACGAAAAAAATATATTCAAAAAATGTTAAGAGTCTCAAGTTTATAGTACAGATTCAGGAACTTTCCCTCACAAAATTGGTATTTGACTCCTGCTGCTAGTACAAAAAGTCAAGAAAATTTATATGCATCCACAGAAGTAAAATGACTGTATAGCATTCCTGGCCCATCAGTGTGTGGTGATAGAAGGAAATGATGTAAAAAAATAGAGGATACACAAATTAAAATTGATTAAGCAAAAGAAAACGGGTGGGGAAAAGTAATTAAAAAACGAAAATCTCGAAAAACCGCAATATCATTCTGCGCTAAATATATCAGATCGATAGTGATGAGATGGTGGAGTGACCTGAAGATCCATGGTGGGTTAAGGGGGCATAGGGAGGGAGGACGAACAAGGTCTTCTCGTCGATCGGGCGTCGATCACGGACGGCAACACGTGCACTTCCCCGCTTATCAGTCGGAAGATCGACGACAGAAAAGAAAACTAACTGGGACAGCCATAGCATAATCAGCATTCACAGAGCATAATGGAAATTCGCCGCGGGGGGGGCTGGAGATCGAGATTTTTTGACTTGACCTTCAGTTCTCTGTTTGGTGCGTGTGTGTTGGCGCAAAATAGGGGTTTTGAACTGCTGCGCTGGATTGAAAGCTATTCCTTTTGTTCACTGTGAGATGAGAAACAAGTAGTGATGGGTGACAAGTGAAGGGTCAGCTAACGGAAAGCTTTAAATTTGGCCTCCTGTATGCTCAGAATGCTGGATTTCTGAAGCATCAAGCCCAGTCAAAGTACTTACATAAAAGATAGAGGATGGAGTTCTCGGCGTATATCGATTCCTCTGGGAATGCGCCTCACATTCGACTTTCATTCAGAATCGTAGAGGTTTTCGAATTTGTGTTGGGCCTATAGAATGACTTGCGTGGGCCAGTAGATGTCCTAGTCACCGATCTTACATATCCTCCCAGACAAGTCTAGTACCAATTTACCGACCTAGGGGGGATAGACGGCTTGGTTATTCTTGGGCAAGGATCGATCACTCAACCACATGCGTGAGGCCCCCATCAGATCTGGTCGAGAAACCGACCGAGTCCGACTGAGTTCGGGGTAGAAAAACCTACTTCGGTGCATTGGACCTGCCCGTGTGCGTGCGTGAAACACCAGTATCTACTGGGTGGATTGCGGTCGGTAGCAGACAGTCGCAGTTAGACTCTGTGGGTTGATTTTTCTCCACACGTCTGTCACATTACGGTGCGTATCGTCCGGGTGGGACTCTGTTCATCGACGACCTCTGACGGCGGCCTGACAGTGGCCCCTCTTGCCACTGCACTACACGCGCCTCAATGAGCTACTCAGACAGTAGGTGCGGACAGACCATTTGGCAATCAAGGCTTCTGCGGGCGGTACGCCGGCAAGCTGCGGGCGAATCGCTGCTCATCGTGGCTTCGGCGGGCGGATCGCTGCCTCTCGTAGGCTCCGCGGGCGGATCGCGGCACCTGGGAGAGTTAATCACGCTAGCGGGCGAATCGCCGGCAAGCTTTAAAGCGGCGCTCCACTCGCAACCTGCCAGCGATCCGCCCGCAAGGGCTTTGACAGCCAGCGATCCGCCCGCTGAGTTATGAGATGCAGCGATCTGCCCGCAACCTGCCAGCGACCTGCCCGCCAGAGCTTTCATAGCCACCGATCCACCCTCTAAGATGTTAATACTGCGCAGAACAATGTTATGGATCCTAGTGAGACTCTGCGTTCACTGTTGAAGGTTGGTGCAAACTCGGTGTCATATGCTATGAGGCCTCTTTCAGAGTTCGATCGCCGCGCGACGCGATGGGATGAGAAGCATGAGCATCGATCGAGAAAGCGTCGCACGTCGATCTGTATTCAAAACACGTCATAGCGGCGATCAGCTATTGCACTCTTAAAGAGGCCTAACATAGTGGCCCCGAGTTTGCGCCAACCTTCAATAGGGAACGCAAAGTACATACCACTCGGGTCCATGCCGATGTTACTTTGAGACCCAACTTCAATTCTCCTTCGATATGGAAGCACCTTATCACTGAAGAGATGTCTCCACACGAATGAGATTTGAACTGGGTGTGAACTTATTACTCATTATCAGTAACGAATCCCGAATTACGAGGAGTTTCGTAAATTGCGATTTACTATTTATGAAATTGCGAAATTCAGTTACGCACAGCCCTGGCCCACAGCATACATCGACTGGCCCTTATTACCGTCCATGGAGGCTCCTGTAGTTTCATGAATACGGCCACAAGTCGTATTCGGAATTATCTTACACAGTCCCCTATTTAAATGGGACCTAATTACATGTAAAGGCTGATTAGATAGATTCGGATATATGTGTAAGGTTACCCGTTGGTGGGTAATTTTCCTGGGATTCTGATTTTCCCAAGAATGCTTGCTAATTAAGCGTTACTGATCCATCATGAATACTATAAAGGCAAACTGAACAGGAGTGTTTCTCCCGATTACTCAGAACTTTTTGAACAATTTGTTCCCCAATTATTGAACAAGTTACGAATTGTCTAAGTTAAATGTTTGTAGCTAGTGCTAAGGCAGGTCTAATGTCGCGCTGGACTAGGTGACAAATTGTCCGTACCGGTAGGAACTAACATCTAATCAGATGGTTGTCTTGTAAATGTTCACAACCTTGTCTGAAACATATTCGTGACGTTCACGGACTATTTTCCCACTACCTCACAAACAATTAACGCCGTGGTTTCCACATGTCGTTTTAAAATTGTTCATACCAAGTTTGATAGTTGTTGATGGCGTGATAGACATATTTCCCCCCACTTACACATAACCAGCGCCAGGGTTTACAAATCTTCTTTTGAAATTGTCCACAACTCCATCAGACAATTTGAAAAGAAAATTCGAAAGCCGTGAAGTCTCTAATGTGTAAGTGGGGAGAAATATATCCATTATGCCATGAACAACTATCAAAGTGTCGTCCACCGTACTCTCTGAACGACATTCACAATAATCTCTCATGCTCATATAAAAATGTCATAACAAATTTATTCAACAACTTCATCCTAATATGATACAGAGCGGAACCGAAAAAAAGGTGGATCCAAAGATCCAGAAACAGGTAGATTGACATCCGTTCATAAGAGGTCAGCACGACAGAGGTATTCCTGAGACCATTGCTGCGCGGTGGCGAGCTCAACATCGTCCTCCTCGGGCGCTGTACCATGCAAAGATGACGTCGCTTCGCCGCTCCCCCATGTCGTCAAATTCCACTTCACAGGGCCTGAATCAATTCATTCCCATACAAATTAAAGAATTTAATTAAACGAAACATGTGACACACATAGTTTTCGATGAAGAGCTCTTGAACTATTGAAAATGGCCTGTGTTCCTCACCTCATGTTGTCGTTCCCGTCAAGACATAGTTGGCCTTCGTTGTCTCATTCATCTCCGCTTCGTCAACATCATCCTCCTTGACAGAATCTTCATGGCCATCAGTAGGCTGCTTAGGCTGCTCCTCAAAAGGCTCGTCGCTGTTTTTACGAATCCGACGTCTAAGGTTTATCCTGAAAAGCAACGATCAATAAGGCATGTAATAGCGAAATCATAGCTTAGCGGAATCATAGTTTGGGACGACGAAGAAGCCTCAAGAGGTTGGAGAACGTGTTTCAGGAAACATAGGATTCAGCGAGAATTGCCCTGGCAGTTGCCCAGGGCCGCGGTCGACTCGCCCACAGGAGAAGGCTTGGCTTGTGTATGAGTCAGTCTGAACCTGGTCTGGTGTAACACCGCAGCGTCCCGTGCTGCTTATCTGTCTTAATAAACATTCCTGAACCATCTTAAATTTTTAGCATAACGCAACCGACGAGCCTCACCACATTTTTGGTGCATTGGTCGGGAAACGAATCAGGAGCCGCCCGCGTGGCAGGCGAACATTCTACCACTGAACCACCGATGCACCAACAATGTGAAGTGGCTCTTCGGGTATGCTATACCCGGTAAAAATGCAAAGTGGTTCAGGAATGTTTAACAGATAAACAGCACGTGAGGTTGCCGCGTGCCATCAGACCAAGTTCAGACTGACTTATGCATAAGCCCCGCCAACCCCCCCCCCTATTAGGAGCGAGGTGACCGGGTGGTCCTGGCCAACTGCCAGGACAAGAATCATGGACTGTTCGTGCAATAAGAAGGCAGTTTCCATGCGATTGGCTGAGTGGCACATGGGGAGTGATCGATATTGCCAACTAGCCCCCTGCGCAAAATATAAAAGCATTTCTGGAGACGCAGGATTTGCACTTTCGTGATGAATCATGTTATTTGCGTCGAAGTCGATCCTGTCAGGGTTCCAGTCAGCCTTGATGCAGATATCGTACATCCTATTTTTCGGAGCCAAACTTACTCTTTCCTTCGCGCGCTTGTGCTGTGCGAGTGCAGAGACAGCGAGAAAGTGTGGGAAAATCTATATCACGCTAATCAAAAGTAACAGCGAAATCACACAGCGGTTAGCAGTATTGTCAATTGGACAGCAATATTATTCGGCGGGAAGTGATTACTAATGATTGCAGACTATTCAGATAAACGATTCTGATAAATCATTGACAAGGATTTCCAACTGGCCGAAATGCAATGAAATATACATGCGAAGTGGGGGTATAAGTGGAATGAGAGCCAGGAGAATAAGGCAGAACACTTGGGACAGTGGAGATAGAAAGCAAAACTAGAAAACGTGACGAAAATGCGGCAGCGGAGGCATCATCACCATCGCGCTATCGATTTATGCAAGCTGGGGCTCAACTAATCCGCCTTGTTGTTCGTAACAAGTGCGTTCCTAAGTTTGGGGAACAGTTGTTCAATATGCTGTTTGCAAGTGATCCGTACATCAGGCCGTTTTAATGCCCAGCGTAATTTGTTCAATGTTTTTTCGCGGATTCCAATGTAGTTCGGAATATGTCCGTTCCCAAAATTTATTGCCGATTACTTGTTCGTGCCCTCATCCGCGGCACTTTTTCGATTTTCGTCGCACGTTAATTGTCCGTGCGCCGTTGCAACCACCAACAACTAACGTTTGAATTAAGTAATTGAACCGAACGTTGTTCACGCGAAGATATATTGTTTTACAATTGATCGCGGTGTTTTATGTCGTTCTCAAATTGTTCAAAAAGTTCTGAGTAGTCGCCTCATCGCGTTCGCCTTCATGAAGAACCCGCCGTCTCCCTACCACTCCACATTTTGATGCACTTAGACAGAAATTAAAGGCATCGTACGTGCACAAAACCGTTTATCATTTTTTTTATGTTTTTGTGTAGCTTGGCCTATCTAGTGAACGAAAATGTCGAAAGGCCCCATGAAAAGAACCATTTGTAAAGAAAAGTCAATCGGGATACATTGTAAATATGAATTTGAACTTCGCGGCGCCAAAATCGTTTTTGAGGTTTTTCTGGGTTTGGAGGCCATTGTCACTATCATTTCCAAGTTTTTCTGCATGTGGGGCTTGTGCCAGAAGTGTTTTTCATGTTGTTTGACGGTCGCATCAGCATTCTATATAGTGCTAGACGACTGGTGAGAACTGGTGGCGGATCCTCATCTTCAACCCCATCCAACCTCATAACCCTAGGGTTTTAACGCGCCGAAGTTTACCAGCGTGGTCTACCGGACTTATTCATGAAATTGAGCCTAAAAAAATGGAAATTGGTTTTCAGCGCGAACGATGCCTTCAAGTCGAGTGTTCCCTCACAGACCCGCTATGGTTTCTATTGTCTGTCCTTCAGACGGTCTGCGTCTCACCTTGCCACAAAAATCGGGCAATCTCTCTAGCCAAGTTTTGCTGGAAATGGCTCAGGACCTAACGTCGGCATGGACCCTGGTGAGACTTTACGTTCTCTGTTGAAGGATGGCAACGGCATCGGTCGTCGTAGAAACAGTTTTCGAGTGTGGGTTGCAGCGACACTGCAAGTGTGCCAAAGCGTGTCTCAACTACTGTCGCTGTCGCTGTGAAGTGCACTGCGACAGCGATAGGTCTAAAGGGCGGGAGTCCAGAGTGACCGTGTGTCGCCAAATTATACCCTACGCCTAAACCTGCTGCTGTCGCAGTGCAGTGCTTAGCGACAGTGGCAGCGACAGGCTTCTGCACATTTGCGGTATGTCAGCCCTCCGCAACACGTCGTTGCGACAGACGCGCGATTACTGCTCCTACGTCGGCCGATGCCATTGCTCCGACGCGGGTCATGCCGCGATTTGTGCTAGATTGCATCCCTGTCGCTCATGACAGCGACAAAGTATGTTATACCCCTGATTGGAATTGATCTTCTTCGTTTGATTTGTTTGTGCGAGTATGTCGCAGTGAGGGTACGATTGGCTCCCAAAAACCATGTGTATTGATCGAACGGGCAAATCTTTTCGAAGAGGTTCAGATAGGAACTCAAGGATTTTTAGGAATTCGGTGTGGGGGATTGGTACTCGTGATGCTCATTCATACTAATGCTTAAAGACAGCTCGGTGCCATATGCTATAACATAGGTGCACCGAGTTTGCACCAACCTTCACTGTGGGACACCCAGTACCACTAGGATCCATGCCGACCGTACAACAGCCTGGTAACAATTACCATTTTGGTGGGTTTCCTCGAATAAAATGAGCGATTGTCCCTATGTTTCAGAAGACTGAGTCATACTAGTGCGGGCAAAGATGGCAGACTAAGTTTTTGATCGCGGTTACGTCAGCGTCAGAGATAACGTTGTTGCCATCGACCGTGATCGAATTTGTGCTAACAGCTTCGATGCACGCGCGAAAGGCTCGCTAACAGACCGTGAGGCTGTTTTGGTAGTACTGAATTGGGTTACTGAATTTCCGCAAATGCAAATGAGCAAAAATTGGAATCCTCGCGCCAAGACTACTGTCTCATTCCTAGCCCCGAACCCAAAGGCAGTGTTCACGATAAATCTCGTTCTCGAGTTTCAGGTGTGAAAAACTACGCGGGCAGATGCTGGAGGGGATAGGGTCAAAGAAAGCAGCAAAAATGGGCCAGAAATCGATGAAAACGCCCGCGAAGTGAAGACTTCATTAGCCCAGTACGCTAGCTTAGCCCGCTTCACCCCTCCGTTCCGATGAGCTTGCGGCACCGCGACCATTTTCGATAAAAAAATGCCAAGCAACTCCGCCACGTCCAGCCGGATGGATTAGCGCACATTCCGCCATTAGCGCGCGCTCGCGGAAACTAGCAGGGTGCGTAAATTCGCCCGCACTCTGAAGTCGTATGTAAGTTTAGGAACCGGTATGTTAGCTCAATCTGAGCGCTTTTCCTCGCTGTTCCTTTACTACCAAACAACCTCATTTTTGAGACGAACTCGAATAAGATATTCATGGTGAACACCGCCTTTAAAACAGCTTTGAAGCAATGTGCACCTGGAAAATTGATTTAGCTTGTCGAGGTAGACCTAGCCGCCAAATCACTCTGCTTTCTAGCTTCATAGCCTTGTTTGCAAAGGTTCTAGGCTCCTCAGGTAAGATGCTCGTCAGAGGAGGGTAGGAGTTTGTTTTCTCTTTGTTACAAAAAAAAACGATTCTTGGCTGTACGCATGCTTTTCTTTCGCGGGACAATTTAGAGTTAATCGAAACGGCAAGCATCAGTTAACTCCGACATGAACGTAGTAATTGAATTCAACATTACCAGTGCCGTATTCTCAGAGTTACCTATCATTACAATGAATATAATGTCATTTCTACTGTTTCTTTTTTCCGCAGAGCCAACACAGCGCACATTGCACATACTCCTGGACAGTTATCTGCTCGCAAGGAACACTTGTACATAAATGTCCACGTTCTTCTGTGGATATCCCTTCCTTTTCTTCGCCGGTACAGTGTCTTGTGAGATTGACATGCATCACTAGCATACATACATTCACTGTGCAAAAGTTCGAAGATGTCGAGAAAAACATACTGTTTGTTTCTCCGACTCAGTCTCAGCGCTTTCGCACGAATATACTTCTCAATCGCACCGCTCCGGCTACTTGTGCGGCGTTTTCAGTATCACCGCCCAACAGGGTTTCGAACGCGCGCTGTAACCTACCGTCGCAGTCTCGTCCATTCCCTAGACTAAAATGAATACGAGCTTGATTCCAAAAAAAAAATTAAATTGAACGCGAGCGAGAGACACGAGTCAAGAGTTATGTACTTGAGGCTGAATTACATGGTGTGTTTCATAATTGTAGAGAAACCTCGGATTTACCTTCAACACTTTTCCCGTTAAAGATGCAGATTTTCTGCCATAAATATTGAAATCAGTATGGGAATTTACGCTTATAGTCATCTTTCTAGAATACGAGAGCGCCTAGGCTTTTTTAGATCACAACTTTTATTTGGCCTGCCTCATAATTATAGAACACCCTAGAAAAATCGCAAGTCTCTTGTTCATACCGGAAAAATAACAACGGCTTTATAGCAGGTATGACCACCGCCACTCTCAATTATTGTATACAGATAATAATAAATCTTTGTTGTGGATTTTTGGACTGTTGAGTTGATTCGGTCGCGGTGTTCTACCACAGCACGCTTCACTACTTCCACAACCTAAAACTGGCTAACGCAAGGGTAGACTCGACATCCAAGTATACCCCAAACATATTCGATGAGGTTTTGATTAGGACTACATGACGCTTCAAACACAGTCACGTCCTGACTACCCGAGAACGTCTTTCAGGGCTAACTCGCGTAAACCCTCGTCTTGTGTAGCTTGGATTTGTAGGTACGCCGTCGCTATTCACTCAAAATGGTAGAATACACTGTGCCAGCACTTTATGGCGCCCATTACAATCCATTTGTGTGGAAATAAAAGCTGACCCAAACTTCCAACTCACACAGAACGCTCCGAGGAATATCAGCGGCACTACAACGAAGTTCCTCCCAGAGGATTATCATTGTCCCTCACTGGTATCATGACAGTGGCACGTTTGTCTATATCATTCATCAAGGGTAAACTTTCTCTGGCCCGAACACACTCCCTAGAAGGTAATCAGCGACTTTCTTTCCGAAACACATCCACCATACTAGAACGGTCATACAGCTCAACTTCCACGGGCGGTTGTCTTGTTTTGCGGAGCCAAAGTGAACCGAGTCAGTCACTATCTCTTCAAAAAAGGTCCTCCTTATTGTTGTTTGTCCGATATTGAGTTGCACGCAGACGTCCTGGTTGCTTCCTGCGTCTATTTTATCCTGCCACGACGAGCTATCAGCAGATGGCGGCTGTGGAAGGGACGAAATATGAAGTGTTAGATGACTGCGATCAAATCAACACAACGGCCCTTTAAAGGCACAGTCCAGCCTCAGAATCGTTTTCTTAGTTTTCCTGTTCATTTGGGAGAGAGTCTCTTTGGGAATTCCTTGGAGCATCTATCGCATTTATGCCTCTCCACAAGCCTGAGAAATTTCTATAGCTGCTGCGAATTGTGATAGATTAACGCAATAAGTTTGCAAGAAGGGCGTGGTACACTGCTTATTCTGTACTTGGAAGGAAGTAAAGAATTCATAGGAAATTCGTAATTCTGTCAGCTGTAACGCTTAGTCTATACCCTTGACCAATATGACAGTACGGTGTTCATATTTTCGCATAATCACAGCTATTCAGTGGCGGTGCGTTCTATCTGCAGATGCTGCTGCTATACCAGATAATGATGTCCTGCTTTAAATCAGTTTCTTGCAAAAGTCGCCAATTTCCGAGAATATATTTGCATTGTAATCATTCATATTCGACTTACTCGTTAGCGCTGCTCAGTTCTGAGTCTCTCAATTGAATTGGCTCAAAACTACGCAGTCAAGCAGGAAAATGGATAGTACATAGTGATACAACTGAGGTGGTCAGTTGTCTCTTTTTTTCAACTCTAGAACTGCACAGAATGCTTTTAGAATGCAATGTCCGTTATGGAAAACCGTCTCTCATTTTACAATGCTTCATGTGCACGACGCAGAAGTTTGGCCAGACGTGCATGGAGCTCCATTTTCTGGAGTTGAAGCGAGCACCTGCTCACCAATCGGAAACTTCGAGCTCCAATAACACTGACTCTAGCGAGCTTTTTTTTTTGGCTGATCTCAAACGGTCCCCATTTTCACCCTTCTAGCTGCACAGCTTGGGAATATACTAAAATCATTCTCAAAGCTAGGTTTCTCTAAAACGTGGGCATATTACATCATTACAGATTACCAAGTGTTCTGGAAAAATTCCTTTTTTTCTCCAAAAATTTTACAACCCCTCCCCCTCAAATTTTCATTCTTGTTTTCAAAAAGGTTCCGAAAACTTCACGGCCCCCCGTTGCGCCGGTTCGCAACCCTGCTCAACCCTGTGGGCAAGGCTCGCGATTTTCTTCTCGCTGTAGTTAAACACGGAATTTCTCGCCCTACATGAAGCGAGAAATTTCGTATTTGGCTACAACCTATTTTGACCAGCTCACACATAGGTGAGGGGAGTTCCCGAAGAGAATAGGCCTGATTTTTTAGTTATCACTCGGTCGAAGGGAGAACGGGGACACCTCTGCTTCCGAGGAGACGTCTGCTCTCATACGACCATCCAGCAGTCAGTCTCAAGGAATGCTCACCGCTTTCGACAAAAGGGCCTGTAGTAAACCCGGCACTCATTCAAGGTCGACTGAATGTAAGATTAGACGAACCCGACATGTTTCAGGCACGACTCGGGCGAGTCCGAAATTATAGCGATTCGGCAGGTCATTATAGCGACTTGAAGGCGGTGGTCACGATTACCTATCGTTGCCGAGTTATCACCGCTAGTCGCTTGAATGGAGGCCGACCATTACACCTCGACAAGGAAATGGCCAAAAACAGCCTGCTCTGCCTGGGAATAACATAATTTGACATGAGTTTTAGCCGTGCACGAGTGAGCTCCCACGATATCGCCGGTGGACCCCTTCAGTTCACTGCCATGCCGTGCTCGGGATCACTGATTGATTAGTTCCATGCAATGGTCTGCTGCTCAGGCATTGTGGGGTTTGTAAGGCGCAGCAAACGCGGGTCATAATCTGAACCGCTCCCGTTAGAAACGAAAAAATGAACAAAGCGGATGCCCCATATTCGCCGTTTGCCCCGCTATATCCGGCGATTCACTGCCGTTTGTAGGATTCGATCATGTTCGGTTCGGCTCGCGATATCCGGCGATTCACTGCCGTTCGCAGGTTTCGACGATGCTAGACTATATTTACAACGGCAAAGGAGGTCGTCGTCCCACTATAGAAGCACGTGGAGCTAGGGGCGGCGTCCCATTATTCCAATAGGAGCGGGTCTCCACCAACAAGGACACGGTCCATGTCACGGCCCGCGGGAAGGGGTCACCCCACTGCGGTCCGCGACAGGGACATCATCCTCGCCACGGTCGACAGCGGGGGAGCTTCCCTCGCTGAGGACCGTAGGGTTGACCCCCTCAGCGGTCGAAAATCGTTCAGAGAGTGACTCGTAGCCACTTTCCAGGAGCGGCCCCGAAAGGCGGTCTGCGCTCTCTCTGGAATGAGGCCCCTTATATACGTGCTCTGCTGCTGATATGGGCCTGGTCAATTGTGGAGTCATCGATAACGTGATTTGGCAGATCAAATGAGTTCATGAACTGTCAAATCGTGTACGAACGCAACACCGAGCCTCTCTGCAGCAGCGACGTCATCGCCAGCCAAATGGCGGAATCCGAGGTTTGGCAGGCGCTAAACGCAGACCGGAATGGCCATGCGGGAACTCTGTCGTTTGCCCCGCACAGGTCGAAATGGGACTGTTCAGTGCGCGTTAGAAACGCCAGAATGTCTGAGTGCGTAGTGTTGCTTGCAGACCAGGGTTGTGAGGAATTTCACAGAACTCTGCCATTCTGGGCCGTGTTCTTACTACGAATCGCGAAGTTTATTATTCATATATTCAAATAGAATTTTATCCATGTGCAATAACTTAAACGATTACAATTTTTTGTTCATTTGAACCATGCTACTTAATCAACTAGACACTCCATATTCAATCCCCCTCAATAGCCACTTCACATGAGCACGATTTCCAGCCTTTTTTTGCTTTTTTAGCTCCTTTTTGATACGATTTATTCAAACAAATCCATTCTCAAGAATTTTCTGAGAGAGAGATTCTCTCGTCAGTGGTCGCTTCCTGGTAGAACAGTGCGCCAATTGACAGATTGTTAGCATGTACAGTCCACGACATCGGAAAAAATGATATTGTGTGGTTGCGTTTCCTCACTAATCATACTGTAGGTTGCGGCAAAGTTGTAATTTCCTGCATAGTTTTCAAAAAAAAAACATCGGGAACGTAAAAAAATTGTGCATATTCCCCCACACTCGTTATCAATAAACTCAAAGTCTTTACTACGGATACACACAGGAACACAAAATAAACTTCTGTTTATTCTTATTTTTTGTAGTTTTTCACTTTTTCATTGATATTGCTGCGTTTACCGCATTTCCTGTAATTGAACACCCGGGTCTACTATTTTTCAACCTCCTCTGAAAGGGGGGTTCAGTTAGAGGGAGGGATTCAACTAGAGGAGGAGGTTCTAATTTTCAACCGACAATTCAAGAGTCAATATGGGCAAACGAAGTTTATTAGGCAAACCAAAGTGGGACAATAATGAATTCCTCGGCGAGCTTCAAAAAATCATCATCAGTAGAGTCATCGTTTTAGTCCTTCTCAAGATCAATCTTTTTGAAAATGTCAACAAGCTTTCGGGTGTCGATATCTCGAGCAGCTCGTAGCAGATCACTTTCGCTAGAAATGGATGCACAGTGTCTTTTCAGCTGAATAAGGGGGGCTCTAATATAGGGGTGTTCTATTCTTCAACCTCCACCGAAAGGGGGTTCAGTTACTGGGAGGGGTTCAAATAGAGGGTGTTCAATAACAAGAAATACGGTATCTATTAAAAGGACTTTGGGTGTATTAATGATTTGTGGGGGGGGAGGGGTACTTACCGTTTCTCAGCATTTCCGGGGCTTTTCTCTTTCAAAATCCAGGTTAAGAATATCCAAATAAGCATCCATGTTCCGATCGAAAAAAAAGAACATTATTTCCTTGATAGTCATCTCAAAAATCCTATTTGGTAGTCTCACCAAAAACCAGAATATTGCCCTACTGCTGCATACTTACTAACCGTAACCCACCGCAATCATCAGAAAATTGACGAATGGACTTTTCACATTCGCGTTCACCACTCCGAACGAGCACTCTCCGTTCCAGGTTTGAGCAATTTTTTTCAATCACTGGGGCCCGAAACAGGAACAGTTCCAATAAAGAAATTGAAAGAAAAACCTCACCTAAACGGCGAGCTTCCAACGTATTTAGCGTTTCTGATACAAACTATCAGATAGGGTGAAGACATTTTGCTAGATATTTTATAATCAATACATGCGAAATTATGCGCTGATTGTGAGTGAGTGGCTTGATACACTTCCCTTGTGAGTGAGTAGCTTGATAAAAGAAAAGAAAGGTGAGTTTACTAATAATTCAAATTCACACCAATCGTTAATGCAGGTAAATACCAGTAATACGGGTGAAAGGTGAAAAAGCTCAGAATAAAAAGAGTGCATCCGATGCCGGCAGAGAGAGAGATGCGAAGAGACCACAAATGAGAACCAAAGGAAGAACCGAAAATAGCAAATATGAAGGTAAAACCAGCTGAGTGCGATTTTAAATCGTCAGTATTCTGTAGAAAACGTGAGAACGCATAACGTTCATCTGATTAAGTTGCTCCGACGTTCCTTAAAAAAGTCAGACGTGTCTCCTCAACGGCCATGCTATCTCTTCCATCTCTAACCAGGAATTCAGTCAGAGTTGACTGAGTCCACTCAGTCAGCCCTGACTGAGTTCTTGTTTGTGGCTGACTTTTTCTACTCAGCCTAGGTCACTATCCTTCATCGCACATATCTGAAATGTGTGCCACATCGTTTGAGTTCCTTTCAGAACCTAAAGGCAGTGTCCACGATGGAAAAAGTGTTTGAAATTCCCTAGGAATAGGTAGTGGAGAAGTATTCTGTGACGCTAACGTCGAAAGAACGCATGAAAACGAGCCAGGAAGAGCTCTAAAAGAGCCTGAAGTTGCCACTTGGAGCGCAAGACAAGCCCCAAGAGCGCACTGCCCGCCCGCCGACGTGAACGAATGAAAGCTCGAGATTGTGAGATGAGCGATGGTTTCCGATCAATAGCCCCGTTCTTCCCTTCATTCTCGACTTCTTTCTTTACTCAGGTCAGCTCGCATACATCGGCGGCAAAAGACGAAAGTTACAAGCCTCGGAAAACTCGTCCACCATGCTTCTCTAGCTCAATTTCTGAGGAGCCGTAACTCCGTTCTCAGGAAGGTCGTGTACGATTTCAGAGACATCGTTGGAATAAGCATGGGACCGTTTTTAACATAGGCTGAAAAACAGAAAAACGATTTTCATCGTGTACACTGTCTTTAAACTCAGTCAGTCCCAACAGAATTTTCCGTCGGGTTTACTACGGGCCAAGGCCGGACTTCCGCTTAAACTAACGAAGACGGTGTTTATAAAATCTGTCCGAGTGGCTCTGTCCGTCCACGCGGTCAGCGTGCGTGTCGTGCAACACTTGCGAAGGTAGTTGTTGGATACGTGATAAGCAGGAATATCGGAAGAATAATGATTTGTATCCCAGTCAGCTGCTTGCAGTCGTGAGAAGGCTAGTCCAAAAGGCCTACATGTTGGAAACTTGACAAGCATGCAGACCGCGTAAACGGGCAGTATCGTTCGGAAAGACTAGAGTAACCTGAGCATTTCTGATACCCATTCATGCTCCAAGGAAAGACCATCTCTATTTCGTAGTGAATGTGTTGTTTAAGTGGACCACGAAGTTATTAGGTAGATGGCGTTATTGGCCTACGCACGTTTCGGCGGGATCGCTATCCTCAAAGTCCGAAAGGAACAAATCAGAAATTTACTTAGTCTATCAAATGTCTACTCAACTTTACTGGAATCCGAGAAAGGAGTCACTGCATAATTGAAAACAGAGAAACCTAATAATTACCGTGACTTAGTGGGAAACTCGCTGGGAAGCCAAACATCATGGAATTATGAATAGTTGGGAAGCTGAACACGTATGATGCCGCTGCCGTGCCTTGGATGTCAGAGCGCGAGTCTGAGGTAGAGTGTGAGTTCTTCAACTATGGATAGGCATTCCCCCATCCGGTTGATTTTTGGGCGTTCGCCTGGATCCAAATGCCGTCAGGGTTGTCTTTATTTGAGATTGTTGTGCACAATCGGTACGGATCGCACTGATACTTTTAGTTCCAGGTTGACGGTTGGACGCAAACTCGGTGCACTTATCTTATAGAGAATT
This sequence comes from Aplectana chamaeleonis, assembly GCA_029168955.1. Classification (NCBI taxonomy): domain Eukaryota; kingdom Metazoa; phylum Nematoda; class Chromadorea; order Rhabditida; family Cosmocercidae; genus Aplectana; species Aplectana chamaeleonis. The sequence continues at coordinate 2,138,907 of JAPDOI010000062.1, read as the reverse complement.
TGTGCACCGAGTTTGCGCCAACCTTCAATACGAAACTAAGGCCGTAGTTATACACCGGCGGGACGCTGCGGAAACGACAAGACAACTGTCCCTTACGGACACCCTCACTGTGCTGAGGCACTCAAAAGGAGCAGTTGTCACGGAAAAAACGCCGTGAAAGGCCGCAGCGAACATTTATGCACGCCGCGGCACCGTATGCTGTGTCGTTTCGGGACCCACTTGGTTGGAATTTCGCCAAACTCCATCAGATGACTCATTTTGTCATCATTCTCTTGTAATCTTGCCGTATTTAGCGGAACGAAATCCAAGAAAATAAGATGAGAAATAAAGACATAGACATTTCGAAAGCGCTCCCATTCCCTGGTCTGCAATTTCACGTCGCGTCTCTGTACGCAAGGTTGCGGAAAATCCCGTTCCTCGCGTCAGGCGGCGACAAAGTCATGGCGGCACGTTTTCATTCCGCCGGTGTATAACTACGGCCTAACAAAGCAGTGCCAGCCCGAGCATGATAACCCCGCAAACTTTTTTTGCGTATCTATCTATAGACCGAAACGTTATATTTGGATATGACGACACTTTTGGACCTATAGCGCAAGCTAAAAGTATTGCCTTGAACATTTGCCTATGATTATCCAGCAGTATAATTCCCCACCTGACTTATAATTGTTTACGCTGGAGAAGCAAGACTCACACAGTCAAGCGTGAAATCAAAAGACGCCAAAGCTTGTTTCATCCCTTCTAAATATGTAATGCCATTCCATCAGCCCACCCCAATTCTAGAAATTTTATACATAATAATATATTCACAAAGAAGTAGAGCTTGGTTCGCCAACAGGTGGCTTATGGCAAACAAAGTTAATCACTAATATTTTTATTTGACAGTCGGAACTTTGGTTACCAACAAGGAAAACCGTTGACGTAGGTTCTTTAGAACTACCGCATTCGTGTATTTTGCTCAACTAGGAAAATTTTTCGCCCTTTGTTACGCTATTCACCTGACATTCTTGACATCATCGGTTGAACTTTGGCTGACGCGTTCAGCCTTCATCTTCGCTTTGGTTTGCCGTCTTTTTTTGTGTGCCATACTATTCTATCGCGCATCTATCTGCCACAATTTTAGGGCCATCCATAGTAGTTTAGGGTACTCAAAGTCCCACCTGTAGACTGAGTTGTTCACGAAACGGTTAACGCCCTCGACGGTACAAACACAATTAGTTTGAAGAATTATTAGAAAAACGTACAAAAAGTACAAAACACTAAAGAACTCGTCAGAAACGTGGCGGCCACTGGAGGATACCTCACGTAGAGCCTCAATAGGAAGAGAGAAACTGCGAAAGAGAGAAAAAAATGATTGAAAGGACAGCGGGCACGATTTCCGGTGGTGGGTCAGGGGCCTCCACACACAGAGGGAGGAGTTGTCCCGTTTTTGCAGTTCAAAACGTCACGCTACTCAACGCAAGCGAAGTGGTCCCGAGTGGAACTAGAGCCGCGAAAGGCGAGACAACTCCTCCCTCGGTGTGTAGAGAGCTCCTGTCCCCCGGCGGTCGTCGATCCCAGAACTACCGCTCTTCTTTGACCCAGGAGCCTATGCCACCGACTTTCTTTTTCCCGCTCTACCACTGGCGGTATAGGTGGTCTGGGTTTCCGGCGGCAATTCGAACCTCTTTACGATCAATGCACGATCATTCCAGTGGAATCACCATTCCAGTGGAATCATTTGCACACACCTGTTTTGATGTCTTCACTTTTTTTCTTACTTGTCTCCTACTTCATGCATCTGTCGTGCTTCATTTTCTGCTAAGTAAAACATCGCGCTTGAATAGAATTTCAATGCCTACTGGTTTTAGATCCTTTTTCACGGCAACCGTCTAAATTTTGTCGGTTTTGGTGAAGGAGGATCTGAGTTTCAGGGAGATCCACATTTGACAAACCCTTACAGTTTTGCGTTGTTTTCAGCGAACAGCAAAAAGTCGTCGGCGTACTCCAGGTCGACAAGGAAGCGTCTTGAAGGTGTCAGGATCAGGGATGTGCGGAAAGAATATTTTTAGAAACAGAAAATCTAGTTTGACAGAAACTGAAAAGAGAAAAAATCTCCAAAAATGGGCAGAAACCTGAGAACAGATAACAGAAATCTCCATGTTCGACTCTATGAACCTCGGCATCAGAATATTGGTGGATAGTTTGACTGTAGCAGGCACAAGGTGGTATGGTTTTATTGTATACTAACGTTTCGGCGGTTTCACCCTCTTCGGAGTCTGAAAAAGCTCGAATCTATGTGTAAAATTACTCAGCCAAACGTAGTTTTTTACCCTACAGAAATTCAAGACAAAATTTTCCAAACAAATGGCTGGGATTCTTGAAGCTGAGTGACATACCTTTTCAAAGTCCGAGGAACATCAGGTATTCGGTAGATAGACGACGGGGTACCGAGATATCAGAAGGTAGTACCCCAAATCAGAAGGCTAATCTGATGTAGGGCTGTAGTTCCCGCGTTATATTTATACCTCGTCCTTCCGGTTGATCTTAGGATCCCTCGCATTGATCCAGATTGCCTCAAGCGCTTTTCGCGCTTTTGTTTTGGCCTCCCGCGCTACTATCTCCACTCTCCCCTCAAAATCTTCCCGTCATGGCAATTAATTCTGTGGCAAAAGCGCTTGAGGCATTCTGGATCAATGCGAGGGATCCTAAGATCAACCGGAAGGACGAGGGTATAAATATAACGCGAGAACTACAGCCCTACATCAGATCAGCCTTCTGATTTGGGGTACTGCCTTCTGATATCTCGGTACCCCGCCGTCTATCTACCGAATACCTGATGTTCCACGGACTTTGAAAAGGTATGCCACTCTGCTTCAAGCATCCCAGCCATTTGTTTGGAAAATTTTGTCTTGAATTTCTGTAGGGTAAAAACTACGTCTGGCCGAGTAATTTTACACATAGATTCGACCTCTTTCAGACTCCGAAGAGGGCGAAACCGTCGAAACGTTAGTCTACAATAAAACCATACCACCTTTTGCCTGCTACAGTCAAACTATCCACCAGATAACAGAAAATTTTCAAAAATCAATGAAGGGTGTTCAGCCTACACTAAGCGAAATTTTTCGAAACATTGAACTTTTTATAAATTTTTTGAGTGATCTGTGCTTCTTTCAATGAATTTTCAAAACCTTACAGTTGGTTGGAGCAAAAAGTATAGACGCTCAAGAAATACAGATTATGAGTGCGATGAGATGACAAATGTTCATCGAGCCTTCCTTTTCCCGGGCAATAAAAGCTCGATTACTCTATCAGAAGCTAAATACATATGTCTGTGCAAGGAATACGTAGTGCAGTCGGAGCGAGCTTTCCGTTCCTTAGTGTACATATTTTGACACAGATTAAGGGATGACTGCTAGTTTGAAGACTATAATACTCCTCAGAGCCGAAAGTCACGTACCGCGCGCCTGTGCCGTTAGAGTATAAATGACCTGACGCGTCGTTTGCTCCACCGTTGAGAGCCTCTCGTACCTCTGTGGCTGAATTATCATCAGCCTCATAGCCTCACCATCAATTTCTTGGCTCCTAATCTTAACTGAATTGTGTGCCATCTGCGTTGCAGTGAATTAAAGCACGTATGTGGACATTTACTTGCATGGCTCAGTTGGGGCCAACATTACCCAGCTCCACCAAAGCGGGTACGCTGGGGAGCCTGTATGAATAGTGAGCGTTAAGTAGTATTAATGGCTTATTATTCTTAGTATAGAGTCACATTGCAGTTTTCCTTTCACCTGACTGCTTTGCGTTACATCTGAGGGATGCACAGCGCATTCGACGTCGTATTCGCAGAGGCTTGACTTTGAGAGAAGTTGCGATAGTGCCGCTTTGGCGCGTACAAGCACCGAAGCGGCACTATCGCGGAGCAGTGACGGAGACCCGACAGTACCGCTTCGGCTCCGCGATAACGCATCAGCGGCTCCGGGAGAGTGTCTGATATGAAGTTATTCAAGAATTATAAGACAACTGGGGTTAGGGCTAATTGTAAAAACAAAAATTCGCACCTGCGATCGTTACGTTCCTTGTCCTATAAGGACAGAGGTTACCGCCGCTTTTGCGCACAAGGAAATGCGGAATCTACCTCAAACTTGGGTATATTGAACCGGCGACAATTTCGTTTTACCACACAGGAGAGTACATCGTGCTCCACGCGGGTTCGCTGCTGCATCCTCGCGTAGCCGGCGCGGTTCTAACGCGGAGCCGCTGCTGTACTATCGCGGTGATTCCGAGGCTCAAGACACGGCAGCAGAATCGTCTGATCACGGAGCCGCTGCAGCACTATCGCGGAACTATCGCGGCACAGTGGTATCGCGGCACAGTCGAGGTTCGCGGTACTTTCCCGGCACTAACGCGGCAAATTTTCTCAGAGGGATGGGTTTCGTGCTTATTTAGAGGCTTACGGGGGCCAGTCGACTTCCCAATAAGTGCCTTCGTCTTCCTACATGAATCTGTTACCAATTGAAGGACCCGGGAGGGTTGGTTGGTTTGGTTCACCTCGGCGAGGATCGCACCCGACCGTGAACAGCGAACAGCACCGCTCTCTCCCACCCCGCCACACGTCCCCTAATGGATAACCACTACAGCGAGATAAAAGTGTCTAGCGTGGTACAACTGCAGAGAGCCTGGGAGAAGTACACCCTCACCCTATCGGCTTAGCTTCGGAAAATCCGGTCACTTTTTTCCAGGACAATCCTGCTGCAAATCGCGGTTCACGTTTTTTTTCCGTTTTCGGTTCAATTTTTGAATATTCTTACAGAAAACAGAAAAAATGGCCAAAAATGGGCGGAAAATAGAAAATTCCGCACATCCCTGTTCAGGATCACGTCACCACAGAACTGTTCTTCAACTCTACGTGTCAGGTCATCAACGGCAAAGTTGAATGGGAAAGGCCTGCCTTCTTAGGGAATCACATCTGGTCGAAAACGCTGTTTCCAACCAAATTCCTACCAGCTGACGCATTTCCAATGACGTTTTCAAATATATGTTTGTAGCTGCTGAAAACTTCTCCTAAAGGCAGTGTTCACGATAATCTTCGATTTTGAGATTATTCGCTAAATCGATTGTTTGCCCCCAAAGTAGAACTGAAATGACGAAGAAACCGAGAAAAACGCATCAGAAGGGAACGAAATCCTTCACTCTCACCACACTTCTTTACTCTCGCTTGAACTGTTTGTTGTGGCAATGAAATCTTTTGTGGACCCCTCTTTTGCGATTCTCTACTCTCTTGTGCTTCATTCTTTCCTTCGGAACATAACTAGTACTGTTTCGCCCAAAATATTCTTCCATTTTCGATTCGTCCCATTTTTTACATGTGACAACCACCGTGAACATGTTCATCCAACCGGACAACTAGTCCAGGTAAGAGAATAATATCACTGAAATAAGACGATTTAGTGCGTTTCTCGCCGTTTCTTCGTAATTTTGGTAACATTGGTAGCCAACGCAGTGTTTTAAAGGCAGTGTCCACGATAAAAACCAAGTCTGATTGTTTGGTGGAGATCGGCAGCTGCGGGGCCTAGCGGAACCCTAACGTTGAAAAACTGAGAAAAATGAGCTCGGAACGGTCCCCTGAGGCCCCAAAGTTGGACACCCATCAGCTCGTCACCCCCAGATGCACTTTCCACGCTCACCGACGTGAACAAATGAATGCTCGAGTTTGTGAGATGAGCGATCGTTTCCGATCAATAGCCCCGTTCTTCCCTTCATTCTCAACTTCTCTCTCTACTCAGGTCAGCTCGCATACATCGGCTGCAAAAGACGGAAGTTACAAGCCTCGGACAACTCGTCCACCATGTTTCCTTAACTCAATATTTAAGGGATCATACAAATCACCTCCGCGAGCCTGCCGTTCAGTCCGCAAAGTATCGCACGCTGATTGCGAGAATAAAGGGCTGCGGCGCGGTTGCGAGTATCCTCAGACAGGGATGTAGGATCACTGGGCGGTGGGATCACCCGGGCACCAAAGGCGAAAACCGCCCGGGTGATCCCATATCCCTGTCTGAGAATACTCGCAACCGCGCCGCAGCACGATTTCGCAATCAGCGTGCACTTTGCGGACTGAACGGCAGTGCGGAGGTGAACTGTAACTCCGTTCCCTGAAGGTCTTGTACGATTTCAGAGATATCATTGGAATCAGCATGGGGCTGTCTTCAAGATAGGCGGAAAAACTGAAAAACGATTCCTATCGTGCACACTGCCTTTAAGGGGAAAACTCGGGGTCGAAAATCATCGTGAACACTGCCTTTAACGAGTTATGGGGGGTTTTCTCAATCAAAGGAGAAGGTAGGGTATTCTTATCATACTCGGGGCTTTAACACGAAATTAAAGTCCATTTGTTGATTTTCGAAAAACTGCGACAATCTCGGTCAGAAGCCCCCAACAGAGGGCCATTTTCGGCTTTTGATGAATAAAAAACACTACGAATATTTGTCTCAAGACTTTTCGTTAGAGCCTAATGAGAGTTGAGGTTCAATGCGAAAGTAAGGGCCTTTTATCAATTTCCGCTTTAATATTGTAGTTTATGGTGGGTATACGGTAGTTGGGTCAAAGCATCAGATTTTGTTCAAATCTTCTCTGCGGTTTTTTTGGGTTGCTGGACACGAGTTGAGGTTTATCCATCGATTTTCGAGATACTCAGGAAGATTGCAAGGGCTCAATAGGATTTAATTGCCGTAACAATATCAGGAATTTGGTTCCAGGCTCGTGTTTAGAACCCTGAGAAGCCCCCAGAAAGAAGTTTCGGGACAAACTCAAAGATATTTTTCTGAGCACCCTAAAAACCGTCCGATGGGCACCCTCACCTTTTTTGCCACCGTGGCTAACTCGGTCGACAGAATTAACTGGTATGTAATTGGTCGGAAACGGCGTTTTCTACCACATGTGATTGTCTAGTCAGCTCCTCATCTCACTGCTGCTTTCACCACAGAAGTTTACGTAAATCTGACAGACAAGCGTGCTGTTGATGCCATTCGCGCAGTTTTGAAGTTTGAAGAAGCAAACTGTAATGGTTTTGATTATCGCTGCTACGATTCAATTACTTTTCTTGACGGTGTTACACCGAATGTCTTTATAAGTCTCCCTAATAAGGCACAAAGTTGATACAAAGTTGATATTAGGCGGCTCCATCGTGCCCTCAAATGTTGTTAGCAATACATGTTCGTATCGAATGTCATTAGAAGGTTTCTGTGCTGTTAACGTTCCACTACATAGAGGTAATGGATGAAAGCGCTCGGATATACTATGGTGCCACACTCGTTGGTCTATCAATTGTGTTTCTGCTACTTTATATTCCAATTTTGCTGGTAAGTACATAGACCATCTCATTGTTACTTGTAGAGTCGCATTACTTTGCAGATTTTCTTCGCTGACAAGGATTATCATCGCTTTACTGCTTATATCATAATGACACACATAGGAGCGACAGACGTCTTGCAACTGGTGGTTCATGCCTACTCTGGAATGCTTGTCTTCTCCAACTTCAGTCCTGGCTTCACCTTTGACAAGGTGAATAAACACTAGCTCCGTGTCCGAATATACGGAACCGTGAAGTCTGGGACGAGTTTACGGCGGCTTTTCCATTTGGAGCCATCTCGCGTTAGGCGCTAATCATATTCCTCAAAGACAGCGCGTCAATGCGCGAGCTTATCGTTGGAGTATGAATTGCCTAAGGCCACTCCAGCGCGGAGCGCGCGTGACGCCCGCTTCGTCATATCGCAGTGACGACTTTTTCATCATTCTCATTATTTGCTCATCATCAACTCAATTGTTTAATAATGATCAACTGCAGACTATCCGCTGGTACCATTATGGTGAACGCGTGTACATAATTCCCTTGTTTGGAAAAGTTAAGGTCCAATTCATTCCGCTCCGCAATGGCGTCGCCGCCTGGGTATTCATAGTCTCCGCAAGCGCGTCACGCGCGTAGAAAGCATTCATTTTCCAACTTCACGTCACGCGCGTCACGACTGCCGTTGAGGAGTATGAATAGTAGCGCTCGGACAAGTCACGCCAGTCACGGTTGGACAGCGCTCGGTTCCTAGCGCAAAGCACTGATTAGCCAGCCTCTATCTCTGTAGCAGTTCAGATGTTTAGCCGGAGAATAAAGCGACGTCGACTCGAGCGCAACGTTGCGGAATCTTTGTGTCACTGCTGTGCCCATCGCCTATCCTGATCATGAAAAAGGATGCATGCGCAAGAGACTCCTAACAGATGACACCGGTCACTCGGACCCTTCTCGTGTACTCGAGCACGCACCCTCTATTTCGGAGTCAAATTTATTTTGTTCCTTCGAGTGTGCGTGCGGAGCGCGGGGAGCAACAGCGAGAGACTGGAGTGGAGAAGGAGAAGCACGCGCGTACGGGCACGCGATGGCCACGCGTAATTTTCGCTCGGAATAAGAATGTACATACGCCAACCATTGCTATTAATCGGTCACCTTCTGCGCACGAGGCGCAGCGGGTGAGTGTGGCATGAAGACCACGATCATGCGGTATCCCACCTTTCGCATTGTTGATTTCGTGACACACACCGTAGCTCGTTGACACCCTCCAAATAGCGATAATCGAAAGCCTTAAAGGCAGTGTTCACGATGATTTTCGTTTCCGAGTTTTCCACATAAAACAAAGCATTGACCTCCAAGTGTTACCAGCATCACGAAGAAACGGCGAGAAACGTATTGAAACGACGTATTTGAGTGACATTATTCTATAACATGGACTAGTTGTCCGGTTGGATGAACATGTTAATGGCGGTTGTCACCGGTGGAGAATAGGGTCAGTCGAAAATGGAAAAATATTATATGCAAAACAGTATTAGTTAAAGTCCGAAGTAAGGGACTGAACAACAGAAAGCAGAAAATGGCAAAGGACGGGTCCACAAAATCTTTCATCGTCACGACGAACAGTTCGTGTGAGAGTAAAGAGGCGAGGTCGGATTAAAGGATTTGGTGCCCTTTCTGGTCGGTTTTCTCAGTTTCTCCGTCATTTGAGTTCTACCCAGGGGTCAACCAATCGATTTTGCGAATAATCTCAAATTTGAAGATTATCGTGAACACTGCCTTTAAATCCTTTGCAAAATACCTAAACTAAGTACCCCGTATGTTTTCACAAGCATGAACACCCACACCGCTTCGCGGCGTACTTCTGGGCGTTGTGCATCGCTCATTCGAGGAAGGGACCAAGCATCGGAATAATTTTTCACTCAGAGCCTGTATGGGAGCTATCACTAGCAATGCGAAAAGGCGATCCTCCCAGTACGCACTCCTTCTTTATCTCTATTTTTCCCTGAACATGTATATCCATAATGCATTTCCTCGAAGACCTAATCTCAAGCACATGCCTTTGCGTTATTTCTTGAGAGTTTTTAAAAGCAACCTTGTTTTTCGCCATCGTCTTTAACCACTGAACATTTTGCACGGCAATGTGCACGCTCCTTTTCAATCCCTGCATGCTTTCCACCAGAGTGTTGCTCGAAGAATTTCGATTTTCCGATGAACTCTGAACTTTCCTCGGATCCGAAATGGATTTAACTGTCCTTGGTATCAAACATTACGTGAGGAGCATGGTTTCCATAATTGATGAAAAAGTGAACTTTCTGTCTAATCACAGAATCGCTATTGGCATTTATTAGAATATTCGAATGAAAACTCAATTAATAAACTTAGGCATTTTAGTGAGAGGGGGGAATCCTATTTTTCATCGAATGCCAGGTTATTCAATAAATTTTGTCGTTCGATAAGAAAAACACAATTTTATGGTCCAAAATACACTTATTCAGTATAATCTCCCTGAACATTAATACACTTTCTCCAACGATCCTCCAATCTGTGGATCCCAATCCTGAAGTGAGAATCCGGAAAATATGCTTCAACAGCCATTATGACCTCTTCATTTGATGAAAAACGCTTGCCACGCATATTTTTTTTTGAGTTCTGGAAACAAATGGAAGTCGCTGGGGGCCAAATCTGGTGAATACGGTGGATGCTCCAACAATTCCAACTTTAATTAATGGATTTTAGCCATTGTCAAAATGCTCTTGTGACACGGTGCATTGTCCTGATGAAAAAGGATTTTTCTTCTGCAAACCGGGTCTTTTTTCACGAATTTTTCCCTTCAACTGGTCAAAAGGTCTCAATAATATTCAGAATGAATTGTTTCACCGGTTTGCAAGTTGCAAGTAATCCAAAAACAAAATTCCTTTCGTATCTCAAAAAACTGATGCCATATTCTTCTTGGCCGATTTCCGGACACGAACTCGTTTCGAAGCCGAACAACCAGGTTCACACCACTTTTAGCCTCTTGTTTTAATTCCAGGATCATGGTGATAGACCCTCAGCCTCATCCATAGTGATGAATCAATGCACAAAATTCACTTTATCGTCTTTAAAACGCTCCAAATGTTGCAGAGAAAGTCGCATTCGAATGTGTTTTTGTTCCATTCTTAGCTAATGCGGCACCGATTGTGCACACAGCTTTCTAAAACCCAAAATTTAACTTAAAATATGGCTCACACTGCCTAATGAGACGTGTAGAGCCTCTAATAAATCTCTCTCAGTCAATCGACAGTCTTCCAAAACCATATCCTGTATTTTGGCTATGATTTCTTGTGTTGATGCGCTTTTTGGACGTCCTTCACGTGGATCGTCTTCAAGGCTTGTACGACCACATTTAAATTCAGCAACCCATCTTTTTACTGTTCTAATTGTGGGTGAACAATCATTATACACTTTTAACATTCGATCGTGAATTTCTTTTGGTGCTACACCTTCAAAAAATAAGAATTTTATCACTGCACGATATTGAATTTTTCCATTGTTGTGACGCGGTGACACTAAAAAAAGGCGAGACTAAACGAAGAATGAATTGACAGATTGAAATGAAACTTCACATACGTTCATATGAAGAGTGTACCAACAAAACAAAAATGTTGGGCTAGTAGCACCGCCATCTCTTATCGAACGACAAAACTTATCGAACAAACTGGTATGAACACCATCCACTTACCGTAATGTATGAGAATCAGTGATGTTAAAACCATTCCGATCATGGAGAGAAAATCAGATTTATGCGAAAAAAAAACTGTATGTAGTATACGGAGCAACCCTCTGCTTTTTACGAGAATGGGCGCACTCCTCATCAAGCACCGCCAATCGGCCTGGAAGGTGTCGAAGACTTATATTTCTGAACTTTTCTGAGGTCTTCTGTTTGATGTTCCACCTTTAACCCATTCACGACCACGTGTCGCACCGGTGGGACACCCTTTTCAAAAATCGATTTCTCCGCCATAAGAAACTACTTCTGAATTTACATATGATCAATGAATTGACCTACCCAAGTTTTTAATAAAAACCTTGAATTTCATCAGTACGTCAAATGCTACGACATATTTAGACTTTCTGAAATCAGGTGGACTGAAGTAGAGGGAAAAACGGCTGTAAAGTAAATTTGGAGGCACCTTATAATTTCTTTTTTCTTCTATTGCTAGTTTGTTAGGTTGCTTAGTAGGAATCTATCGTTGGAAACTTATTTACGTTTCTAAAAGCGTGGAAGCTAAGTTGACCCGGTTTTGGTTTTCAATAATTCTTTCTCGATAACGTGAGCGTCTCGGAAGCTCAAACTCTGAAACTGTTCAATCCTCGTTGCTAGCTACAATATAGACAGAGAAAAGCGAAAGCAATAACCCGTGGGACGCTATTAAAGCCAGCATGTCCCACCGGTGGGACACGTTTTACGAGGACCATGTATTGCACGCGGCCCGAACGTGCAGTCACCCAAACTTAGGCGTGGTCGTGAATGGGTTAAAGCAGGACCACGGGCCATCGTTGCATTACAATGAGCGCTCCTTGAACATTTCTGCAGAACCTTGTAGTTCCGCTTTGCAGTGATACCGCCATTTAGGTTGTGGGTGCCATTTGTCAAGCCTATGGTACTCCATGCTGACCCTGACCTTCACCTCATTACTGCTTTTCAATCGTCTTGTTACCTTTCTACTGCAGCGATGGTTCCTAAAACTAGCATCATCTAAAATCACATACGTGAGTTTTTGTTTGAAATTTCTATATCCAGGTTCTGGTTAATAGTTTAGTCCGGAGCTATCAGAGTCGAACCGTTCCAGACCTTATTCGCTTTATCGTACGCGGCGTTTGTCATAACGTGTGCCCTAAAACTGCTGCCTCACTGCAATTACATATTCGATCCCAAAACTTTTTCTTGGTGGTATCTACCCACAGACGGTGCTATTTCTGAAGTTATGAAACTGATAGGTGGAGATTTTGTGCCCATTCTGCTCTTTCTAAAAGGCAGTGATGTCGTTCAAAGGCTGATTTAGGGAGCTATCTTGTGCTAGTCGTTGTTATTTCATCTATACTAACTTATGCGTCAATTTTCTGCTACATTGGTTTCTTTGTGAGTTCAAAGTAAACCCTACTTATCATAATTATCTTGATCACATAGTGTCTTTTTTCAGCGTGCGGCTAGTCAGAAACTGTTCAAACGCGAAATCCGCATTACTATTCAGGTGAGCTGAGCTAGTATAGGGTCTACAGGTTGAGAGGAATTTTCGTCATGTATTCTGGGTTGTAGGGTTTCTGGAGCTTTCTCGCCATTTGCGCCTTTTTTTAGCCTCCCTAAACAGATGGCTTGAAAATAAGGTGAAGTTCGTGCATGCACTACACTCTTAACCTTTTAAGTATATGCTAACGTGGGTAGAGTCGGCACGGATCCCACTGATACTATGCGCTCTTTATTGTGCTTTGGTGTAAGCAAACTCGATGCGCATAAGCCATAACATAAAAGCATCGAGTTTGTGCCAACGCTCAATGACTTACTTGACTTCAAGGCAGTGGTCACGCTAGAAAAAGTTATCAAAAAAAAAACTACAAAAATCGGCTTGTATCGAAAATAGCTGAAAAACTCTCAAGGTAGCGAGGTGAAAAACGGGCTAGAATTAGAGTTTCTAGGGCCCAAAGATGCCAGTTCGTGCACAGGTGCACAGACACGCCCAAAAAGATCGCAGTCTCATGCCGAGCAGTCAAAAATCATCGACATTCAGAGGAGGGAATAAATGCAAATTTACCTAATAAAAATAGTTGAGCAATGAAAGCAAGTGCTTCAGTCAATGTTTTTGACTAGAGAGTACATAAATATATTGAAATTCAATTTCGAGCCAGCTGATTTTCTTAAAACTAGAGATAAACGATTCCGATGATGTGGAGTGGGCTCGTACACCATCAAGAGGCAAGAAAGCTCAGGCTTGAAATTTGGCGGGAAACACCGGTTTTTAGCGATTCTTTCTCATAGGTCCTACAACTCGAAACCTAGAAAAGGGTTCAGAGAGGAAAAGAACACAAGCATATTTCAACGCGACCGCTGCCTTCAATTGGCAGGTTGCCGCCTGATGCGTAAGTCCGCATCTTACCACCGAGGTGTGCCGCTCTATTAGTCAGCCGTGTCCATTTGTCATGATCTTCAGCCGCAATTTGACATAATCCTTCCATTGGTCGCTATTCCACATCCTGCGGAGTAAAATGTCGCGCCTGAATTGCCTTTCAATGCCGATTGATTTTAGATCCTCTTTAATCACATTCGTCCAAACTTCCGACTACGTCCAGGTGGTCGTCTCCAGACAGGATTCGGAAGCATTCTGAAAGCGAATTGTACGAGGCGAGGTATATGGTCTTCTTACAGGGAACTATTGCAAGTCATGCCAACCATTCCAAATGAAATGTACTTTTCTAGAACCATTTTCGGACACAAAGTCCCAATATGCCCATCGCAGCTGTCTAAACTCACTCTGAAAGAAGCAATGAACGTTTTCAAAGCTTTTCGGCAAAGTAAGGGTACCTACCCCCACGTAATTTTTTGGGTGTTTTTGAAATTTTCTCCAAATTTTGCTGAAAAAGTATGTAACGTCGGCATGGATCCGGAAGAGACTTTGCGTTCACTGTTGCAGGTTGGCGCAAACACGGTGCCCTGTGCTATAACATAGGTGCACCGAGCTTGCGCCAAACTCCAATAGGGAACGCAAAGTCTCTTCAAGATCCACGCCGATGTTAGGGGTAATCTGGGGTGCTGAACACGAATTCGGGATTAGCTTGCCGAAATCTCAAGGTTTACTGTAGATTGCGGTAGGTAACATGCCATTTAGGAGGCAACACCTACCACAAAAATTCGAAAATCGACAAACGGACATCGAATTCGTATTCAGCACCCCAAATAACCCCCACTAAGAAACTTTGAGACAAATCTGAGACTTTGACCAAACTACCGTATAACCACCGTAATCTACCGTAAGCTATGAAAAAATCGATAAACAGACATCAGATTCGTACTGAGCACTCCAAATAACCTCCAGAATAACGATTTGACCATATCTGTCGTCATATTCCGGAAATCGTCAAAGGTCGATTTTGCCGTCTATTTCTTCTGCCAGTGGAAAGCTTTGAACAAGTTTTGTCGAAAACTCCGGAAAAACGACAAATAAACCTCAGATTCGTAATCAGCACTCCAAATAATCCTCCAGGGCGAATTTTAAATCAAATCTGGAATCTTTTTCTTCAACGCTTTCTGGACCCCGTATTTGATATAATTGTACGCTGAAACAAAAACTCGTACAGGCTCGAAACGCTACATACAGAAGGTTCGAAAAATGAGCTTTCGCCCAAATTCGCCTAGGGGGTTGTTCTGGGTGCTGAACACAATTATGAGGTCCATTTCCGGGTTTTCGTAAAATTAATGCGCTTTTAGGAGGGTATATTATGCACGAAAATCAAAGAAAAGTCGCCTTTAACTTTTTTTCAGAGTGATTCTAGGCAGCTGCGGAAGGCACATTCTAACTCTACGTCGAAAAATTAGTACATTTCGATCGGAATGGTCAGTTTGGCTTATAGTAGTTTCTTCGTTAGTGTATGCCCAAACAGTAAAAATCGACTCCCCATTGCTGCTTGAGAAGGCGTTGGTAGATGCTGTTCTTGAGCGTTGACGTACTGCGTCGATTTCCTTGTAATGGTTTTCACTATGGCGTACTCGCGGTCAAGAATAACCTAGCGAACGCCTAAAGGGGCCTGCAGGGTTGAAGTCGCGGCGTTGCTCGCAGCGCCGAACAGCGCTGGGTAATGTAGTATCGATTACATTTGGCGACGATGGCGACCGACGCAGAGTGAAGGGCGACGAGGGGGCACCGCAAAGTGTATTGACGCCGCGACGGCCCTGCATCACTGCTAGCGAGCGGCAACCGACGCGGCTACGATAATGTTTCGAAACATTTTTGTCGTCGCGTCAAGCTCGGCGACCGAATGCCGGTCTCACCAACTCTGCAGACCCCTTAACGCTCGACGACCACTCGCCGCTTGGTGCAACTCTGCAGACCCTTCAAAATGCTTCTTCTTCGTGCAATCCATCCTTTCCATCTGCGTCTTCGGTGCTGTTCACGTATCCGATCCGTACAACATGATAGGGCCAATAGCGGATAGGTAGACGCTCAACATGCCAACTCACAATGAGGAAGACAAAGTATCAGTGCGATCCATGCCGACTGTTTGTCGCGCCAAGCTTTCCTTGAAGAAAAAACGAATCAATAAATAAGTAAATAATTATCAGTAATGGAGTGGGATTTATTGGAGGATGAATATGACTGCGTTGAGAGGCAAAACCTTCTTCGACTTCCTCTCGGATCCGAGATGCTCAACCTACGCGTGGTGGATCTGTGGAGTCGACTACCAAGATCAAGAAGACTCATCAAACGAGCGTCAACAACTCCACGAGGAGTTTTTTCTGTGTGGGAGTGTAAATGGCTGGCTGCTACACTCCTTGGTATTCTACTGTTACGAGCTGGCATTGAGAAGAATCCTGGACCGCGAAACAAGACTCCGCGATATCCATGCCGTCATTGTGGATTGTCGGCACAACATGCGAGCATCCAGTGCAGTGGTTGCCTTGGCTGGGTACACCTCAAATGTTCGGGGTTAACTAGTTACAGTGACTACACTGATGCCTATTGTTGTATGTCTTGTATTAATTCACCTTCTACGGTTCCTCTTCATAGTCTCAACATTTTTCAACTCAATATTAATGGCTTGCGTGCCAAACTTATGGAACTTACATTGTACATTGAACGCTCACAACCTGATGTCATCCTCCTACAGGAGACCAAACTTAGCGTGTCCTCCCCTTCTCAGCCCCGCCTTCCCGGCTATACATCCTATCATATTCCCCGTACATCACATGGCGGTGGCGTGTCAACTTTTGTTAAATCTTCAATTCCATCTCACCTTATTGACCTCCCCAATGACAATGTTGTTGAATGTATAGGAGTTCATATAGTATTGCAAAGCTGTCCTCTGGATATTGTCAATGTTTACATTCCCCCTCCACCTCTTGTCCCAACGCATTTGATCCCACACCATACTTACATGATGTATTTTCAATCCTCTCATCTTCATCTGTTGTCATGGCTGGTGACTTTAATGCTCATTCCCCTTCCTGGTTCTCCTCCTTAGATCCTGATGACAGAGGAGAACTACTTGAGCTTTTTTGCGGATGATTGTGACTCTAATCCCTATAAACGAAGATTCTCCTACTCGTCTCCCATCGACGGGCAGGCCCTCTCTCACCTGATGTCACGTTCGTTTCCTCTTCTCTTGCCATGTCTTGTAACTGGTTCACATCTGTGACCATGGCCAGTGATCATGTACCCATCAGCACAACATTGGATCTGTCTTTTAATAGCCATCTCGCACCTTTTTCTGGCTCCCGTAGCAAATGTTACATTAACTACAGTAAGGCTAACTGGGTCCTGTTTAAGGAGGTGCTGCTCAGCCGGGTAGCCAACTATCCGCTAGCTGGCTCTGTTCATGACAAAGAGAAGTTCGTCGTCGACACCATATGCGAAGCCTCCAGAATAGCCATTCCGACCGGTCGTGTAAGAACGTTCCACCTAACGTACCAAAGGAAGCACTGGAGCTAATCACACAACGGGACGACAGACGCAGAACTGATCCTTCCGATCCGTGCATTTCACTACTGTCAGATGAGATCTCTTAAATGCTGAACGACTACAAGCAGAAACGCTGGAGGGAGTACACCGAATCCATCAATTTTGCGACTGATAGCAAACAAGCGTGGACCATTCTGAAGCGACTATCTGGGAAGAAGATGGCACCTGCGCGCAATACGCTTGAGTTCCCCTCGGGCAGATTTGAATTCGGATACAAGGCTGCCTGTCAACTTGGTAAACTCTATGCTTCTGCTTCATCTCGCCGCAACAAAGAGCACAGATGTACTTTACGTGCGATCAGAAAACTCAGTCGACATGACGTACCTGCCATAACTGCTTCTACCGTCTCTACCACCATCAAGTCGATGAAGAATTCGAGGGCAGAAGGACCAGACGGCATCTCAGCCGTTCATCTGAAGCATCTGCCGGAACAGTACGCAGAGGTACTCAGTGATCTTATTTACTCGTCGTTTACCACTGGTATTATTCCTGCTCGTTGGAAACAAGCGACTGTTCTCCCAGTTCCCAAGCCTGGCAAACCAGAAGATAAAGCAACGTCACACCGTCCCATATCCCTATTATCCCCTATCGCTAAGTTGGCGGAGAAAATCATAAACCCGCATCTCCAGGGCGCATTACAGCAGAACGTCCATCAGCATGGCTTCAAAAAGGCTCACTCCACCATCACCGCATTAACGTCAATATCTGAACACATCATTGCTGGTTTCAATAGAAATGCTCCCGCCGGTAGAAGTCTAGTCGTCGCAATTGATCTGACTGCCGCTTTGACAATGTCAGCACTTCCTTGCTATCAAAATCGATTCTGGACTGTGACATGCCCGACTGGTGCAAACGATGGACTGACAACTTCGTCAAAGATCGCTCCATACGTGTGAAATTTGACGGACACCTGTCGAAGTCGGTTCCTTGAAGGCGGGCGTTCCTCAAGGTGGAGTATTATCACCAAGCCTATTCTCCTTATATCTATCCGATATTCCGAAGCCGCCGCCCAACATTCACTTATGTCTGTATGCAGATGATATCACAATTGTATGCACTGACTCTGTTATCGATCGTGCCACTACAAAGATGAACAAATACCTCTGCAGCCTGGCCAAATTTCTCGAATCGAAGCAGCTAAAGGTCTCTCCTTCAAAGTCTAGCGTCACTCTGTGCACTACTGCAACGGCTGAGCATCAGCTACATCCCAGGGTTCTCTGGGAAGGTAACCAGTTGCCTCTCTCCAAGCACCCTCGGCTACTTGGAATCTTTCTGGATCCTTCACTGCGCTTTAATGAAAACACACGCATCCGAGCTGCAACTGCCAACACGCGAAATAACATCCTCCGTGCTCTGGCGGGTACTACCTGGGATAGCACAAAGGAAGTCTTACGCACGACATATAAGGCCATGATACAGCCTACTCTGGAGTATGGAGCCCCGATGTGGACTAGACACCTGTCGGACGCCTCTTGGAGCAAGCTACAACGTGTACAAAACACTGCACTTCGTGTCATCACTGGCTGCCCAAAATCAACACCTATATCACATCTTCACCAAGAATGTGCCCTACTTCCTGTCAAGCAGCACTGCCAACTGCAGTCACAACAGTTCCACATCGGCATAGTCAAGAATGCCACACATCCCAACTACCCCCTCTTGTCATCAGACCCCCATCCTCGTAATATTCGCACATCGCTGCACGCTGCCATTTCTACAGTGGATCGTCAAAGATGGGCCACCTCGGAGCTCACAAGGAAGAGGCTGCAGCAAATCGAACACACCAGATTCGTATCTGAATACATGTCCTGTGCCCCTCCTAATCCAGTCCTTGGTAGTGTGCCTCCTACGGTCGATGACAGTGAGAAGACTCTGCCCAGACGCTCCCGCGTCACTCTAGCGGGTCTACGTTGCGGTCATTCTTCGTACCTCAAAGCCTACGTACATAGGATCGATGAATCGGTCCCGGATAAATGTCCTGACTGTCAAAATACTGGTCATGATTCACTACATCTATTTTCATGCTCTGCCAGACCTACTCCTCTGTCTGCTCGTGATATGTGGAACAAGCCGAGTGATGTTGCCGCCTTTCTGCGCCTATTAGAAGAAACTCCAATGTGGCTGATAAGAAGAAGACTTCCTCTCCTATATGTAACCTCTAGGTGATGTTAGGCCGGGATCATACTTCACGCGACCAGCGACTGCGACAGTGCATAGGAGGCACATCGAGTTCCCTTCGATATTCATGGTGAACACTGCGTCGCGTCGCTTGTCGCTGGAAGTATAATTCCGACCTTGAATGAAACAGCCCGGCGTTGGTCACAAGCGTCATGCCATCAATATGCGCACTCTATGGCGCGCCGATGGCTAAGGCTCTAGTTATACACCAGCGGAATGAAAACGTCCCGCTATGACATTGCCGCCGCTTACTGCATGGATCAGGGACTCGTCTGCAATGTTTTGCGTCTTTGACGTCCTTGACGCAATATTGCAGACTAAAAATTCCGCGGCGATTCAATCGGATTTTGGCGATATTTCACGTCTCTATCGCTTATTTATTGCCGAAAGTCACGAAACGTTTATTGCTCTTGTGATAACAGTGCTCGTTATATCGTTTTGGTGATATTTTAGCAAGTTTAGAACTGAAAAATTATCAGCCGATGGAAATTGGCAAATGTCCAGACAGGGTAAGTCCCGCAAGGATACAGGAAACAGTGCCGCGGCGTGTATAACTGCTCGGTGTGGGTTCCCGGCGCGTTTTTCTGGGACAACTCTTCTGTTGGCATGCTTCAGTACAGTTCGGACCAGGGGTGTGCGGCAAAGGAATTTCAAATTTCGGCAAACGGCAACGGCAACGGCCAACCCCAAAAATCACCGGCAAACGGCAAAACGGCAAACGGCAAATTCTGTTTTGTGTTATAATACGCCAACATTCGCGAACAAGGGAGGGTTACCAACTTCAGATGGACTTTCGGGATGCAATTTTTATATGTTCTAGGAGGAGGAGAGTGTTTCAGTATCCCATGCTCAGAATCTGCTAAATGCCTCAGACAGTCCGTAAAAAGGTGAAAATCTGATCAAGGCCAAAACGGTTCGGCCGAAGCGAGTAGAGCCGATTTAACGATTGAATTATCTTTAGGTGGGTTCAGAATAGATTTAGAACATTTTGGTGCATTGATTCTGTTTAGATCAGAAATTATGCATTGTTGCCCAAATTCTGATCTATTCTGAACATACACCAAAGTAAATCAATCGTCAAAGCAGCTCTACTCACTTCGGTAGAGCCGTTCTGGCCTTGTTCAAATATGTATCTTTTTTAGGGACTGCCTGAGGCATTTAGCAGATTTTGAGTGTTGGATATTGGAACACTGTTCCCCCCCCCCCTTAGAACATATTAAAAGAGCATCCCCAAACTCCATCTGATTTAGGCAACCCTTCCTTGTTAGTCATGTCGCATTCCATGCAATATCTGACACTTACTATGAGTCTGACGTTTGAATAGCCTTTACAGGAAGGAACATCCTTTATATCAGAAGCTACTTTGAAGCCCCAGGTGATCTATAGTCAGTACCAAGATCAACAAGGCTGTAAGCTTCTCCATCGCCAGCGATAATTCTGTTAATTCCTCTCCATTTGAAGTCTCCGTACAAATCAACGCTAGAGATTCAAAAGATGGGCGTCTTCTTAAGCAGTGCAAAGCGTAACAGGCCCGCAAAGAATTTTCTAAAAGGGGCCTGCGGCCAGCGCGTCCCAGCCTAGACGATCCATGGGAGATCAGCAAACCGTAAGCAAGCTTGGTGCGATGGGAGTGTGCGCCGACCCAAAGACTGTGGACGATACTGGTACCATAATCAGATGCGAATAGAAGGGTGAATACGCGATGATTGGTCATGATTGATGGCGAAATACAGTTCACACCACGATCAGCGGCGCGCGGTTTAGGCTATAACCGGAGTCACAAGTATTACTGTTAGTAGCAAGTAGTAGGCTCAAGGATTCCAATTTCGCTCACTTCAAACTACGATTGAATGGTTACCCTTGTGAGGCTGCAGGAATGGAGTCAGACCAGCCTAGTTGAATGCAGTGCTCACGGTAAAAGCAGCCTTCGAACTTTCAAATCAAGAGCTCCGAGGGGCATGTTGATCGAATGCGCAGAATGATGGCGTTTGACTGGTATGCTCTGTTTATCTTGAATTGCACAAAAGACGGTCCGCCAATAGTCCTCTAGTTGACCAGCTAGTACCGTAGTGTACGTCCGCGACGCGTTCTCGGCAGACCCGGGTGTACACCCGGTGTGTAGAGCAATCGATTCGTCAATGCCGTCACTGGGCTACCCACCCTGCCACCCGGGTCTGGCGAGAACGCGTCGTGGACGTACACTACCTCAGACGTTCGCTGTTGTCTACAGGACGTCGATCCGCCCAGAACGAGTCACCGCTGGCGAACAGGCAGCTCTACGCGGGGTCGTCCCAGTGTGCTGTTGAGCAGGGGGGCGACGGGCTGGTAAACAGCCCATCGACCGGCAATCCCGCCGAGGGCCTTAAATCGACGCAGACCGAGTTGTTGTCCACAGGACGTCAAATCGGGATGTCTACGGCTGCGCAGGTCGATGGGCTGTTCTACAGAACATTCGCGGGAGGGGCGGTGGCAGCGTCCATCAATCGATGTATCACGAAGATCGTGCCGTCCAAGTTCTCATTTTCGGTTATGTGAGATTTGCAATTGTGGTGAGCGCGAAGCGCTCACCAGGATTTGGCTTTGATCTCTTCCCGCGCGGATGCCCTACAATGAGATCACCTATTCATACCGTCAACAGAGGTATGAGCTGTACACTATTCGACGCGCTGCAAGAAATTACATATGTGTGCAACTTTTCATCCCAACTGGTCCCCGCTTTCTAAAGTTATGACCTCTCAAAGTACGCAAAAACGTTCTCCACCACCGCCTCCGCCTCCGCCACCGCCTCCGCCTCCGCCTCCGCCTCCGTCCGTCGAAAACCATTTTTTTGGAAGGCGTGGACCAAATCGCTCGAAAATTTGTGACTAGAGGTAGTCGGTCATGGGAATGACGAAAATAATTGTCAGAACTCACCATAATGACTTCTGGGCCCCTAACGGGCGTTTCAAACTCGGAAACCGGCCTCTCAAGAATAGTTTATGAAAATGGTGGGTTTTTCGTTATCAGTCATTGTTTTCTTAGACTCCATATAAACACCTTGCTCTCCAGGGTGGTGTACTTTGAACGTCCGGCTCGGAAGAGGACGCTGTGCGGGTTGATGTACTTGACCGCGGCGCGTATTCGTTCAAAGCGCACCATCGATAGGGGTGTGCAGGACGTCGTAGAATGTGGGCAGGGCCTCAGTAGGAGTATGCAGGACATCATCGAACGTGTGCAGGACCTTAGTAGGAGTGTGCAGGACATCATGGAACGGTGTGCAGGACCCCGGTAGGGGTGCAGGACGTCGTAGAACGTGGGCAGGCCCTCAGTAGGAGTATGCAGGACATCATGGGACCTGTGCAGGACCGTATTAGGAGTGGACAGGACATCATGGGACGTGTGCAGGACATCATGGAACGTGTGCAAGACCTTAGTAGGAGTGTGCAGGACATCATGGGACCTGTGCAGGACCGTATTAGGAGTGGACAGGACATCATGGGACGTGTGCAGGACATCATGGAACGTGTGCAAGACCTTAGTAGGAGTGTGCAGGACATCATGGGACCTGTGCAGGACCTCAGTAGGAGTGTGCAGGACATTATGGAACGTGTGCAAGACCTTAGTAGGAGTGTGCAGGACATCATGGGACCTGTGCAGGACCTCAGTAGGGGTGTGCAGGACGTCATAGAATGTGTGCAGGGCCTCAGTAGGAGTGTGCAGGACATCATGGAACGTGTGCAAGACCTTAGTAGGAACGTGCAGGACATCATGGGACCTGTGCAGGACCTCAGTAGGAGGTGTGCAGGACATCATGGAACGTGCAGGACCGTAGTAGGAGGGACAGGGACATCATGGGACGTGTGCAGGACCCCAGTAGGGGTGTGCAGGACGTCGTAGAATGTGCAGGACCTCAGTAGGAGTGTGCAGGACATCATGGAACGTGTGCGGGACCTTAGTAGGAGTGTGCAGGACATCATGGGACCTGTGCAGGACCTCAGTAGGAGTGTGGAGGAGATCAGGGAACGGGTGGAAGAGCGTAGGAGGAGTGCGCAGGACAGCATGAGACCTGGGCAGGACCTCAGTAGGAGGGTGCAGGACATCATGGACCTGTGCAGGACCTCAGTAGGAGGGTCCAGGACATCATGGATCGTGTGCAAGACCTTAGTAGGAGTGTGCAGGACACCATGGGACCTGTGCAGGACCTCAGTAGGAGTGTGCAGGACATCATTGTACGTGTGCAGGACCGTAGTATAAATGGGCAGGACATCATGGGACGTGTGCAGGACCCCAGAAGGGGTGTGCAGGACATCATGGGACCTGTGCAGGACCTCAGTAGGGGTGTGCAGGACATCATGGAACGTGTGCAAGACCTAAGTAGGAGTGTGCAGGACACCATGGGACCTGTGCAGGGACCTCAGTAGGGGTGTGCAGGACATGCTTGTCATGGAACGTGTGCAAGACCTTAGTAGGAGTGGGCAGGACATCATGGGACGTGTGCAGGACCCCAGAAGGGATGTGCAGGACATCATGGGACCTGTGCAGGACCTCAGTAGGGGTGTGCAGGACATCATAGATCGTGTGCAAGACCATAGTAGGAGTGTGCAGGACACCATGGGACCTGTGCAGGACCTCAGTAGGAAGTGTGCAGGACATCATTGTACGTGTGCAGGACCGTAGTAGACGTGGGCAGGACATCATGGGACGTGTGCAGGACCCCAGAAGGGGGTGTGCAGGACATCATGGAACGTGTGCAAGACCTTAGTAGGGTGTGCAGGACATCATGGGACCTGTGGAGGACCTCAGTAGGAGTGTGCAGAGCATCATGGGACCTGTGCAGGACCTCCGTTTAATGTCCAGAACACCGTATGCAAGTCATGCCTGAATCAACAAGAGCGATAGGCAATTTCGCCAGAACAAGGCTATTGTAATCTCACTCGAGTTGGCTCTAAAATTTTCTAAGTTCTGCTTCCGAATTCGCTACATCTTCACTACCGCTGGTGTTGTTTTTCTGCTTGTAGTCCAGGCAGATCCTCAACTGCTGACCTCTGGAGAAGGACGGTGTGTGAATGAAGACACACCGCTCTTCACTTCTTTTATCTTTATCATTGATCAATTGGGTATCATCAAATTTGTTTAAGAGAGCCGAATAACATCATTCCTAAGGTTACGGTAGTCCTTCTTCTAGCGCACTTAACTATCGTTCGTGCTGGAAATCAATTTCCATTTTCAGGCTCAATTTATGATTGAGCCCGGTAGACCACACTGGTAAACTTTGGCGCGTCAAAAATGTTGGACGATGAGGTTGGAAGGCGTCAAAGATTAATATCCGCCACCAATTCTCACCAGTCATCTAGCACTTTTTCATAGAATGTTGGTGCGACCGTAAGACAACAGGAAAAATAGTTACGGCACGAACTCCACATTCAAAAACTCTTTAAATGATTTTTGGCGCAGAGAATTCAAATTCGTATTTACAATGTGTTCCTGATTGACTTTTTCTTTAATGAAGAAGGGAGTTGAAGAAAGAAGAATTGAAGGCTTTTTCATGGGCCCCTTCAACATTTTTCGTTCACTGGAGGGGCCAAGCTACGCTAAAAACATGAAAAAATAATATACGGTTTCTTCTGCGCGTACGATGTACTTTAACTATCGTTCTTGTTTCCGAATCAGACATATGGGCCGTTATTAGCTCATGTCACGAGCCACGCAGTCAGCAGTAACCGGTGAAGTTTGGCTAGAACGCGACTGACCCTGGGTCTATCCTAGACGGGGGTAGAGGCCACCCAAGATTTACTCGAATAGAAATGATGGAAAATTCTGATAAAAGATGTCTGATACTGCTATATCAATCATTGTTTTTATAGAAACTTCATGAACATACTCCGACTGGTAGCCTTACCAAGGGTGGTTCATTTCACTTCTGTCTTGAATGGTGGGTGCCCCCTCTCCCCTGTCTAGGATTGTGCCCCAACCCTGTACACCAATTGGGTCATTTTTAAAACTCATTTCTTCATTTTCTCGATTTTTAAATTCAAAAAGTATATGCCTTTGTATCTTGTCTGTAGGAAGCCGCGTTGCAACTATTATCTTGCAATCCTAGCAGCTGTTTCTTCATTTCTACCACTATGTTTCAACAGAAAACAACTTTTGCCTTTTAGGAAGCTTGACGATATTGTAGAAGAAACCCTTTGTAAAAAGTTGTATGAAATTTCTGAAAGTTGGGCTCCGCAGAAAAGGTCAAGGATTTGGCATTGCTCCTAAATGTCGTGAAATTGTCTTATTGGATTTGGCTCTCAACTTGATTTTTCAAATGTAGTGAAATTCGTCGAATTGATTTGGCTGTGATGATACTATATGCAGATAACATAATCATTAAATGTATGTGAAATTGTTTGCAAACGGATTTGGCAGGAGCTCTATCACAATTATCACAGTCCAAATCACGCGTCAGAAGGGTTTTCCTTGGAGCGCATATTGAATCCGAATGAGAAACAGGAATAAACCCTAGCAGCAAAACGTTTCCTATACAATGCGAGTTACCGTAGAAAGCGTTGAGGACACGAAAGACATAGTCAGTAGCCGAGCAAATTGCGTTAGATTTCGTTTTCTTCATGAATTTTTATCTCATCGGTGAGGAAAGGTCTGATACATGAAAAAGGCCACACTGAAAGAAGGCAGAATAGCATTTGGAAACCTTAATTCTAGCCCATAAGGCCACGTTTCTTAAGTTCAGCATTGTTGACTGAGTGATTATTATTTTTTCTTTGTCTTCATTCGCTCGCCAGAAGGACCTTCCTGACGCATGATTTGACTGTGATAATTGATAGGAAGCTCCTGCCAATCCGTTTGCAACAATTTCACCAGATTTAATGATTATGTTATCTGCATATAGTATCATCACAGCCAAATCAATTCGACAATTTCACTACATTTGAAAAATCAAGTTGAGAGCCAAATCCAATAAGACAATTTCACGACATTTAGGAGCAATGCCAAATCCTTAACCTTTTCTGCGGAGCCCAACTTTCAGAAATTCGTTTTATATTTTGATGATGCTCTAGACTTCTTTTTTAATTCTTCTCTTTTTTTAATTATAAGAGATCTGTGATTCGTTTTTCAATAACGTCTTCCCGTGGAAGGGGTGTTGGTGGCATGCCGAGAGATGCACCTCGCGGCGTTCCCCGTGATGGACAGGAAGGTTCCCGTGGTTTACGGAGCTTTCAGCAACTGCGTTCGTAGGCAGATTTTGATTTTTTCCATTCCTTTATGTGTGTCATCTGCGTCATTTTTAGTTGTTTGTCAGGAATCTCTGATCACTCGGGGGTGTTCATTTACCCTGATTCCCATCCATGTTGTCAATACTCGAGGAAAGGTAAATGTAGCAAGATGAAAAAATTGTAGATTTAAAAAAAATAAGCGTAGTTAGCCGATATCACCTTTTCTGGTTAACAAGGGAAGCCGTTTTAGCGTAGTCCGGGATCAGCGAAATGGAGTACCTTGCAAGCTTAAAAATTTGCCGCATTCAATGCGTGTCGAATATGTATCCAATTCGAGTGACCACTCCCATTGAAAAAGTGTATTGCAGGGACACGTGCTCCAAAAAGCAGCGCGTGCTGCAAAATTTTACCGTAAGAGCACGTGTTGCAAATTTTAATCGCAGGAGCACGTGCTGCAAGCTAGTCCAGCGTTATCGTAGCTGCACATCGGCACGCGACGCGCCCGGCACACCGACATGCAACTCGACCAGCTCGTCGAGAACTATCTGGGGCCGCGATTGGTTGGACGAGGTCTCCAGCGGCTGGGCAAGCAAAGCACCGCAAACTAGTGTAATTGAACTATCGAGGCTGCTGGCTTCTGTGTTCCGCCTCAAGAGTTTTTCGCATTCTTTCCATTTTTGGGAAATCCTTTTTTCATCGAGTTGACTGTGTATCATGCACGCATTAAAAGTTTTATTTGTCGGGGCACGTGCGGTAATCTGAAACACTATAAGAGCACGTGCTCCCTAGCAGCACATTCTCTGACTGTGCTCCTTACCAAGCCTTGTCTTCGGGTTCAATGCATCAGTTCGGCGCGCATTGAATACGGCGATTGTATCTGGGAGGATGTTCTTTGCTACTAGTAGCGGAAAAATGTGAGTGACTCCTGTATAATGTCTTACGCCTGCCTAGAACTCACCTCTAAAAGAAGTTATGAGCGTTTTTATAGCTTCGCGGCAAGGTAGGGGTACCCACCATGGGGTTGTTGAGATGTTTTTTTTTTTCAAAATTTTTCTCCGGATACTGCGATAAACATGTACTGCTGAACACGAATCTGGGGTTCGCTTATCGGAATTTATAGGTTTGCTGTAGGTTACGGTAGGTAAAATGTTATTCAGGAGGCAGAACTTAATAGTCTGAAAACAGACAAATGGACATCGAATTCGTATTCAGCACCCCAAAAAACCCCCACATAGAAAGTTTAGAGACAAATCTGTGACATTGATCGAACTACCGTATACTATAGCTGTACAATTTCGAAAAAAATTTCGAACAAACGCAATTTGAGGTAAAAAAAAAATTCGTTCGACGGAAATTTCGAAACGAACGGAAATCGGTAGAAAAAAAAAATGTTCCGCACCTTGAAATTTTGAACGGAATTTGAAAAAAATTACGTGCGAAGAACTTTCGAACGAACGAAAAAAATATCGAAAATTTTTTTTCAAAAATTCCTGTTCGTTAAGCTTAACTATACCGTATAGCACCCAACGTAATCTATCGTAAGCTGTCAAAAATCCAAAAACTGACATCAGATTCGTGTTGAGCACTCTAAATAAACCACAAAAGAACGATTTGAGCCACATCTTTTGGCATCACATTCCAAGGAAGAATCGTCTGAAAGGCTGATTTTTCCGTCAAATTTTTTTGCCAGGTGGTGAAGGAAACTTTACGGACAAATTTAGTCAAACTTAGGAAAAACCACAGGTAAAACCCTCCAGATTCGTGATCAGCACCACAAATCACCCCAGGGAAAGGTTGAATTTTTAAGTCAAATCTGGAAAAAAGTTTCAACGCTTTCTGTACCCGGTAATTGATATAATTGAACGCTGAACCGAAAATCCATACAAGTCAAGAACGCCATCCAGTCTGTACATAAGCTCCGGAGAATGCCGCCTTTAACCCAAACTTTGGCCTTGGGGGACTGTTTCGGGCCCTGAACACGATTATGAGGTCTGTTTCCGGATTTTTCGCATAAAATCTGATGCGCTTTTTCGAGGGTTACAATAGAGTACGAATTTTAATCAGAGAAAAAAACTGCTATAAAAGTTTTCCAGGGTAGCACTCTAGAGCAGCTGCAAAGGGGCATATTTGGACTCTAGCGTCCGAAACTGGCTCTAGAAATCAGTACATTACATTTGGAATGGTTTGTATAACTTATAGTAGTTCAATTGGAAGCAGTGCAGAGTGTTGTCCGCATAAGGACATCATTATTAAAATAATGTAACGTCGGTATAGATCCTAATGAGACCTTGCGTTTACCTCTCGAAGGTTGGCGCAAACTAGGTGTCATATGCTATTACGTAGGTGCACCGAGTCTGCGCCATTCTCCTCAAAGAGGAACGAAAAGTCTCATTAGGATCCACGCCAATGTTAGTTTTTCTTTCCAGAAAAATTTGATTAGAGAGGGTCCAGTTTCTCTGTTGCGCTCCAGATTAGAACTGGAAATAAGGAAAATCGGGCCTCATCATCAAGTTTCGAAAAAGAAGGCATACCGCCGTTTAAAGGCAGCATACACGCTCGCAAACATGGTCGGAATAACAACATAAGTAGGTCCTCACGGCCCCTACCATGTCGTCAAATACGTTTGAAGCGCCAAAAATCATCCAGGATGACAATATTACTTGGCAATTTTTGAGCAATCTTGCCTTCCCACGCCAGTGCTTTTCCACCCGTATTCGAGTACGAGAATGAGAAAAGAAACTTGAGGAAACATGTGTGACTAATTTAGGAGTGATAGCATTACCAAATGGGAATGCACGAAAGAAACTAACTTTATTCACCTGAAAATATCATGTATGTTCACCTATGTAATCCTCCGTTTCAAAAAGTCAGCTGAAGTAGAGCGGCATTCTCTTGAAAAATGAACGAGAGTTCAAATCGGTATGCAGACATGTTACATTTAAGCAAGTCAAGCTTATTTCTCTCGTGCGCTCCCATGAGTTAGTGCTATCACTCTATCTTATCACATGTTTTCTCAAGTTTCATTTTTAATTCTCGTACTCTAACGGTGAGGAAATACAGACGTGTAAGGCAAGATTTGCTCAAACATTGTCACATATTGTCATCCTGGATGGTTTTGCGCTTCAAACGTTGTAGACTGACATGAGTAGGAGCCAGTGCGGTCCTATTTATGCTGTTATCTACACCACGTTTGTGAGTGTGTATGCTACCCTTAAGGGGTGACGTCAAAAAGCGGTTGATACTTCACTGGGATGGTAATATCAGGTCTACAGGATGTTGATAGGATGTGAACGCGGAATCGGGGGATGGAGACCCTCCTCCGATGGGATGTCTACAGCAAAAGCGTTCCCGCGGATAAGGTTGTCTACTACCGGCACCAAGGAGTGCGACCGGGCAGTTTTCGAGGGCGATCCATGCCCGCTTTTGGATGTCTACAGGGAGCATTGCGTGAGGTGACATCTCATTCGTGTCCTGAGGAATTCAACGGCGAACGTCTGAGACAGTACTAGCGGGCCAATTAGAGGACTATTGGCGGACCGTGTTTGTGGCACGATTCAAGTCCGCGCGCGACTGAAAAAGTCCGCTGCGCTCACTTCGTCGCTGGGGCGTCGCGTGCAGTGCGCTAGCCAATGGTACTGCTCTCTCGGCTCCTCCCTTTGGTGCGTATTCGGCCTACAAGCTTGAGCACTGAGGGCCAATTGGGCAGCGCAACAATGTCGGCTAGAAACAAGCAATAACTCAGACGTTCGCTGTTGTCCACAGGACACGAATGAGATGTCACCTCACGCAATGCTCCCTGTAGACATCCAAAAGGGGCATGGATCGCCCCTCGAGAACTGCCCGCCACCCCTCCTTGCAGTGCCGTAGACAACCTATCCGCCCGGGAACGCTTTGTTGCTGTAGACATCCACATCGGAGGAGAGGTCTCCATCCCTGGGATTCACGCGTTCACATCCTATCAAGCATCCTGTAGATTCCTGATATTACCATCCCAGTAAAGCATCAACGGCTTTTTGACGTCACCCTTAAGAGGGTAGCATACACACCTGGCACAAAACGTGGTGTAGATAACAGCATAAATAAGAGACCGCACGGCTCCTACCATGTCGTCTACAACGTTTGAAACGCCAAAACCATCCAGGATGACAATATGTGACAATGTTTGAGTTAAATCTTGCCTTCCACTGTCTGTATTCTCCCACCCGTTCGAGCACGACAATTGGAAATGAAACTTGGCAGAAAACATGTGATAAAGATAAGAGTGATAGCACTTATCTCATGGGGAGCGCACGAGGAGAAATAGCTTGATTTGCTTGAATGTAACATGTCTGTTTACCGATTAACTCTCGTCCATTTTTGAGAATGCCGCTCTACTTCGGCTAACTTTTTGAAATGGAGGATTACATAGGTGAACATATAATCTGAGGACTGAACGCGATTGCGGAAATGAACTATACATGATATTTTCAGGTGAATAGAGTTGTTTCTCTCGTGCATTCCCGCTTGCTAATGCTATCACTCTAGCTTATCACATGTTTTCTCAAGTTTCTTTTCTCATTCTCGTACTCGAATGGGTGGGAAAATACTGGCGTGGAAGGCAAGATTGCTCAAAAATTGCCAAGTATATCCTGTTTCCGAGTGTGATTTATTTCCCTTCCTCGCGTGCGTCTGCGTGCGTACGCTGCGTCTCCTTCTCTCCACAATTTCTCGCTGTCTCTACCTTCGCTTCGCACAAGCGCGCGAGAGTACAGAGTAAATCTGGCTCGGAACCAGAGGATATTGTCATCCTGGATGGTTTTTGGCGCTTCAAACGTATTTGACGACATGGTAGGGGCCGTGCGGTCCTATTTATGATGTTATCTCGACCACGTTTGCCCAGAGCGTGTATGCTAGCCTTTAAACGGCGGTATGCCTTCTTTCGAAACTTGATGATGAGGCCCGATTTTCCTTATTTCAGATTCTAATCTAAGCGCGAACAGAGAAATTGGACCCTCTGAATCAGAATTTTCTGGAGAAAAGACTAACACTTGGCGTGGATCCTAATGAGACTTTTCGTTCCTCTTAGCTGGAGGTTGGCGCAGACTCGGTGCACCTACGTAATAGCATATGACACCTAGTTGCGCCAAATCCTTCGAGAGTAAACTGCAAGGTCTCATTAGAGATCTATACCGACGATTACGATTGATTTTAATAATGATGTCCTTATGCGGACAACACTACTACCTGCTTCCAATTGAACTACTATAAGTTATACAAACCATTCCAAATGAAATGTAACCTTTTTCTAGAGCCAGTTTCGGACGTAGAGTCCCAACATATGCTTCCTTTGCAGCAGCCTAGAGTCACCGTGGAAAACGTTATAGCGGTTTTTTCCGATTTTCGTACCTATTGTACCCTCGAAAAAGCGCATTAATTTTATATGAAAATCAGGAAACAGAACGCCTCATATTCGTGTTCAGGGCCCGAAACAGCCCCCAAGGCAAAGTTTGGGTGAAAGCGCATTCTCCGGAAGCTATGTGCAGACTGATAGCGTTTTCTGATTTGTAATGGGAATTTCGGTTTAGCGTTCAATTATATCAATTACGGGGGTACAGAAAGCTATGAAATTTTTTCCAGATTTCACTTAAAATTCAACCTGGGTGGCTGATTTGTGAAGTGCTGATCACGAATCTTAGGTTTACCTGTGGTTTTTCCTAGGTTCGACTAAATTTGTTCAAAAGCTTTCCCACCAAAGCGAGAAAAATTTGACGGCAAAATCGGCTTTCGACGATTTCTGGAACGTGACAAAAGATGTGGCTCAAATCGTTCTTTTGAGGTTTATTTAAAGTGCTCCAACACGAATCTGACGTCAGTTTCGAGACATGGATTTTTGACAGCTTTACGATCAGATTGGGGTATACGGTATATAGTTATATGTACACGAAAAGAGAAATTTTTGAAAAAATTTTCTTTTTTGTTTTGTTCAAAAATTCTTCGAACGTAAGTTTTTCAAATTCCGTTCGTTCAAAAATTTCGTCGAACGATTTTTTTCTCAGAATTTAGTTCGTTCAAAAATTTCGTCGAACGAATTTTTAGAAATTAGCATTCGTTCCGAAATTTTTTCTGAAATTGTACAGCTATAGTACATACGGTAGTTCGATCAATGTCACAGATTTGTCTCAAAGTTTTTCTATGTGGGGGTTTTTGGGGTGCTGAATACGAATTCGATGTCCATTTTGTCTGTTTTCAAACTATTAAGTTTCTGCCTCACTGAATAACGATTACCTACCGTAACCTACAGTAAAACCTATAAATTCCGACAAAGCGAGCCCCAGAGTTCGTGTTCCAGCAGTACATGTTTATCGCAGTATCCGGAGAAAAATAAAAAAACACCTCAAAAATTCCATGGGTGGGTACCGCTTACCTTGCAGGCGAAGCTATAAAAAACGCTCATAACTTCTTTTTCAGAGTGAGTCTAGGCAGGCTACGATTAGCTGCCGGAGTCACTCACATATTTTTTCCGCTACTAGCTAGCAAGAACATCTTCCCAGATTGTTCAACGCCGTATTCAAAGCGCGCCGAGCTGATATGCATTCAACCCGAAGACAGTATGCGGTTAGGAGCACAGTCAGAGAACGCGCTGCTAGGGAGCACGATGCTCTTATAGTTATTTCAGGGA
This sequence comes from Aplectana chamaeleonis, assembly GCA_029168955.1. Taxonomy (NCBI): domain Eukaryota; kingdom Metazoa; phylum Nematoda; class Chromadorea; order Rhabditida; family Cosmocercidae; genus Aplectana; species Aplectana chamaeleonis. The sequence goes on along the minus strand of JAPDOI010000062.1, from coordinate 2,105,853 downwards.
TTACAGCGTGCCCAACGACAAATAAAACTTTCAATGCGTGCATGATACTTACATTCAACTCTGGGATTGAAAAGAGGATTTCCTAAAAATGGAAAGAATGCGAAGATAACTCTTGAGGCGGGACACAGAAGCCTAGGCAGCCTCGATGGTTCAATTACACTGAGTTCGCGGTGCTTTGCTTGCCCAGCCGCTGGAGAGATCGTCCAACCAATCGCGGCCTCCAGATAGTGCTCGGCGAGCTGGTCGAGTTGCATGTCGGTGTGCCGGGCGCGTCGCGTGCCGATGTGCTGCTACGATAACGCTGGACTAGCTTGCAGCATACGTGCTGCCGCAATTAAATTTTGCAACACGTAGTCTCCTACCGATAAAAATTTTGCAGCATGCGGTGCTTTTTGGACGCACGTGTCCCTGCAAAACTACTTTTTCAATGGGAGTGGTCACTCGAGTTGGATACATATTCGACACGTGCATTCGGCACGCACATTTTTGAGCTCGCAAGGTACTCCATTTCGCTTGACCCCGGACTACGCTTCAAAAACGGCTTCCCTTGTTAAATCCAGAAAAGGTGATATTGAAAGCTAAGCTACGCTTATTTTTTTAAATCTACAATTTTTCATCTCGCTACATTACCTTTCCTCAGTATTGACAACATGGATGGGAATCAGGGTAAATAAACACCACCGAATGATCAGAGATTCACTGACAAACAACTAAAAATGTACGCAAATGACACACATAAAGGGATGGAAAAAATCAAAAATCTGCACCTACGAAGAGCAGTTTCTGAAAAACTCCGTAAACCACGGAAACACTCCGGGTCCATCACGGGGAACGCCGCGAGGTGCAATCTCTCGGCATGCCACCAAACACCCCTTCCACGGGAGAGACGTTATTAAAAAACGAATCACAGATCTCTTATAATTAAAAAAAGAGAAGAATTATCATAGAAGTCTACAGAATCATCAAAAAATAAAACGAATTGCAAATCTCATATAACCGGAAATGAGAACTTGGACGGCACGATCTTCGTGATACATCGATTGATGGACGCTGCCACCGCCTCTCCCGCGAATGGTTCTGTAGAACAGCCCATCGACCTGCGCAGCCGTAGAGCATCCCGAATTGACGTCCTGTGGACAACAACTCGGTCTGCGTCGATCTAAGGCACTCGGCGGGATTGCCGGTCGACGGGCTGTTTAACAGCCCGTCGCCCCCTGCTCAACAGCACACCGGGACGACCCCGCGTAAGAGCTGCCTGTTCGCCAGCGGTGACTCGTTCTGGGCGGATCGGCGTCCTGTAGACCAAATAAGCGTGAACGTCTCAGAAATGGGCTTCATACGGTCCCAAAAAACTTCTGAATGCTTGGTTTACCCGCCCAACTTACACTCCCCTGTGGCTACTGAGGGAAGTGTACGAGTGGAGCAAGTACAGTACCGTTCAAGTTTCGGCGCCGTATATTGCTATTGGTTTGCTCGTTTTGAGCCGGTTTCCCACTGTTGTTGCAATGGGCCTCGGAACCCTTCGATTTCTGGTAAAAATTTGAATGCCGTTTTAATCACGTTGCGCTTCAACGATTTTTCATTTTTTCATCTTTACACCATTTCCTAGCAAAAGCCAGCTCTGCCATTAAGTCAACCTTTCATTTCAGCTAGTGATCTCCCGAAATCGAAGATTTCGCTTGACCACTGCCTTTAATGACCGCTGTGAATATTGATCAACTTTTAAAAAGCCGGACAAAGTGTTTGTATGTGTAGAATTGATAATTTTCCTGTCCCAATTATTATTAACAGCAGCCAACCAACCGACGATAAGTGGGCTCATATACTGCATGCTTATCTGGGCCAAATTCCGGTCCGCAATTGCGTCTCGACACGCTTTGCGGCCGCACATCTCGAGTCAAGAAGAGCTTCCAGGTAGCGCTGCAGCCACGCCGATGTGGTGACTCTGGGTGGGTTTCGGAAGCTGGAAACTAAGAAAATTTGGAGAAAATTGTATAAAAAGTCACATCGAGTCGGCTTTGGCGCCGGAAACCCGACTCAAGACTCGAGCGCGCGTGCGGCTGCAAGAGCGTGTCGAGACGCAATTACGGACCGGAATTTTGCCCAGATAAGCTTAGTACACGAGTTCTCCACACTGGTTCATATGTCCAGTATTAAGGCTGCTTTTGCGCTACAGCTTTGATATGACTTTGGTTTTTGTAATCTTAGAACTTGCAGTAATCAGGTATGCCTCTGAAAAAAAAGTTTTTTACGATTTTGGCATTTGATGATTAAAAAAGACATCTGGAGGCTCCCAAACAATTTAGAACTCTAACGAACTCCTCTGATTTCTACCCAGTCGAGATGTTTTCATAAGTTACCATGATTTTGGAAAGGATAAAAATATACATTGAATGAACCAGAACCAGAAGCTGGAACTAGTCAGAATAATTATTTATAGCAGCTCCGAATCGGTGACCAATACAGAGACTGCGGTTAGGGAAATCCTGTTGTTTCAACGAGTTTTTGTCGAAAATTTGACGTTTTAGACGACAATTTCGGCAAACGGCAATGGCAACGGCAAACCCCAAAAATGGCCGGCAAACGGCAAACGGCAATTGCCGCACACCCCTGAGTTCGGACACAGATACATAAGTGGTAGTTGTCTCGCTACTGTGTGACCTTATAACTTCAAGGCGGGACTCTAAGAGAACCCTCAACTCAGATCCCGATTTGCTGCAGATTCGAAGCTGTTTCGACTGACCGCCGTTGATATCTGGAAGTCTTATTTAGTGTATGCACTCGTTTCTAGTTGCAATCTGACTTCAGGTATCTTTACTCAGCCTCTACTTTTTTCTGGGTTTTATGTATTGGAGGCTCCTTATGCCTTTGTTGAGAGGCAAAACCTTTTTCGACTTCCTCTCCTGTATTCTTTGGGTGATATTGAACGGCATAAATCCAGTAATTTATCTCATATTCAACAAGTGAGTGAATGTTGAGTTAGATCTGTTTCGTGAGTATTGCTCTGAATTCTTTTCAGAAAGTTGCGACGCTCGTTTTTCCACTTAATCGTCCATCGAAGGATGCCACAAGAACTATATTCTGGTAAAGCAATGGTCGCTGTGAAACCACCAACACGATTAGAATCATAACGATATCTCACCCTCGCCTGATCTACTTTTGAGCATTCGAATTTGTGTTTCATTTTTTATTGAGTTCCAATTCATTGAGTGTGTACTGATGCCTCCCAGAATTTCGGCTACGGTGGAAGGACAATGTCTCACATATTCTATGTAGTAGAGCTAACGATTGGCGTCAGCAGCGTTAGCGATATTCGTGACGCCGCGGCCGACACGATTTTGGCCACGAACTTCGAGGAGCCATCGCCATCTTTTACGGAGTTCCGGAATAGAATGGGTGAAACCCGTGGAATTTAGGCTTCTTTTCTCAATGATAAGAATGAATCTGAATGCTCATTGTATATAGCTGGCAACCTGGGTATCCGAGATCTCCGGCTTCAAACGCTTTAATAGCTGTCAGTCAGTCAAGAAACAATATTCACTTTCAAAAAAAATTGTGATAACTACAAATATCCCTCGGGTGAGTCTGGCTGAACTAGTCCACTGATGAATCCACAGGACCAATGGGCTGGCGGCGACTTCCTCGTAGATCGTCGTCCGTGCCAGAGTGCGGCGGGCCTATAGGTTCGGAACGAGTCGTCGAGGCTGACACAACGGTATTGGATGCTCGATGAGCAATGTATCAATGTGTGTATCATCTTGGACGATTAGCTTTGTCGGACGTCCTGAGCGACAGTGGATGCCATACGAGCAAAGATACCGCAAAAAGTTCGGAATGCACGCAGCTGACCGTACAAGCAGCCTGGAAATCTATCGGACATCGAGTCCAGCGGTGCTCGCGGACTCATCCTGGTTTGATCCTCAAATTAGAAATGAGAAAAATAAAGGATGTCGATATGTTTTCCCACTAGCATCCTGATTGTGAAATACTATAAAAACCTAAAGTTATCCGGATGTGGCTATCCGGAGAATTGGCTATCCGGATGTGAAAACGCCCCGAAATTTCATGGATGCAGCTTCAATCCGAACAGCGCTATATAGGGTGGGCGGAGCCTGTTTTCATGCCCTGAAGGTACATAGGTGCAGTTTCAGGCATGAAAACCACATTTGGTAATTGGCTATAAGGATGTGAAAACGCACCCAAAGTTTCATGGACGCATCTTTAAGCCGAACAGCGCTACATAGGTTGGGGTCCATGAAAAAATCGAAAGCTGTGAAATATTTTTAAGTATTTAACGAAATTCGAATTAGGGAGTTTCGCGTTGCTACAACGTGCGGAAAACCTATTCACGGACCCAGATAATCAATTTCATTCTTTTAACCGGTTGGAAACGGTCTCTGCAGACCCATTTTTAGGTGTGATACAATCGATTGTATCACACCTAAATCCATACAAATTAGGTGTGATACAATCGATTGTATCACACCTAAAAATGGGTCTTCAAAGACCGTTTTTAGCCGGGTGAAAGAATGAAATTGATTAATTGGGTCCGTGACTAGGTTTTCCGCACGTTGTAGCAACGCGAAACTCCCTAATTAAAAATTCGATAAATTCTTAAATATTTCACACAATTCTGGACTTTAACATTTTTTCATGGACCCCTTCCAATGTAGCGCTGTTCGGCTTGAAGCTGCGTCCATGAAATTTTGGTTGCGTTTTCACATCCGGATAGCCAATTACTAAATGTGGTTTTCATGCCTGAAACCGCACCTATACGCCCTCAGGGCCTGAAAACAGGCTCCGCCCACCCTATGTAGCGCTGTTCGGATACAAGCTGCATCCATGAAACTTTGGGAGGCGATTTTTCACATGCGGCTCACCTATTCGTATTCAGAATGTGGGTTCCGCGCCCGCAACCGCTCCTATGCGCCCTGAGGGTGTAAAAATCGAAAGGCGATTTCATTAAGGAAATTGTAAGAGATATCACAGTGAACAACGCTCTTTTGCGACAGTCAGCTATCCATCGTTTTGCAGCTTTGCGAAATTTTTACGTTTAGCGGGATCGAACCTGTGAATTCTAAATCGCCTAAGAATGCATCTTAGATTACGTAATTCCAGAAAATCTGTGTCATTTCGTTGACAGGATAGTCCGCTTGTGAGGACCTTGAGAGCAAGTACTCAACACCACTGCTGCTGAAATATCCAGGAGCCCTTTGGTAACACTTTACCTAGCCAAGACTCTTTCTCCAGGTCAGAGTCATTAACGATGGCCATGCTACTGTCGTCTATTGTCTTGCATGCTTTATCACCAGTGAATTGTAAGCTCTTCTTATGTGTTCCTGCCTCATTTTTACATCCCCATTTCATATCTTGCCTCATTGGTTTTTTCGCAAATGTTTCTCACTGTTCAGTTTCTTTTTTGATATCCTGTCTCATTTTGCTCTCTCAGTATAATCTCCAGCTTTAATTTGTTGTGATCTCATTTTGCCGTCTGCCGTCACTTTTTATACTAACGGTATGGTTCTCAACCCCCCCCCCCTCCGGCCTGACAGAAGTCCATCTCAAGGTTTCTTGGTTGGACCGAAGGTCCGACCCCCATCATCCCACTAGATGTCGATGGGTCCGACCCCCCTCTGCGATACATCACACCTCACTCCGAACCCTGTACTGGCCCCAAGTTAGGGGTAGTCTTCTCATAGTTCATGGCAAAGTAGAATTCTGTGCATTCACAAAATCACAAATATCAGTTTTTCAGGAAATAAGTCGACTAATAGTCGAATTCTACTATTTTTTTTCGAATAATTGATGATTGTGATTCAATGAATGCAATTGATTCTACTCTAACCTAACTGATGAGAAGATTCTCCCCTACTTGTTGTCTGAAAACCAGAGAAAGCTCGTTCGTTGTAACATTGAGGAGAAAAATTAATTTATCAGGTGATTCGAAGTTATTCGATGCCCAAGTATAATAGGAACTGATAGCCTTGCACCATTCAATATCCGATTCAACGATTGTGGGGCTGTTCGTATACTTGTGCAACGCACTGTAGTGTGAGGAGTTGATCTTGCTTTGCTTGGAAAGTGTTTACAGTACATTTACAGGGTGGCGAAAAGTAAGGGCGCGTACAAAACGTTATTATTGTCGACGATTTTTGAAGTCTAACATTTTCCATTTTAGCAGAATCGAAAAGCGGTAAATAACAGAGCGGAAATATGGCACACTAATAAAAAATAACAAAAACTGTATGCAAATAGAGGGATAAAGATTGTTTTTGTTATGGGGGTGAAGGTGGACGAGTTACACCGCAGAATATCGCCCGGCTGAAACAGCTAATATTACCGACAAAACGGTTGAGGTAGCTAAGCCAATGGACTCTTAGGCCTCTTTCAGAGTGCGATCTCGACGTGCGACGCGATCTCGATCGATGCACATGTTTATCATCCCATCGCGTCGCTCGGCGATCGAACTCTAAAAGAGGCTTACAGCTTGTACTAGAATGCTCACCTCATTGGAAGCATCAAAAACCGGTCAAAGTGATCGTATTCGAACAATCAATACGGTCGGGTTTGTATTGGAGGCGGAATTGTCAAAGCTCATGTGTGGAGTTGTCGAAAAATTTCGCCTTGAAATTGCTCAAGTTCAATAGATTTGACTCGTTTTTGACGCTTTCAATCAGCCTTCTACTAGGAACCATATGATCCCAGTAACGTGGTTATCTCAATAACTTTTCTGAGCGTGTCAGCTGCCTTGAAAGGCAATGTTCACGATGATTCTCGATTTCGAGTTTCTCTCCCAAACAATGCGTTGGCTACCAAGTGTTACTAGAATCACCAAGAAACGGTGAAAACGCATTAAAACGTCTTATTCAGAAAGTTAGAGGTTGCTACCCGCTAACTAAAAGTCCGGCGGCGAGCAACACCTTGCGCGGCCCGCGAGCGGAATGGTAGCGGGTGGCGAGCACTTGAATGTGGCTTCCGCTTGAAATTCATGCCACACATGAACTTTCGTTTCAGTTATCCAGTGGTATCGCCTGAGGGGGGATATGGTATAGCACTTGACCACGCCCATTTCTTAGTGCCGCCGCGCCATGTAAGCACCAACTCAAGGTTTTACTCCGATTACATTGTTGAAGCATACAGAACGCTGTGTAACCAACCAAAGTCTGCTTTTTGGAAAGCCAAGGAAATTTTAACACTGAACAAAACGACCTGATGCCGCCGAGAAACTATAAATGGTCACTCGTTACTCACCCATACCCTTAAATAGCTGCAGCTCAATGCGATGTCCAGATAGTGTTGATGGTATTATCGTATCCAAGACGGCAAAAGCAGGAACAGGCCTAGGAGAGCAGATATAGCTTTTTGGGAAAGGTGCGCACGAAAGTATTGTTGACAACCTATCTAATACGGATGGTCCATTATTCTCTCGCAATCTCAGGTGGTACGCGAATTTGTTGAAGCCAGCGTATACAGAGTCCAGCGTTCTCTTATCGAAAGGTTGGTATATCGCGAATGATGGTCCCAGATTCAATGTTGCTTCCATATCATTATCCGCCTGATTTGTTGCAATGATTGTACACCTCTTCGGTGGTATTGAATCCCATCTGATGAACGATGGCCGAAGTGAGGTGGCTCTTTCACGTAAGTGTTCAAACTTCAAGTTCAAGCGGCGAGCTTCGTTCTGACGTAGCCGATTGCAGACTATTTAATTTCTCAATGAAATGGTCCCCCACACCTCTGGAGTTATCCGGGACCTTGGGAAATTGCGAGACTCGACTATACCATGAATGCAATGACCCCTCTTACGCCGTCTATCGGCAATGCTGGCAGCCAGTAGCGCAACTCTCAGGGTAGACATAGTATAGCGGACTCCATAGTTGTTTCCATAGGGTACAGTAACAAGCGAATTTTGCAGAAATTTCGGCGTGATGTTACCAGATTTGCATCGCATAAGAAACTTGATTGATTCATCATATGAAACTGACGCCTGATGACATGTCACATATTTGAGAAGGACAGAGAAAATATACCTGCTAATGAGATGTTGTTGCTGCAGGTGTTTCAGATATATCAAAATAGATCTGTCCCGAAGCCTCATGGAGTACAAAAATTTTATTACAAAAGTATTCAAAATGAGACTCCAAAATTCGAAAGGATTGCGAAAGTTGTCGGTTAGCTTTCGGTGCTTAACACCTTCGTCAGACCTGAAAACAAGCATGTCAATTTTACTGTGCTTATCTGGGTCAAATTCCGGTCCGCAATTGCGTCTCGACACGCTTTGCGGCCGCGCGCTTTCGAGTCGGAAGAGTTTCCAGCGCCGCAGCTGCCGATCTGTTGATTCTAGGTGGGTTTTAGAAGCTGGAAACTAAACAAAATTGAACTGTATAAAAAAGCCATATCGTGTCGGCTTCGGAGCTGGAAACTCGATTGACTCGAGTGCGTGCGGTCGCAAAGCGTGTCGAGAGGCAGTTGCGAACCGGAATTTGACCCAGATAAGCACAGTACATTGTTGAAGCATACAGAACGCTGTGTAACCAACCAAAGTCTGCTTTTTGGAGTGCCAAGGAAATTTGAACACTGAACGAAACGACCTGATGCCGCCGAGAAACTATAAATGGTCACTCGTTACTCACCCATACCTTTAAATAGCTGCAGCTCAATGCGATGTCCAGATAGTGTTAGTGGTATTATCGTATCCAAGGCGCGCGGTACTGTAATCAAATAATGAGCTGAAGAGCATCACCCATTTCTTCTCTGCAATTTATTGCCAGGTGTTAACCGTCTGATTTCCAGAGCTTCAAGAAGTTTCCTCTCTAGTGTGCTTCTCACTGCCCGATGTAAGACTGTCACTGTCAGTGAGGGAGGCGCTTCCTGTGCGTGTCTCCGTGTCCGGTGTTTTGAAAAACTGCTAAGGGGATATGATGCCGGATTTCGTAGAGCCCTCCTATGCTCATCCAAACGCTGCCAGAGAGGTCTCGATGTCTCCCCAATGTACCTTTCTCTGCATCCCTGGCATTCGATGAGATAGACAGTGCCTTTAAGTTGACATATCTGGCTACGACTACAGTACGTGCACTATACATTGGATCCGAGGCAAAAATTTCGGATAATCCCGGATTTCGGGCTGATCCGAAAAAACGGTTTTTTTTCGGTGAATCGGATTTCGGTTCGATTCGGATTTGGCGTTTTTTCGGTGAATCGGATTTCGGTTCGATTCGGATTTGGTCTTTTTTCGGTGATTCGGATTTCGGTTCGATTCGGATTTTCCCCTTTTTCGGTGATTCGGATTTCGGTTCGATTCGGATTTGGCGTTTGTTCGGTGAATCGGATTTCGGTTCGGTTCGGATTTGGCGTTTTTTCGGTGAATCGGATTTCGGTTCGATTCGGATTTGGCGTTTTTTTTCGATCACTCGGATTCGGATACTCGATTCGGATAATGAGCCGGATAGGAAAAAACTATTGTAGAAGGTCCATCCCACAATTTTGCAGCATACGGTCTGAACTGAAGATACTATCCATCAAAAAGGGGTCTTCCAAGCAAAAGAGGTTTGGTTGGCGTCAGAAACGTTCCAACAAAAGGGGAACAATAGGTAAGCAGAATGAGGAGTGTCTACAGAAAGTGAACAATATTTTCTGAGACTGATTTTCCTGGCCGATACTTCTTAACAGCAAAAACAAACCGTTGTGGCACTTCACAAGGAAGAGTTCAATGGTTTCCAAGAATGGACTTCTATTCGTTGACGAGATTATTTAAAAAATATTCTCATTAGATGCTGCACTTTGGTTTCGCTTCTCGTAGCAGCTGGAGCTAACCGTCCGTCTGTGTTTTTGGCATCATCTTCTATTCTGATGGTAAGTATTAGGTTTACATGCACATACTTTTTTAACGGTTCTCGTGTAGTCAAGACCATGTTTGGAACCACAGAGGGCTTCCGTGTAAGAACACCGCAACGGTTTGTTTTTACTGTTAAGAAGTATCGGCCAGGAAAATCAGTCTCAGAAAATATTGTTCACTTTCTCTGTAGACACTCCTCATTCTGCTTACCTATTGTTCCCTTTGTTGGAACGTTTCTGACGCCAACCAAACCTCTTTGCTTGGAAGACCCTTTTTGATAGAATATTGTTCACTTCTTGTAGACTCTCCTCATTCAACTTTACCTATTGTTCACTTTTTGTTGGAACGTTTCTGACGCCAACCAAACCTCTTTGCTTGGAAGACCTTTTTGATAGAATTGTTCACTTTTTTTATTGATGTTACGAAGTAATATCCCTGAAAAATCTTCAATAATTTTCGAATAGCATGTGGATTGCTATAATAATGTCAGTAAGCAACAAACTTGTTGCGCACGCTAAAAATGAAAGCGCTACTCACTATCCACGACATCCTGATGATGTCAGAAAATGCCCTATGCACTTGGCACCACCTTGGCACGACGTCTGATGACGTCACCAGATGCTTTATGCACTTGGCACGACGTTCTGATGACGTCATCAGATGCCCTGTGTACTTTACATGACATCCTGATGACGCCATCAGATGCCCTATGTACTTTACATGACACCTGATGACGTCATCAGATGCTCTATGTACTACACATGACACCCTGATGACGTCATCAGATGCCCTATGTACTTTACATGACACCCTGATGACGTCATCAGATGCCCTGTGTACTTTACATGACATCCTGATAATCAGATCGCCTGCTGCTACGCTGACACCTGATGACGTCATCAGATGCCCTATGTACTTTACATGACACCTGATGACGTCATCAGATGCTCTATGTGCACACATTACACACCCTGATGACGTCATCAGATGCCCTATGTACTTTACATGACACCCCTGATGACGTCATCAGATGCCCTATGTACTTTACATGACACCCTGATGACGTCATCAGATGCCCTATGTACTTTACATGACATCCTGATGACGTCATCAGATGCCCTATGTACTTTACATGACACCCTGATGACGTCATCAGAGGCCCTATGTACTTTACATGACACCCTGATGACGTCATCAGATGCCCTATGTACTTTACATGACATCCTGATGACGTCATCAGATGCCCTATGTACTTTACATGACACCTGATGACGTCATCAGATGCCCTATGTACTTTACATGACACCTCCTGATGACGTCATCAGATGCCCTATGTACTTTACGCAGCACCCTGATGACGTCATCAGATGCCCTATGTACTTTACATGACACCCTGATGACGTCATCAGATGCCCTATGTACTTTACATGACACCGCATGATGACGTCATCAGATGCCCTATGTACTTTACATGACACCCTGATGACGTCATCAGATGCCCTATGTACTTTACATGACATCCTGATGACGTCATCAGATGCCCTATGTACTTTACATGACACCCTGATGACGTCATCAGATGCCTTATGTACTTTACATGACACCCTGATGAAGTCATCAGACACCTATGTACTTTACATGACACCCTGATGACGTCATCAGATGCCCTATGTACTTTACATGACACCCTGATGACGTCATCAGATGCCCTATGTACTTTACATGACACCCTGATGACGTCTTTAGATGACACCCTGATGACGTCATCAGATGCCCTATGTACTTTACATGACACCCTGATGACGTCATCAGATGCCCTATGTACTTTACATGACACCTGATGACGTCATCAGATTGCCTGTGTACTTCTGCATGACAGTGGCGTCATCGAACTCTTATGTACTTTACATGACACCCTGATGACGTCATCAGATGCCCTTATGTACTTTACACTGACATCCTGATGACGTCATCAGATGCCCTATGTACTTTACATGACACCCTGATGACGTCATCAGATGCCCTATGTACTTTACACTGACCCCCTGATGACGTCATCAGATGCCCTATGTACTTTACATGACACCCTGATGACGTCATCAGATGCCCTGTGTACTTTACATGACATCCTGATGACGTCATCAGATGCCCTATGTACTTTACATGACACCCTGATGACGTCATCAGATGCCCTATGTACTTTACATGACACCCTGATGACGTCATCAGATGCCCTATGTACTTTACATGACACCCTGATGACGTCATCAGATGCCCTATGTACTTTACATGACACCCTGATGACGTCATCAGATGCTCTATGTACTTTACATGACACCCTGATGACGTCATCAGATGCCTTATGTACTTTACATGACACCCTTATGACGTCATCAGATGCCCTATGTACTTTACATGACAACCTGATGACGTCATCAGATGCCCTATGTACTTTTACACTGACACCCTGATGACGTCATCAGATGCCCTATGTACTTTACATGACACCTGATGACGTCATCAGATGCTATGTACTTTACATGACACCCTGATGACGTCATCAGATGCCTATGTACTTTACATGACACCCTGATGACGTCATCAGATGCTCTATGTACTTTACATGACACCCTGATGACGTCATCAGATGCCCTATGTACTTTACATGACACCCTGATGACGTCATCAGATGCCCTATGTACTTTACATGACACCCTGATGACGTCATCAGATGCCTTATGTACTTTACATGACACCCTGATGACGTCATCAGATGCCCTATGTACTTTACATGACACCCTGATGACGTCATCAGATGCCTTATGTACTTTACATGTCACCCTGATGACGTCATCAGATGCCCTATGTACTTTACATGACACCCTGATGACGTCATCAGATGCCCTATGTACTTTACATGACACCCTGATGACGTCGTCAGATGCCCTATGTACTTTACATGACACCCTGATGACGTCATCAGATGCCCTATGTACTTTACATGACACCCTGATGACGTCATCAGATGCCCTGTGTACTTTACATGACATCCTGATGACGTCATCAGATGCCCTGTGTACTTTATATGACACCCTGATAACGTCATCAGATGCCCTATGTACTTTACATGACACCCTGATGACGTCATCAGATGCCCTATGTACTTTACATGACACCTGATGACGTCATCAGATGCCTTATGTACTTTACATGACACCCTGATGACGTCATCAGATGCCCTATGTATTTTACATGACATCCTGATGACGTCATCAGATGCCTTATGTACTTTACATGACACCCTGATGACGTCGTCAGATGCCCTATGTACTTTACATGACACCCTGATGACGTCATCAGATGCCCTATGCACTTTACATGACACCTGATGACGTCACCAGATGCCCTATGTACTTTACATGACACCCTGATGACGTCATCAGATGCCCTATGTACTTTACATGACACCCTGATGACGTCATCAGATGCCCTATGTACTTTACATGACACCCTGATGACGTCATCAGATGCCCTATGTACTTTACATGACACCCTGATGACGTCATCAGATGCCCTATGTACTTTACATGACACCCTGATGACGTCATCAGATGCCCTATGTACTTTACATGACATCCTGATGACGTCATCAGATGCCCTATGTACTTTACATGACACCCTGATGACGTCATCAGATGCCCTATGTACTTTACATGACACCCTGATGACGTCATCAGATGCCTTATGTACTTTACATGACACCCTGATGACGTCATCAGATGCCCTATGTACTTTACATGACATCCTGATGACGTCATCAGATGCCCTATGTACTTTACATGACACCCTGATGACGTCATCAGATGCCCTATGTACTTTACATGACACCCTGATGACGTCATCAGATGCCTTATGTACTTTACATGACACCCTGATGACGTCATCAGATGCCCTATGTACTTTACATGACATCCTGATGACGTCATTAGATGCCCTATGTACTTTACATGACACCCTGATGACGTCATCAGATGCCCTATGTACTTTACATGACACCCTGATGACGTCATCAGATGCCTTATGTACTTTACATGACACCCTGATGACGTCATCAGATGCCCTATGTATTTTACATGACATCCTGATGACGTCATCAGATGCCTTATGTACTTTACATGACACCCTGATGACGTCATCAGATGCCCTATGTACTTTACATGACACCCTGATGACGTCATCAGATGCCCTATGTACTTTACATGACATCCTGATGACGTCATCAGATGCCCTATGTACTTTACATGACACCCTGATGACGTCATCAGATGCCTATGTACTTTACATGACACCCTGATGACGTCATCAGATGCCCTATGTACTTTACATGACATCCTGATGACGTCATCAGATGCCCTATGTACTTTACATGACACCCTGATGACGTCATCAGATGCCCTATGTACTTTACATGACACCCTGATGACGTCATCAGATGCCCTATGTACTTTACATGACACCCTGATGACGTCATCAGATGCCCTATGTACTTTACATGACACCCTGATGACGTCATCAGACGCCCTATGTACTACATGACACCCTGATGACGTCATCAGATGCCTTATGTACTTTTACATGACACCTGATGACGTCATCAGATGCCCTATGTACTTTACATGACATCCTGATGACGTCATCAGATGCCCTATGTACTTTACATGACACCCTGATGACGTCATCAGATGCCTTATGTACTTTACATGACACCCTGATGACGTCATCAGATGCCCTATGTACTTTACATGACATCCTGATGACGTCATCAGATGCCCTATGTACTTTACATGACACCCTGATGACGTCATCAGATGCCCTATGTACTTTACATGACACCCTGATGACGTCATCAGATGCCTTATGTACTTTACATGACACCCTGATGACGTCATCAGATGCCCTATGTACTTTACATGACATCCTGATGACGTCATCAGATGCCCTATGTCCTTTACATGACACCCTGATGACGTCATCAGATGCCCTATGTACTTTACATGACACCCTGATGACGTCATCAGATGCCTTATGTACTTTACATGACACCCTGATGACGTCATCAGATGCCCTATGTATTTTACATGACACCCTGATGACGTCATCAGATGCCCTATGTACTTTACATGACATCCTGATGACGTCATCAGATGCCCTATGTACTTTACATGACACCCTGATGACGTCATCAGATGCCCTATGTACTTTACTTGACATCCTGATGACGTCATCAGATTCCCTATGTACTTTACATGACAACCTGATGACGTCATCAGATGCCCTATGTACTTTACATGACACCCTGATGACGTCATCAGATGCCCTATGTACTTTACATGACATCCTGATGACGTCATCAGATGCCCTATGTACTTTACATGACACCCTGATGACGTCATCAGATGCCCTATGTACTTTACATGACACCCTGATGACGTCATCAGATGCCCTATGTACTTTACATGACACCTGATGACATCATCAGATGCCTTATGTACTTTACATGACACCCTGATGACGTCATCAGATGCCCTATGTACTTTACATGACATCCTGATGACGTCATCAGATGCCCTATGTACTTTACATGACACCCTGATGACGTCATCAGATGCCCTATGTACTTTACATGACACCCTGATGACGTCATCAGATGCCTTATGTACTTTACATGACACCCTGATGACGTCATCAGATGCCCTATGTACTTTACATGACATCCTGATGACGTCATAAGATGCCCTATGTACTTTACATGACACCCTGATGACGTCATCAGATGCCCTATGTACTTTACATGACACCCTGATGACGTCATCAGATGCCCTATGTACTTTACATGACATCCTGATGACGTCATCAGATGCCCTATGTACTTTACATGACACCCTGATGACGTCATCAGATGCCTTATGTACTTTACATGACACCCTGATGACGTCATCAGATGCCCTATGTACTTTACATGACATCCTGATGACGTCATTAGATGCCCTATGTACTTTACATGACACCCTGATGACGTCATCAGATGCCCTATGTACTTTACATGACACCCTGATGACGTCATCAGATGCCTTATGTACTTTACATGACACCCTGATGACGTCATCAGATGCCCTATGTATTTTACATGACATCCTGATGACGTCATCAGATGCCTTATGTACTTTACATGACACCCTGATGACGTCATCAGATTGCCCTATGTACTTTACATGACACCCTGATGACGTCATCAGATGCCCTATGTACTTTACATGACATCCTGATGACGTCATCAGATGCCCTATGTACTTTACATGACACCCTGATGACGTCATCAGATGCCCTATGTACTTTACATGACACCCTGATGACGTCATCAGATGCCCTATGTACTTTACATGACATCCTGATGACGTCATCAGATGCCCTATGTACTTTACATGACACCCTGATGACGTCATCAGATGCCCTATGTACTTTACATGACACCCTGATGACGTCATCAGATGCCCTATAAACTTTACATGACACCCTGATGACGTCATCAGATGCCTTATGTACTTTACATGACACCCTGATGACGTCATCAGATGCCCTATGTACTTTACATGACATCCTGATGACGTCATCAGATGCCCTATGTACTTTACATGACACCCTGATGACGTCATCAGATGCCCTATGTACTTTACATGACACCCCTGATGACGTCATCAGATGCCCTATGTACTTTACATGACACCCTGATGACGTCATCAGATGCCCTATGTACTTTACATGACATCCTGATGACGTCATCAGATGCCCTATGTACTTTACATGACACACCTGATGACGTCATCAGATGCCCTATGTACTTTACATGACACCCTGATGACGTCATCAGATGCCCTATGTACTTTACTTTACATGACATCCTGATGACGTCATCAGATGCCCTATGTACTTTACATGACACCCTGATGACGTCATCAGATGCCCTATGTACTTTACATGACACCCTGATGACGTCATCAGATGCCCTCTTATGTACTTTACATGACATCCTGATGACGTCATCAGATGCCCTATGTACTTTACGCATGACGCCCTGATGACGTCATCAGATGCCCTATGTACTTTACATGACACCTGATGACGTCATCAGATGCCTTATGTACTTTACATGACATTCCCTGATGACGTCATCAGATGCCCTATGTACTTTACACGACAGCCTGATGACGTCATCAGATGCCCTATGTACTTTACATGACACCCTGATGACGTCATCAGATGCCCTTACAGGTGTACTGATAGCCTGCGACCACTGGCAGTGGCTAGTGGCAGGAACGAGGAACGAGGGACGAGGGACGAGGGACGAGGGACGAGGACGAGGGACGAGGGACGAGGGACGAGGGACGAGGAACAGGGATACGAGAGGGACAGGACACGAGACGTTACAAGAGCAAAAAACGCGAATTTTAGCTAAGCTTCCGCCGATCTAATCCTTTGTTAATTTTCAATCGATTTGGCTCAAATTTTGGTCCAGCGGGTGTCTTCTATACTCTCTCACTTATAATATCCAGAAGGAAATCTCTAGAAAATTTGTTTTACAGGTTTTATTAACTACTTTACCAAAATCTAAGTGATCACAAGTGCCAGGCAAAGCCAAACCTTCTCCAGCCGCTTCCCGCGGCTGGAGCGATTTCGCTCGCGCTTGAAAAAGCTGTTCATGTTTTCTGGCTGACACATACGTTTAAGGAGGCTGAACTTTTTCAGAATCCATTTATTCATAATATTTTCGATCACATCAAAAATTTTCAATTTCATCATCTGTATTTGTTGTGCACGATTTCTTCACTATAAATGCCTCATTCACTCCAGATATTCGCTTTCGCTCTTCTTCTGAGCTGTCATCAGCATCCATAGTATCCCCATTGCATGCTGCGTACTCCTCAGTCGGCAGAAACGAGAGAGCCTGAAAATAAAGTGGAATTATCTAAACGTACCACCATGGGATTTTCACGTTCTACTCACCTTTTATTCACTTCACATGTGTGAGCCTTCATCATGAGGAGCGTCCTGGCATTCCCACCAAAGAGCCGGCCTCTGCGTTTGTTGCCGAAAATGAGTCCAGCAAAACTGAATATATAAATTATAAGAAGAAGACGTAAAACCAATCCACTCTTTGCTTACCTTTAAATTCACTTCTTTTCGCAATCTACTGACCAAGTGGTGCCACACAGTATTCAGGTTGAGCAATAAGTGGAAGATCTCTAGCGTGATGTTTCCATCATTTGATGGTGTTCTCGTCGAAGAAGAGCCCCATCAAATGGTGGAAACATCACCCCGTTTCGCTGTGTACAAGCCATTCTTGGAACACAAAAATACAAGTAATTTTGTGTGAACCATGCCACAACAAGCACTGCGGAGCAATGCATGTTTTGATTTTATAGGAATCTCACTGACGATTGATGGTTCTAGTTATCTAGAAGATGGTTTGCGTGCTCACGGTCATGATGGGTTTCCTAAGCCTTCGTGTGGGTAATAGGAGACACTAGAAAAGTTAGGCATTCTGTCTATTCGTCCCAGCTCACTTCACAACGTTTGCGGCTGCGTCACGATGTGCACATATCTCACTGGATCTCACCCCTCACAGGACTCCGGAGTATTCAGATTGTGTTTCGAGTGTAAACTTGGGTTCTTTGACATTCTCCACAAACATTTCCAGCAGTCTACCTGGGGAAAACCAGGAACGATATGGCGCTCTTTTATGTCAGTCTAGATTTTTTTTCTTCATTCTACACAGCACCGGCTAAGGTCTCAGGAAATACCTTTATAGTCCCTAAGCGTCGAAAAACCCAATCTCGAAACTAGTTCGTAGATGGCTCTCCGAGCTTTAGATCAAGAATCACTCGCCTCTCTCTTTCTCTAACCATTCCAAAGGATTTCGTGTGGTTTATTAGGCAAGGAGTTATAGTCGCATCCTAATCATCGTCTGCGATGGACGTACTGAAACCTACGCGAATCTTGTTTAGGAACCTGAGAACGGAACTTTCAATTGGTGTTCAGCCTAGCAAACAGTCCATTACGTATGTTATCCAAAAATAATGTTTTTGACCAACAGAATAAAAAAGAGATGTTTAGAGTTTCTTTGAGAAGGCCTAACTGGATAGAACTTTCCAACAATGACAGGTAGTTTCTTTCTCGAAATCCTAGACTGATTTGCTTGACCATGGGTTGAGTGGTAGTTGCTCGTAATATTTAGAAATTCCTCATTATCATCTTATTCAGCCCCCAATTATATGTACTATGCCATCTATTTGTGAGCTAAATACGGCGAATTGTACTTTATTACAGCATTTACTTCTCTAGATTCTTACCTTGCGAACGAATAACTTGATTTGGCTCAATTCATTGCTGTTCGTGAGCGCGACCTAATGCGAAATGGCGCGCGCGACGCCTTAACCGCCGCGTCGGGTATGCGATGCGCCGCGCGCGCTGCGCGGTTTGAAATGGGACAGGGGGCTCTCTACACACCGAGGGAGGAGCTTTCCTGCTTTTGCAGTTTGAAACGTCACGCCACTCAACGCGAGCAGTGAAGTGGTCCCGAGTGGAATTTAGAGCACGCGAAAGGCGGGACAACTTATCCCTCGGTGTGTAAAGGGCCCTGTCCTGTTTTCAACGCGCAGTTACCGGCGGCGGATAGGTAGGATCAAAGTGAAGTGGCATACAGGGTGTTAAAACAGAGCACCACATTTAAAGCATATTTTTGAGAGCTTTTAGAACCTTTAAGGCGAAAAGGTGGGGCGCCCCAGTGAGATGTATGGTGAAAGAATCGCAGTCGCAACCCGCCATGACCCGGGCAGATAGCACCAGCGTTTCGAATCGACGAAAATTATCGGTACCGTTCCGAATGTGCTGTTTCCGATTGTTTTGTGATCTTCACCGTAAAATTGAATGCTTCGTCACTGCTGATTGCGGACCCAGCAACCCAATCGACAGCAAAAAGATTTTCTTTTTCGTCGCTTTTTACGCTCTAAGAGGATTCTCGCGCAAACCCTAACTTCCACATCTAATCCGTCAAGCCTTCTAGGCATTCAGTTCATCACCTTCTTTGAAGCGATACGAAGGCCGTCAGGAATGAAGACACTGTGTGTGACTCGCTGTAATTTCTCCGGACATACAGAAGAAATCGCTTCGAGATATGTGTGTGCACTGGAAGTGCGAGAGAAAAGCTCAGAACACCTGCAATCATCTTCGAGACAATAATGGAATAATCAGTACTCCAGTTTTAGCACTGAACTAGTTGGAAAAACGGCCCGTTCCGCTATCGGAAGCAATGAAATGATGAAAAAACTCTAAACATGGGTTGCGCGCCAAATCAATTTCTCTGTCCGCAACCAGCAGCGACGAAGCTTCTAATTCTACGGCGGTAATTCAAGGAGACTAAAAAGAAAACGTACCGGGAGCGATAGATGCGGATTATTGGGATTGCAATTAGGGAAGAAGAATATAGCCGCAAATATCTGAAAATGTATATGACAGAATTTGAAACGTTGGGAAACGGCCACTAGCAAGCGCAAAGACAGGCTTTCAATACGAGAAACAATCACAGTCAGGAAAAGTACCGTAGACTGACTGCGAAGGAGAAACAAAGACACAACCAGAAAATTTCTGGAAGAAAATTCGAATGTAGCCCGCGCTCGCGTGTCGCTATTGGAGCGCGTATATGGATCACTATTGAATCCTTCCAAAGGCACCATACACCTTCAGATACGAAATTTGAAATTTTGTGTAATTGTGTAGAAGACCCTCCTGTATAACACGTGCCAAATGCGAGATCTCAATTTCTCCTAATAAGCCAGATATAAGCGACCACAACGGGCTCCGGACCCGCTCCAGCCAATACCACAGGCCCGGCCCTCTTCCTGACTTTCGATCTTAATAGCGGCTACATTGATGGACGATTTTCAACCGAGTCATCGTTCTTCCCTCCCTTTCCAATTGATCTCCTCATCCTGTTTTGCTCTCGTGCCGCAGCTGCGAACCAAGAGAAATACAGCCCTAAGAGAAATCGTCCATCAAATTTTTGCCCTGAAAAACAGGCATTTTCTAGGAGCCATATCTCCCGTTCGTAGGGAGTCTTGGACGATTGCAGAAATACCATTGCGATCAGAGTGTGACTGTCTCCAAGATGAGGATGAAATCTAGAAAAACAATTCCTGGGTGTCCTTTGCCTTTAAACTAGCATGGATTGAATCGAATCGTGACGCATTCCGGATAATCGAAAACTCGATTCATGAATCGAATCCTGTGTAATTCGGTGAATCGGATTTCGATTCGATTCGGATTTGACGATTTTTCGGTGAATCGGATTTCGGTTCGATTCGGGTTTGGCGTTTTTTCGGTGAATCGGATTTCGGTTCGGTTCGGATTTGGCGTTTTTTCGGTGATTCGGATTTCGGTTCGGTTCGGTTTTGGGGTTTTTTCGGTGATTCGGATTTCGGCTCGGTTCGGATTTGGCGTTTTTTCGGTGATTCGGATACCGAATCGTCAAAATTTCGAATCATTCGGACGGATATCCGAAATTATCCGAATCGGATCCAATGTATAGCGTGCACCCTGTTCTTCCACATTTATCCTCGTAAAGTCTGGACGATGTGAGCAGTTGCTTAAGGTTGGGCGGTGGACGAAACACGAGTTTTACAGGAAGGGATGAGTTCTTGACGACAACATTCACTGCTCTAGCCACTCTATCATTCAAGAATGGTAGAATCATCGGTATACCATCCCGCGGGAATGCGGTCTCCACGTCTGGGGATTTTCAGGGGTGTTTCCATTCTCCCTCAAAATGTTTGCCACTATCAGTTCGGTGTTTTCGCATCGAGGCGGGCGAAGACGAGGGGGTAGCGGGTGACCAGGGCCCGTAGTAAACCCAAGTCAGCCGAGCGAAGACGGTTGGCGGCACCCGGCTGGCTGTAGCAAGCAATAACGATCGAGGGCTGTGCCTAGTCGTATTGATGCCGGATGCATGCAACGAATTCAGGGTTGGAGTGTTCCGCCAGGAGCTTGATTTTCTCAGAGAACTCATGATATTCACCGTTCGCCAAAGAGTATGGCCTGTCTCAGGTCCGAAATGTACCTGAACCTCACCAGAAGTTTACCGGTAATCTCTGGCAGGCGTGCAATTATCTTTATTTCATAGAAATAAACTTGAGATTTTTTCGTAATTTTTGGTTTTAGGTTACTCTGTTGAATGAGCAGACACATACTGCAAGATTCTCCCTAACCTAGTTACCTCTCAAAATCTATCAGAAAATGTCACAGAACACGCACGTACGCATGCTTCTACGCTTCTTCCAACAATCGCGGGCGCGGACCTGTTCGCGCTTAGGTTCATTTCCAGCTTCGTGCGATTGGCGACGCTATGGAATGTTTTGCATCCACATCTGCAAAAATCGATATGGATGATATGGATGGCTGTGGTCACTCGTAGCGCAATATGTGAATACCTCCTTATCGGAGCACACTCACCCGCATGCGCGCACCACACGCACACTTACAAGCATTTACGAAAATGCATTCATGCGCCTGAGCGTGTGTACGCGCACGAACACGTGTGCCAGTGTATATATGCACACACCTGCATCGTATGCACAAGCACGCAAAACCCACGGAGGTCTACGCGCATTCATATATTCTCATGCGCGAGCATGTACAGTGGTGCATACGCGTACACAAAAACGAGTACATCCTTTCGTTCATGTGTGTACAAATTTGCGCTCATACGCGCAGTGATAACATGCACACAACCGCACTCTTTCATATATGTGCGACCACAATGGCCCAATTCCGTTCACGAGAACACGTGCGCATGCTCGAACGATTGCGCAAACACTGTATATGCAGTGACATGCACGCATAATCACATTCAGATTTGTAAACACGCGCGCGCACTCACGCGCACTATTACGTACAGTCAGCAGGGAATGCATTGTTACTTTCCGTTCTTTATTGTGTGTTGGCGCAAGCTCTTTGCAAATATTATATAACTGCGCCACCGCACAATAAAGACGGCAAGTATTAATGTGATCCTTGTCGACTTTCGAACATATGAGCATGCGCATATGCACATACGCATGCGTATGCTCATGCGCATACAATTGCCCGCTTTCAAATCAATGCACCCACGCGGAAACACACATATCCAATGTTCATTGTGTTATCGAATTTACTGTGTTTCTTCACGTGCTTGTGCGGAGCGAGGGCAGAGACCGCGAGAAAGTGCGGGAAGAAATAGACGCAGCATACGCGCGCAGACGCACGCAATAAACAGAAATGAATTTGAATCCGAAACAGAGGACATACGCAACTTGCGCGCACTTACGAGCACATTTGCGCAAACATCAGCTGGCACAAACGCGCGTGCACGCGCGCGCGTACAAGCACACACACAAACAAAGTCGTTCACATATGCTTACGCGCAGTAACCAACGCGTGCGCGCACACACATACACTAACACACAAGCGTGTACATACGACGGCTAGCGTAGGCATTACCATATTTTTAGTAGTGCTATAAATTCCAGTGGACAAAAAGGAGATGCTTGCGTGTTCCTCGACAGTTTCCAACAGTCGTCGACGCTGCGATTGACGTCATCTGGAATCCTAATAACTTTCCACGACGTTCTGACGACATCATCCGAAGCCCTATCTGTTTTCCACGACGTCCTAATGACGCCAACTGGAGCCCTAACAACTCTCTACGACGTTCTGACGACATCATCTGAAGCCATATCTGTTTTCCACGACGTCCTGATAACGTCATCTGAAGCCCCACTAATTTCCACGATGTCCTGTTGACGTCATCTGAAGTCATAAGATTTCCACGACGTCCTGCTGACGTCGTCGAAAGGTTTGAATCCCGTGTGTCGAAGCTTTGCGACTCTTCCCAAATTTTAGCTCGAGTCGTGAGTTGCTATTTTGTAACTTACGACTTGGGCTGAAAATACTCTCCAATAGCAGTGCTATTTCGTAGCACGCTAGAATCCGGATGATTATACGAGTCCATCTGATTTTAGGATCTGGCCAGGTATTGCGCCGGTGCCCTCGCCTGCTATCCTACAACGTGCCTGTCCGCACGCTGACAGCCGGCTGTCAGGTCAACAGTCCGGATGATTTAATCAGCCGGACTGGGGGTTTACTACGGGCCCAGCTCTTCGAAATCAAGGGCGAGCGGGTGGCGAGCCAGGCTCGAAATGCGCGCGGTTGGCGAGCTCCGACTTCCTGAGTATTTCACTGAAAGAATTTCCTGGCCTGGACTAGTTTTCCGGTAGGATGAGCGAGTTCTCGGTGTCCGCGAACGGTGTATGATGGGTCTAAAGGAAGACGGAAGAAGTTATCATGCAAAATAGAGTATTAGTTAGGGTCCAAAGCAGGGATGAGCACAATTAAAAATTTGAATTTCGGAAATCGGAAAACGGAAATCGAAACAAGATTCAAAATTTCGGAAATCGGAGTTCAGAGGCCCAAAATCTGCGGAATTCGGAAATCGGAAAACGGAACAAAATATACTCGCTGCTGGCATCAAAAATGTGTCCTTGAACCCTGGGTCTAAAAGCGTCTCCATCAGATCATCATTCCCCAGATACTTCTCCATCCTTGGCACTAGACCGTGATGAAACAGATTTCTGACCCTAGGAGATCCCATGAGAGATGTGCGTAATTGTGACTAACGATTAACGACTTTAACGAATACCGGGCTTTTTTGTGTTACGTCGAACAGCTAACGACTAAAGAAATGTTAAAAATTATCGTAAGCTATCCAGAAGTTCGTTAGAATATCAAAAATGACTATGTGCACTATATCAATACAAAGAGTCGCGTTGAAGCAATCACGGACCAGTCGCTAACCCTACCCTTAGACAAAAAGTAGTTTGACGCTCACGCTGATCCGCCCATTTTTCTTTGAAGCACGAGATGAGCAAATGCTCGCTCTCCTGACGCGAGAGCGTGCATTTAGTGCCTAACGCGTGCGAAGTGCGCATTCAAAATGAGGCTCGACGCCAGCCAAGCCCATTTTGAAGTGAAAGCAGTGGGCGTTGAGCGTTGTTTTTTCGGAGTCAGTCTATAACGGGTCGAAGTGTCTACAGGTCGCCTGTAAACACTTCGACCCGTTATAGATTGATTCAGACTGCACCCGGTGGAGCGAACCATCCCATTACGTTAGACGTTTTGTGAAGTCCGAAATGAACTCTATAACTTCGAGCGCTGCCCGCAGGTTACAATCATCACTTGGTTGATCGCACGTTTTCTAATAACGTTTTCGGGAAAAATCGAAAAATTCTCAATTTGCTCGATTTTTCTCGATAATGACTACATTTGGCAGAGGGACAAAGACCAAAAACGCACACCCCTTGCTCGTGAATTATAATTGAGCCCGTGAATTATGTGTCCCCTCTATAGAACGTCGTATCCACTGTTTCCAAGGGTGATTTATTTCCGTTCTTCGCTTGCGTCTGCGTGCGTACACTACGTCTCCTTCCTCCCACAATTTCTCGCTGTCTCTACCCTCGCTCCGCACAAGCGCGCGAGGGAACAGAGTAAATCTGGCTCAGAACCAGAGGATAATTCACATCTTTCGAGGAGCTAGCGGCGCGCGCGACGCCTCAGCCTCCGTCTGCCCTCCGCTCTCTCACTGTGTATAACCTCCGCTCCGTACCAGCACGCGTAGGAATCATGTGAATTCCGCCGTTTTATACCCTGCAAAGCTAAGATTTAAAACTTGCTCTCTGTCGAATACTGTGCTTCTCTGCGTCATAGTCCGCTCCGCATTTGCGTATTGAGACGCTTCGCGGCCGCACGAGGTCGACCCGGACGAGATTCCAGCGCCGCAGCCGATCAGCTGATTGTTGGTGGTTTTTTCGTTTTCTTTCATTTTCTTGGTTTCTCCTGTGATTTAACACGTCCTTATGTGTTTCTTTTTACTAGTAATGGAAGCTTTGAATTATTGAGGTCTGGTCGTAGGTCATGAAAAGTTACAGACTCAAAATGGTAGGTGGGCTTCAAAAATTAAAATTTCTCTTTCCATCCCAAATTTTGTCCAGGGTGGTTACTTGGGAGGCTAAGCACGATATGAGGTTCGTATCGGATTTTGGGCGTTTACAGTAGGTGACGGTACGTTTAATGTTGTATTTCTACTTGAAGGCAGTGTCCACGATAAAAACCATCTCTGATTTTTTGGTGGAGATCGGCAGCTGTGGGGCCTAGCGCAACCCTAACGTTGGAAAAACTAAGAAAAATGAGCTCGGAACGGTCCCCTACGGCCCCAAAGTTGGACACCCGTATACATTTCATCCGACGGAGTCGGTTTCGGATATTCGGGTCGGATAATTCGATCGGATAATTATCCGAAATCCGATCCGACGTCAAAATGGCGATTTCGGATTGATCCGAAATCCGATCAGACGAAAAAACACGATATCCGAAATATCCGATATCCGGAAAAGTGAGAATCGAATGATCCGGATCAGAAAACCGGGATAATCGGATAGAGAAAACGGTTTGAAAACGGATAATCGATCGGATCGAAATCGGATGAAAAATCGGATAATTTCGGATGAAAATCGGATAATTTCGGATAAAAACCGCATAGATTTGCGTTCATTTTACTTCCCAATTCAACAATCGCGCCCTGGAAGGTAATTCCTGACCCACTGCCTACTGTTTCTGCCTTGTCCAGGAAATTCGAAATCAAACTCCGTCGACGTGCACGACGCAGACGCAAATGACGATGATGTGCGCCTGTGATTTACGCGCGCACATGTATTTTGACGCACTGTTGGCGCCAAAATTGAAATTCCGAAATCCAGAAGATTCCTTCGTCTACTATTCTTCTTCTCAGCCATTAGAAAGCATCGCATCAGAGGCGCAGAAAGTTGGGAGCCTCACTCGGCTTGTACCATAAATCTAGAGCAGACAGGGTTGTAGGTCTAACCGGACATGAAAATAGATGCAATGAATCATGTCCAACGCGTTGACAGTCAGGGCATTTATCGGGGACTGACTGGTCAATCCTCGGTGCGTAGGCCTTCACGTAGGTAAAATGACCGCATCGAAGACCTGCTAGGAGTGGTTCCGAGGTACGCCTGAGCGCAGGTCAGCTTCACTATCATCGACTGTAGAGTGAGGCACACTGCCGTCATATACGGGATTGGAAGCTGAGCAGCAGACAACTATTCTGCCATGAAAACGTGTATGCTCAGCCATCTGCGGTCCTCTGCTTGCCAGAAGAGTGCTCGGAAGGTTCCGAAACATGCAGTACCATGGCTCTATACGTTATACGCAGAACTTCCTTTGTGCAAATTTGCCCCAGGCGGTGCCAAGCAGCAATTGCACGCAGAGATGTTGTTTGCGTGACTTGGCTGCAGCAGCACGTGTATACGTACGTGCGTTCTCGTGGAAAACGTTCAGTACCGCGCATGTCTGTTTCTTCTGCGGGAAAGAAGCGTTTTTAGGCGTTTTTTGCGCTTCACAAAGCGCCGCATCGCCACAACTTGCTTCAAAACGTTTCGATTTCAATTCGAAGTCATTTATGAATTACTATTATTGAGTCCTATGCGTTAGTGTTAGAAAATAACAGATTCAACTCTAGAAGTTTATCGAAAATCGCATATTTGCGTCACAAAATCCCTCATTAGGAACTGATCAGACGGCCAGGATTGCCGAAATCCGTCGTGTTCTGACCTGTGGTCGATGTGAATTATAGGAAAAAAAAATTCACCATTTTTCAGCAAAATATCAAGATTGAAAAAGGTACTTTCTGCACGTACCATTGCAATCGCCTCATTGAGAGGAACACGAAAACTACCAGAAAACTCATTCCGTCGATTTTGAAAGGAGTTACGGCGATGCGGCGCTTTGTGAGCGCAAAAAACGCCCCAAAACGCTTTTTTTGCAAAAAAAAAGTTGCGCGGTTTTATAGAGAGGGATCCAGGAAGGACGTTTTACGCCTGTACTTGAATTTGTCAAAATCCCAATCTTCCATTCAGTGGCGGAGAAACGAAGCGTGTCATCCTTCGTCACGATTCTATATGAGCACTCGTACGCGCCGCTATCTTCAGGTAACGTCGGCATGGATCCTGAAGAGACTTCGCAGTTCACTGTTGTTGGTTGGCGCGCAAACTCGGTGCCGTATGCTATAACATAGGTGCACCGAGAGTTTGCGCCAACCTTCCAATGGGGAACGAAAAAGTCTCTTCAGGGTCCATGTCGATGTTAGATATATATCTGTCAAATAAGCCCACTAAGAAAAACAACTTTGTAAAAATATCAAACCTCTGGGTCACTAACTACTGTGTATTTTGAAAGGCGAGGGAATACTCTGGGTGTTGTGAAGTCAACCGCCTTTTTTCCGGACGCTAACATTGAAAAAGAGTATCCGAAACGATTCTTAGAGCTTGTGCTCGAACTTTTCTACTGTTTTTCACCGTGCTGTGTGCATGGCACAGAGCATTGCGCTTACGCCTCATTTTGGTTACCTCGCAAGGTTTCTGGTTTCCACTGTTGGAATTCCTGCGCGAGCAGCGGCCAGGGTCAAGCTCACGGTGGTCGGCGGACCACCGTGGAACCGGGGGGTCATTTTTTTTTTTTTTGGAAAAACTTGAAAATTAGGGGGGGTCGTTATTTTTTTCCGCCCAACTAAAATAATGTCTGTATCGCTGAAAAATTGAATCTTGAGGTAAAATTATTTGGGGGCATGATTATTTACCATGGAATGGCAAACATTATCGATGGAACAAGAGCAGTTTCCAAATAAAAAATAGAGTAAATCATCAAGCGTGTACTAGCTCAACATTATCTCGACTACAACATTCGGAGTAGACATTGCTTCGGGGTTTTCTAGCAAAATCCGATAGAAGTGAAGACTGTTTTATCGCTTCGGAACTCGTTGGGCCACGACTGCAAAACTTTTTTCAAAAACTGAACTTCACCTACCCCCTTCTGGACATTGAAAAAATCGGCCCGAAAATCGAAAAAGGGTCGTCTATATACATGACATAGTGAAAAGAGTGGAAACTGTAGAAAGATGTTAGGAAAACATATTAGCTGGGCTTCCGGAGATGAGCTCATAAAATCGATTTTGAGCCGAGTTATGGCCGGTCAAAAGTGCGGTCGTCCCACGGTGGTCCGAGAGCCCCACCGGACCGCAAGATTTTTCCGGTTTCTGATATGCTTTTCAGCTTTCCATCTGGCGGAATTTTTTCAACATTGGCAGCGCATGGAACCATATTCATCCACTTTGTAATGGTGAGGCCCCAAAAATTGTTAAAACCTCCAAAATGAAACGAGTCAGTAAAGTCTTACCAATTTTTTACCCTTTCTAGGGGGTCGTTTTTTAGCCGAAAAATGTCCCTCTAGGGGGGGTCGTTGTTCAGGACGACCCGGACCACCGCTGTGCCTTAGCCTGGCAGCGGCGTGCCGCGGCCGACTCCGTTGCGAGGAATGCGGCCCCAAATATTCGATTGCCCAGGATTCGCTGCACTACATTACTTTCCAATTGTCAGACCTCTAAATTTTCTCTGTACTAACATGTAGTCATCGAAAAGTATGGGCGCAGTGAGGTCAAACCCGATTATGATAAAGCTGACTTGGATAGTGACGATCTACTTTCGGAGAGGAAGATGTGCCGGAAGAAGACACCGAAATAGTCGACTGAACGCATGTCTTCAAATGCGCTGTACGATTAAAGCAACCATATCAGTCCAAGATCTCCAAATATGTCTTGTTTCATGGTCACCACGATAGTTTGTTGTAATTTTTTTTCCAATCTGGGGTGGAACTCACGAAACGCTAACCACGTTTCAACCATGGTTAGCGTAGCCATGGCTATGTACATCGTGTGCAAATCGATCGGCCTCAAACCTTGGCTAAAACGCGGTTATCGTTTGCGAATTCCAGCCCCAGAAGGTTTACTTTCAGTACCGGTCCAACTTCGCATGTCAACTAACTATTGCTTTAAAATTTCCCAAAACCGGTGTTTTGTTTGTTTTTACGAATAATATATGAAGATTATATTTGGCTTTAGAATTGTATTTGCTTGAATACACGGAGTTGGCTCTTCGGTACTACTGAAAATTTTTCTCATCCGTTTTTTCATCCGGAATTATCCGATGGATCCGATTTTATCCGGGTTGATATCCGATATCCGATCCGGTCAAAAATTCTCGTTTCGGATAGGATCCGTTATCCGAAATCTCTGCTTGGGCCAGTATCCGTTTTATCATATGAGTCGGTTTTGCGAAATCGGCATTATCCGAAAATCCGATCCGACGCGATTTTGGCCATCGGATGTGGTATGCCCCAAATCGCGGGTCCAAATTTTGATTTCCGAGCGTGACGGCCACCGGATGGAAATGTCATTGTAAATTTTAAAACGCGGCAGACACAATCAAAAATGTCGATTTCTGTTTTAAAGGTGAAAATTACGATAAAAATTGTTTTCCTGTTTTTCCGCCTCTTCTGCTGACTGCGCGAGCGTGTTGCGCGATGTCTCTTTAATCGTAGAAGACCTTCTGGAAATGGAGTTATGGTCCTCAAAAATGGCTGCATGCTGTTGAACCACGCGATGGCCGCATGGACGATTCTCATCGACCCGGCACCCAATTGCCCTTTACAATTTGTCCGTTTGCAGCCGATGTATGCGAGCTGACCTGCATTGCCGAAAGCACCGAGAAGTTGGAGACAGCTGAAAGGAAGGACACGGGGCCTATCGATCGGATTGAAATACGCTCATCTCAATAATCTCGAGCATTCGTATTGTTCGCTCAACCGTTATCCGGTGGTTATTGATGCATCTAGTGGTGACGAGCTGACGGGTGTCCAACTTTGCGCGAGTGCTGCGGTAGTCCGCGGTAGATTCAGCTAAAACCTAGCTTTCTTTTGTTTTAGTTTTTTCAACGTTAGGAATTGTGCTAGGCTCGCAGCTGCCGATCTGCCACCAATGAGCCACTAATACGTGGTGACACCGCACTCCTAAATTCGGGACACTGCCTCTATGAACAAAGGTTTGTTAAAGGCCGCCAAAGAAAATTACACTGGCGGTAGTAATTGAGTGTTAAAACGCGAAAGCAACAGGAGTTAAATTCCTGCGTTATTTAAACGCGAGTTTAACCACACCAGATTGTACGATAACTCTTGATAGTTAAGATTAGAACTCGCCTGCCAGTTTCACCCCAACATCCCGCGGTAGGCCTCTTATACACTTTCCAATGAAAACGCCTTCTGGGAAAGTGAAGCGAAAATTGTAACCTTTGTTACGAAAAATAGCCTTTCAAAACGTTTTCAGGTCTGTTTTTTCTAAAATTCCGCCATGTGGCATCCTCGCGGTAAGTTCGCGTTTAACATACTTCTCGCAGACAGCACGGAAATAGTGCTGAAATGCGAGAGGAACTGGTGGTTAACGAAAACTCCTCTCGTGGAGTTTTTGGATGCGGTTAGCAAGATACAGTAGGAACAGTTTTGACCATCTATTCTGAGGGCAAGTACGAGTTAAATTAATGCAGAGGGGTAACGAAGTTTGAGGGCACTGTAAGCCATTTTGATCCAGGACGTCACCCTATCTTTAAACTGAAAGGTGTTCCAAGGGATAGTCTTTAACGGCTTCCGCCAGGGAAACGGGCGATGAGGGATCAAAACAAAGCAGGATCATTGCTGAAACACGTTGGCCGTCTTCTTTGGTGGCACTAATCAATCCCTCCCAATCAGCTGTTAATTTTTTTTGAGCGCCGACACTTCTCCCGCTTTTGTTTATTTTCTTCCGGAATTCATTCGCTTTGCTATTATCAGGTTAGTTTCATTTTCATAATTCATTGCATAGCACAGGCTATGAGGAGTATGTAGTAAATTATTTGCTTGCTCGCGTTTCGAACAGGTTTCCACAACTTTTTTAGTGCAAAAAAGTGAAAATTTTCCAAGCCACTGATTTTCAAGTGATTTGATGCTTTAGTAATGTTTAATCAGCATTAGTCGGGGCGTATCGGGCGAGTTTTGTGGGAAAGAAATGCGAACTTGTTTCTGAACCAACTAAATTTGTTCTCCTTTTTCTGCAAGATTCTAATACTCCTCTTTCATTGCCAGATCAGTGCCATCGTGGCCTCTTATTTTTTTTTTGAGGGTCCGCGACGCACTTGCTTTGGTGCATTGGTAGAGCCACTCGAAGTGTTTCAAATTCTTACCTTGAAATATGTGTACAAAATCTTTTCCTTAAACGATGCGCATATGAGTGTGTAACAGTGTTTCTATATATTTTCAGCACTAACTGCGGGCGGGGGATTAGTTTCATTTTGAGAAGACGGCAAACACTTCACAAATTCAACTGCATCAATGACCGAAACCACACCATTACCCCAATCTCGGACGCCAGACTTCAGTTGCACGCTTCCAAAAAACACTTGAATTCTTTTTCAAGAACGAGGGTAGACTATCTAGTTTATCATCATTCTTATATGTTTCTAACTATCCATTTCAGTTGAATGCAGGACATTCTTTGAACTTATGCATTACTCGACGAGTTTTGGAATATCTTTTTCGCACCTAGCGTCACCTTCCCAAGAACACCTTGTAGATAATTCATCCAAAAAATTTCAAATTTTCGTTCACTCGAAATTTCCTTTGATAAATTTTTTGTTTTTCAAAAAACTTTGTTTGAAAATATCAAAAAAGTTAACAAAGTTACTACAAATGCAAACTTTTGTCAGATCACACGCATTGATTGATTGAGGCTAATGATTAACTAACATGTCTTTTCGAGAGTGGTCCTGAAAACTCACGGAGCTCACAAAAATTACGAGAATTAGGATTTACCAAGGAAAATTTAAAAATTGCATTTCTGATCGTGTTTCGAACCAGCGAAATATTACGAAGTTACCTTTGAATGCTCTTCCTAATGAATAAAATAAGTAGCATTACTTGTATAATCTTTCCGATCCCTCGTCTTTCCACCGAAAACGTCGTTCGTGTCCAAGTGTAGAAAATACTTATGCGGACGAAGGTCACGCATAATGTATGTGTAAGCAGAGGGCAGCTTTCGTTAAACCGGCAACAAACCGTGGCACCTATTTCGCGGTTCGTAGCCGGCCAGGAAGTGGCGGTTTGTTCGCGTTAATTTGGCGGCTCTACTGCATTTAATTCGCGGTATGTTGGCGGCTTGAGGTGGCGGTTTATTCGCGGTTAACACACCATGAGTAACAAAAAATGACAAAAAACTCAAGAAAGTATTTGAAAATCATTTTCTTTTCTTCATCTTCTTCTCATAATCTGAAACAGAGTTGTCCCCAGATGGTAGAGAATAAGAACAAGCCAGCTATGATTACAGTACGCTAAGTTTTCGCCCTCAGGTAAATAGAGAAAACTGGAAATAAAAAAGAGTATTCCAATACACAGTTACGATAAAGGCTGTTGCAACACGCGTGTGAGAGATAACCGTACTGGGTACAAACTGGAAAACAATTTCTGGCTCTGCCTTTGATGGAAATTGAACATCAAATTCGATGTTCAGCACTTTCACCGCATAAAATGAGTCAGTATCTGTCTAAACGACGTTTATCACCGCAATCCTATAGCGCCCAGAATCGAAAAAATCAATAAACCTCACGGGTTGAGCATTCTAAATCCACTGCGAAGGAATTTGCTGCTGCTAGAAACCACACACCAACGCATTCCTCAAATCATCAACTATTTTAGTTAGGAGTGTTTTACCAACGAAATTTCCCGTTTATGCAAAGCTTCAGAATGGAATGAATCTAATTCTTAGAAAACCTGACAATCAAACGACTCAGGTTGCAGAACTCAAAACCGAACCTTTCATAGGGAAGCCACGATCCTTCTAATTTATATCGATGTAATGTTCAACCAACAATTGCAGAAAGTCTAACGCAAGGCGACTATCTATAATTCTCGAAGAACGACTGTTCACCCAAACTTCGTCTAGGGGTTATTTTGGGAAAAAACGACTACAAGTCCGTGATGGTACCAGATTCTCGAGGATGATTACCTGAGCGTTTCAGGAGGGTAGCCGGCATAGCAGAGGTTGCGATGAAAACGTTATCGAGAAAAATTACGAAAATCAGCTTAAAAAACAGCTGAAAACGAGAAACTATGAAGGCCGTAGCGCGGTGAAAAACGGGCTAGAAAATAGAGATTTTTAAGGCCCAAATTGCCAGTTCGTGCACCAAAGCGCTCAGAGGCCAAAGGGTCGCCTTCATGCCGAGCGTGTCATCATCGACATTCAGAGGGAAGAAATAATGCAAATTTACCTAAAAAAGCGAGTTGAGCAATGAAAAGCACTCCTGCAATGTCGCTTTTGATGGATGAGTACATAAAGAATACATATAGAAGATTTCATGCAATTTCTCTGAAAACTGTCCGAGCTGATGTTTCTGTGTCATGAACAAAAGAATCACTCTGTGATGGGGTTGGAAAAAGGCCGACTGATGTGGAGTGGGCTTTTCGCTGATTTTTTCTTATTCATAGGTCCTACTACTCAAGACCAGAAAACAGGGTTTAAAGAGAAAGAGAGATCAAAGGGTTTAAAGAAAATTTCTAAAAGACGATTTCAAGCATATTTGATCGCGACCACTGCCTTTAAAGGCACAGTACACCTCGGCTCAGATATGAATTTTGCCGACCGATTTTCATGTTAATTGTCGCCCGAAGACCCTCCTGTAGAACACGAGGTGTTGGCTAGGCTTTATGCGAGATCTCACAGATGTTACTCCAAATAAGCAGATTTTATCATGAAGCGACCACCATAGAGCCCGGATTCGCCCACCACCACAGGCCCGGCCCTTTCGGCGTTTTCGACCTCGATATCGGCTTTGGGGATGCATGAATTTTTAACAAATCGCCGTTCTTCGACTGTACATTGGACGGATTGTCCCTATCTAGCTCAAGGCTACTCGCTCAAAGATTGCGAATAAAGAGGTTTCAGGCCTGAGACAACAATAGCGGATGCGCACACAATTGTTCAATAAAATCTTTTTCATTTTTGAAAAGCCATAACTCTGTTGGGGTCTTGGAATTTCAGGGATACCACTGAAGGATGATGCACAGTGTTTCAGGAGAATGAAATCTGAAAATTAATTTCTTGGGTGTCTTGTGCCTTTAAAGGCATCGTACGCGCTGAAAATGGTACCGTTTTCGAGTTTGAATCATTGGCTGGGCTCAACCTGAGAACGTGGGTAGAGTTTGCCGGGTCACCGACGCATCATTGGAGAGAGACATGGGCAATTCTATCAATGCCTCGAATTCCACCAGAAAAGGCCGGTCTTCCGACATGTGTATTGGCCTCAAATGAGAAAAGAAGGTAGCTTATCATTAAAATGATCATCAACTTCCACTCATTTTACGCGATATCTCTTAAGGAGCCTTTTTCTTCATTTTTGACCCCACGGCACATGGCACCATGAAGAATGCGGCCTCTTTTCGGTTGGAATTGCCGAGGCAATCGATCACCCATATCTTCCCAATAATGCGTCGGTGACCAGACAAACTCTACCCGCGTTCTCAGTGGGATATGGTCGCCCAATCAAGATTCAAACTCAAAAACGGTGAGTGGTTTTCAGAGCGTAAGATGCCTTTCAAGAACGAGAATCAGTGCAAAAACTAGACCTCTGTACTCTTTTTTTCAGGGTGGTCTGGTGCAGCTGAGAACGGGCAATTGACTTCGGACACTACGTCCAAAAATCATTCTAGGAAGTAAAGCTTTATTTGAAAGAAGCAATCTGGGACAGTAGTAATTAGACATTAAGTGCGAATCTTGCTAATGAACATCTTCCACTAATATGGGCTCTTTTTGAGTTTCGCAAGCATAATAATCATGAGAGCCAGCCCTATGTTGAATGAGGATCTGAAATTACGCTGAAAACCAAAACTTGTTCCTTACGGCTGCCAACAAGGTACCCTCATTAGCGCTCCAAGAATGTTCTAATAACTAAGAGGTTTGAGTCAAATAGCCTTCATTCATCGGCTAAAACTTATTTCCCATTTAACCATGAATTGTAACTGATAATTGCTTCCTATGTCGCCGTGTCTACGTTTCCATGGAAAACCTTTGGCCGTGGTGAATGTTCCTTTTTGAACGCACGTGAGCCAACAAGACTGGAGCGAGAGCAGCGCGACATCCACTGTCATTGTCCGTTAGCTGTTCAAATCGAGGACCAGGCAAACATCAGGTAGTGGATGCAACGTATTTCTTTCGGGAAAGCAAAATGCGGCCATCCCAGGCTCACTGGTGCATCACATAATGAACTCAGGCGGTAATACATCTAAACAAAGGATTTGGTACCAGATTTTCATTTTATTATTGGTACACGAAAAATTCTTTTCTGTAACTCTTGTCAACAGCGTAATCTCAATTCCTGCAATAGGCGGAGGGATCACAAGCGGCCACCACAGGCCATCCCTTTTCATCAGCCTTTGATACCTAATAGCGGCTACATACTGAGGGATAAGATCTACGCGAACGACATGGTATTTCCCACTCCTTTGCCAGCTTGTCCAATCTTTATTCTGATTCAGGTCAAGAAATAGGTGAGAATCTAGTTCGGGAGGAGGAAAATGACGGCCGTCAGCGAAATGATTCTCTGAAGCTCGGCATAAATTAGATTTTTTCGGGTGTCTACAAACGCTCATTGGGGCAACGTTCGCGATAGATTTTTAGGTACCAGTTTTGAAAGTTCTCTATACCCATGTATAGTTGTGCTCTCTCCCCTTCTGGTTGTTGGTACGAAAATCCCTTTCGTTAGATCACCTTTTGAAATTCACTCTTGGTGAGTATGGAAACGACTGCCGTGATTTTTCCTCCAAGGGTTTCTCCCATCGGCCGACCGTGATATTTGATGGCAATTGCTAGATTCTGCTACATAAGTCCTTTGTTCTATCACAATCTTTGATTTTTTCGTGGCTTCCATATTTTTTCGCCCTGAAAGTCTGGTTAGGCTAAGACATCGTTTATTGTTACTTTTGAGATTCCTCTCGACGAGATATTTTTAAACGGCTCTCAGAAATCACATTTTGTCTAAGTCCTAGAACTTCAGTTTTGAAGGTGAAGACACTATTTTCCTTTTTCGAGTGTTTTCTGACCTGAGCAGTACCGTGCGCGGTTCGTACCGTTTGCTATTGATTTGAGATATTTTTGTAGAACTCGTTGGTTAGAAAGGAGGATATCCCTAGTATTGCATGATTGATGGAGTGTTGCTGGGAATAAGTAGTGTTTATTATTACCGGAAAATCAGCAAATCATATGCGGAGAAAAATGCGTGATTGGTACGAAAGAGTAAAGACGAGCATAGTATTACGTAATACCAAGTTAAAGTCATATAGGATTTCAAAATTGATCAAGGTGGAGGCTTTTCCTGTGCAGATCCAGGTTGATGGCGTGAGCGTTTATCTCAGATGGGGTCACCCGTTCACTGTGTCGTCTTCGATGCTGTTTTCAATTCGAGCCGATTCGTCAGGGATCCGTTCGGTGTAGGAGCTTGTTGACGGCGCCCCATGCAGCATCATTCCGTTTACCTTGGAGTTTGCGACCACGTCTCTCCAGGAACGTGCTCACTCACGTCCGCAATGCTTCCACGGCATGGTCGTCGAATCCAACGCAAATCCTAAATGTACTCGAGGAGGAAAGCGAAATCGATCTGAATGCGCTGCGCCCTCTCTTTTCCGTCATGTCCCCAAGTAACTGTCTCATTGCGCTCCAACCACGGGTGGCCTACGCCTCAGAATCGCAGGCAGCAGCGACCGTTTATCCATATCGTTTAGGTAAAAAGGGCTTAATAGGCATGCAGTTCGCCCACCCAATCTTGAAACCCATGATATACCTTCGTAGAACACCGCTCCACTGGCAAACAAAGAAACAGGTGTGGTGGAACATGTATGGATGAATCGTCCGCCTGTTTAGACGCCTGCTCTCTAACCACCAGCACGATACAGCGACAGCAACCGTGAGGGACTTGCTGGCTCAGATAAGACATCACACTTCCCAGGGAATGCACTATATCGACGTCCCGTAACCCCTCCGTGGACGCGGAAGCCAGTACATCGGTCCGGTTACGGTAGGCGCTGTTTCATTGACTGCCCGTAAACGGTGAACACGAACTTTGCGGCCCTTCTAATACCAGGTACGGCTAACCCCAGATGACTGACAGAGGAACGAATCACAGCAGTTTGCAAGCTCGATTCAAAATCACTTTTCAAACCGTCTTTCAAAGCAAAATTTGACTAAACCGCTCATGGGGATTTACTCAGCCCCAACTCCTTCTTGACAGAAGTATGCAGTGAGCTCTGTAACAGGCAGCTTCCTACACTGACTGTTTATGGAAAGACTTCCCATTCGCAGATGCCATTGAACGATACAGTGGTTAACCTGCCCAAGGCCAGCGTCGCAATACAGTGCGGGGTCTTGAAGGTCTCAACACAACGTTCTCTGCTCAGCAATTGTTCATTGGTCTGTCAACTAGTATGTGGTGCATTGATGATTCCAATGCTGGGGCAAGGCGATGAGTGAGTGTTCGATGGCCAGTTATGCGAATAGCCGACTGCCCATTTGCCGACGCCTCCGCAGGAAAGATGTCTGACCTTCTCTTCGCGGGAAGTGGGGCGCTGTGCCACGCCCATAAAGATTGGAGCCGCGCGAAGTCGACCAGGGCGACTTGGCCCGGCGGACAGTGGGCTCGTTTTTATCTTCACGAGGATGTTCGCAATCAGCGCCATCTTCAAATTTGAGATAAAGATGAATTTGAGTTAGAGCTGACTTGGGCTCTATTAGGGTCAAGCATTTTACCTGAGGCATGCCGCATCAACTCAGTTTCGAGCTATGTGACAGGATTCGCCTGCAGATGCAATTTTTTCATAGCGATTTCAAGTTGCATATCGAGCCCGTTACACTGGCCGCCTAGCTTCACAGTGCTTCGCAAAATTATACGATATGAATCCTCATTTCGGTGGTCCGGAAGCACTTCATTTCGATTTTGGACAAACGGGGTGGATTTCAATGCTCCTGTTTAAATCCCGTTTGTGAGCGTGTATGATTTTAGAAAATAGACCAACTGTCATGACTTATCCCAAAAATTTCAAGGATAATGTTTGGCCACCGCGTGTTGCACGAAAAAAGTGCAAGTAAGAAAAAGTTTTCTGGCCTACATCCACAGAAAAGAATAAAAAATGAATTATACGACATATGGGCTGACGTCCTCAGTGAAAATTACAATTGCTACATTTTTGTCTGTATCAACTTGTTATAGCAGAATTTTATTTGCTTGGCCCGTCACGAACCAAGTAGAAACATCAAGTTAATAGCTGGTGCTACTAAGTCTCGGCCAGCATACTTTTTCACGTCGGGAAGGTCTGTTTGACGTGTTTGGAGACAACCTTTGAAAGATATCAGATACCTTCAATCTGCGCCAGTTCACTCAAAACACTGCCAGTTTAGGTCAAGTCACGGGCTTGTGTATGTTTGGTCTATACGCGTGAGCACAGTGGGCCCAAGCTATCCAACAAGTTTTTCATCGCTGTTGGTGCGGAGAACAAGCGCAATTCAAACCAAATCGACTCATTGAGCCTGAAGCCCCGTCTGCGGGAGCCTTGATGGTTCGAAGGAAACACGGACACAAAATGATGTCAAAACAGAATGGAGAAGTCATGTCCAGGAAAACTAAAGCAGCGTTTCCCTATCGACTAATATGCAAATTTGAAGCAAGTCGAGGCCAAGTCCAGCGGTGCAGTTACAGTACATATGTTGGATATAGAAAACTTCCACGCAGGACAGCACCACCTCTTCTCTTGTACTTGTCAGCTGTAATCAGGTCGGAACGTTCCTGTTCCCGCGCTTACCGGGATTAGTGTTTTTAAAAAGTGTGTCCGCTTAGGAATTTCTGTAATTCTACGCCTGATTAATAGCAAACGATGCAAGCCATTTTTCAGATCTTCTGCAAATTTGAAGCCTAGAAAGCTGACGTATGGCTCAGGTAGTACATACCGTTGATTGAAAACACGCAACAGGACTCAATGTACCTCCTTTTTACGTGTCTTAGGGCTGAAAGTAGGACGTAGCGGAACGTTTTGCCCAAAACAAATGTTTTTTAAAAGAGTGTAATACCGCTCATAAATTCGTAATTCGTGTAATAGCAAACGATCGCTGGCTATTTTTCAGTACTTTATTTTCATCGAGACTACTACCTTCTGATTCGGCGCGATGTATCGTAGCCTTGATATGAGAGATCATTCAGAAGGCATCAAGAGCGGCAGACCGCCAGAGCAGCATGTCAAAGAATGCAAACGAATTTTATGTTAGAGCAGGTTAAAGCCATTTGTTCACGCTATATTCTATTCCTTTTCTAAGGTGTTGGTCTTAGCAGGGCTGTGCATAACTGAATTTTTGTAATTTCGTAAATCAACCCCGCAGCTGTAATTTTTGAAAAACTCGTAATTCGTAAATCGTAACTGATAATGAGTACTATGGCCCACACATAACCCAAACTGTTCATCATTCGATCTTTGTGGAAACACCGTCATTTCAGTGATGAGGTGTTTCGCATATCGAAGGAGATTTGAGGTTGAGTTTCAAAAGGCATTTTTAGAGCAGCACTGTTTCTAGATAAATATTAGTATATATACGTGAGATAGAAATGACTTCAATAAACAAAGTGGAAACTCTAAGTTTATTTAATTCACACCTGTGCCTTAGTTTCGAACTCGATTTTGAATACGAAAGCATAGGAATCATCGCTCTAAAAACACACTTCAGTTGAAGCCAAGAAAGACAACACTGTGATGAGAAAAAAATTACGGGTTACAGTTTTAGTCTTTCGTTAACCTTTTAAGGAAAGGATGCTTGGATAACGTGGCCATTTCAACTAAAGGGGATATACATTTTACAAAACCCCACTTTTTCACTGGTGACACGTGAACAGGAAATCGAGTCTGCTTACTCTATATTTGTAAAGCGTTATTCTGAACGAGTTATAAGCGTTCCTCCCCATAAGCGTAAGTTTGTTGAGATGGAGACGGCGGTCTGAGTGGTAAGGTTGTTTAGGATTTTGAAATGCAAAAGGGTTGAGGGCCCCCTCTAAATCTGCGCTTTCAAAAATTAGGTTCTTCATCTTCTTTTCTTTTGCTTCAGAACTAAATGACTCATTACTTAAAAACATTTGTAAACTTTTTTTGAAAGTAGGAGACTCTGCAGCCATAATTTTTCAGAAATGTTTTGAACCAAATTTTGAACATTACACCACCTGGCACCATCGTAGCCTCTGAGATAGACATCAAAGGTTGTTTCTTGGGAGCCCCGTAAAATCTTCGTCGAATGTTTCAGGTTTTGAAAGTTATTTTCTCGATTCTCCGGCGTTCTTCTTAGGATTTGCCCGAGTTCAGTCGAAGTTCCACTTTTTGTTTGTATCTAGCCGCGTAGGGATGGATTCTCCTCGTGCTGGGGAAGGTCGTTTTTGAAATCCCCGCAAAATTCTGCAACGAAGTGTATATTGGGTTCCAACCTTTACTCGCTCCATGAGCCAGCCAGGTCTTTAGAGCCGAGCCCCATATTTAACTGTCTATTCATGTGGGAATGGAATTGCTGTCCGCAGCTGCAGAGGACCGCTTTAAAAGTTTACAGAGAGCTAGAAGATAGTGGTGCTGGGACGAATATCAATCATGTCAGGACCTCGCGGTCACAGCATGATTCTGTTTGCAGTTGAAGTGTTGCAACAGCGGTTGTTCTGCAACTGCGGACCGAAATTTTGGTCCGATATAGACTGCAGCTTCCACGGGTTCAAAGGTCTGCGTCTCTAGTGTTCATCATGTGACAAGAGCATTCCATGGAAAGTAAATAGCTGTGAAGCTACCGACCTGGCTCGGCTTGGGCAAGGAAAGGTTGGAACCAAATAATAAGTTTGGGTCCGTCAGAGTGAGAAGGGGAGCGATTGGTCATACGCCAAAGCTCGCTATCAACAATTATAGTTCTCCATGACTGCCCTACTGCTGACTTCGACCGGCCGAAATGCATAAGGGTACCTCGTTCACAGAAAATTGAAAATTTGAAGAGTAATCAAATATTAGGAGGGTGGTAAATTTAAAAGTGTTGAAGCTGTGTTCGTATTGAAAGTGTTAAATTTATATTTGTACTAGAACGCAGATTGGAATTGCTCACTTACCCGCGTTTTCGCGTTTTATTCCCATTTGTTTCGATTCGTTACGATTTTGGTCCCAAATTTTCTACATCGGAAAAAAATTGCCAAAAACGCCCGTAATTCGTAAATCGTAAACCGAAATTCGTAATTACGCACAGCCCTGGTTGGTCATTTCACGAATCCCAGACGGAGGAAGAGCTTTCAGCATTTCAGCAGTGATGTTGTCATCTCCACCTGCCTTTCCATTCTTAATTTTCCGAACACAATCCAAAACTTCAGACTCAGTCGGCGGTTCCTCACTGACATCGTAATGTGCTCTCTGAAAATGCGGGAGCTCAGGTACTGATGGCGCCCGACGATTCAGTAGTGAACTGAAGTAATCCTTCCATATTGGCAGCGTCGCATCACCAACTGCAACTCCATTGGTAGTGTTCAAGACAGGAGAACATCTCTTCATCTTCCTGCTATACTGTCGCAGCAACGTGTAGGCTTTCCTTGGATTCTTCTCCTCCCAAGCCTTCTCGAACTCCTTAGCTCTACCCGTCCACTCTCGTTCCCGGTCACTTTGAAGCTGCCGACGCAACTTCCTCCTCAGACGCTTCTCCTCCACGAAGTTTTCTGCAGTTCGGAGAGCACATACTCTGTTGTAGGTAGATGTTGTTTCTTCTGAGACGTAGGCCAACTTCTTGTTAGGCTGTACAACCGGGAGTGCCTCTTTCGAACCGTCCTGGATGCACTTGACAAAAGGATCCGCGTCGCAAAAATTCTTCTTAGTCCGTACTCCGATGTGAATAGAAACGCGTTGTCGGAAATTCCTTCTGCACTCTTCATCTCTGAGACTTGTCATGTCAATCCTCTGAGAGGCTGAACCCCTCGCTTCCTCTTATGAATCCTCGCAGTGAAGTTCAACAGAACAGGACGGTGATCCGAATCGAATGCGACATCCCACACAGCTCTAGATCTTCGAATGTCCGATACTGGAATATTCCTCGTCAGGACATAGTCAAGCTGTAGTTTCAAAGTTGTCATCTTCCGCTTCCGCTGCTCTTCTGGAGATAGCCGGGTTGGTCCCTGCCACGTAAGCTGATGGCGGCGATGATTCCTCTTGAATGTCGATGCAATAATCAGACCACTGCGTTCACAAAGGTCGACAAGGCGGTAGCCATTGTCCGATGTTTGCTCCACTGGGTAGAACCATTTACCGAGTACTTCGGATTCCTGATCAAGTCCCATCTTCGCATTTGCGTCAATCCCCACGACAACAGCATGTTGACAAGGTATCCTGGCCAGCAACGTATTGAGTTCCTCATGAAACGCATCCTTCGAATTGTCCTCGGCGGTTTCAGTGGGCGCATGAGCACTCACTATCCACAGATTGAATCCTCTGTGATCCCGCAGTCGTACGAATGCATTCTGGCACGACGTTGAGCCAAACTCTTTGACCATACCATTGAAATCCTTCCTTACAGCTATTGCACAGCCTCCCACTCTCAGTAGATGGTGTACTCTCCGACGTTGATGACGGGTCTATCCTTGAGGCGGGTTTCCTGCAAAGCAGCAAACGGTGCATGTTAGTAGCTCAGAAGTCTGGATAGCGCAGTTTTTTGGATATCACTCGACAGCGATCGACAGTTCAGGGTGGCGAAATTGTGGCTTCAGGCCAAAGACTCCATGACTCCCTAGGTACGGATCCTAAGGTGTTATGGACCAGAGGCTCAGTATGCCGGACGGCAACACCTTTATGCAGTGTATGGGATACTTTCGCGATATAGTTGTGCACGCTATATCACTCGAGCGTTCCCTCCATGTACTTAAACGTCGGCTGGGTCTAGTAGAAGCAGGGGCACCAACGAGCAGGTACCAACAGACTTGTATACACACCCCCTTTTATTTACATCAAATTTCTAAAATGGGTACACACAGCATAGACTACCTTTACCATCTTCCATTTCCTTCAGTTTCAATCCTTTTCTCCTTCCCGTTCAGTAATAAAATACATTTTTTATTAATATTGTGTGCGCGTCCACTCCCGTGTGCGCTGTGTCGCTGCGTACAAACAACGTATCGCACGGCAAGCCGAGTCTCTAAGGGATTGTGGCATTCTAGGATGGTAAAACTCTTGTTTTCCGATCCCTACGCATCAAATGAATCCTAACAATGTTCCACAACACAAAATACTTCTGATTTCCACATCAGAACCACCAAAAACAGATTAACTAATCTTTCATAGGTTTATGAAAAAAACATTCGAAAGAAACCATTAATTATTGCAATAGTAGTAGTTCTGTTGTGTGTGATTGTTCAAGTGTTTTGTAATGAGAATTGTTTTATCTTTTGTCTTAACTTACCGTCTTACTAACAAATTTTCCTCATGGGATTGTTTTGAAGTTTAGAAATTACACTACCTTTTTTTTGACATTTTCGGAAATTTCTCTAGTCATTGCTTTTTTATATTCTTGTTTATCAAAATCAGGAAGTCAAAATCATGGCTGTTGTGCCCAACTTTGCGGAAAACAGCCGATTTCAATTTTGCATGGGGGGGGTGCTTAAAAATTACCGAGCTAAGAGGGGGGGGTGCATATTCAGAATCGCCATGCCGGGACGCGTGCCCAGCCCTGCTCCCGCTTCAGCGCCACCAGGCTGAGTCATCGCAGGCTTGACGGTAGGGTACCGGGGCTGGCAATCAGAAATGTGTGGAAGGAAGAAAATTATGTGGAGACGAAAGAAGTGAAATGATTCCGCCAAAACGGTGCAAAAAGCCTGAAATTGAAAAGACCGAAATTATTGAGCATCTAGCTATGTTCCCTGCTAACTTTTTCCTATTTTGCTCCGGAAATACCGCAAAATGTGTACGCGAAAAAAGGCCGGGAGGCAAAAAACGGAAATCGAAATTTTCTTCA
The DNA here is from genome assembly GCA_029168955.1 of Aplectana chamaeleonis. Taxonomy (NCBI): domain Eukaryota; kingdom Metazoa; phylum Nematoda; class Chromadorea; order Rhabditida; family Cosmocercidae; genus Aplectana; species Aplectana chamaeleonis. The sequence continues at coordinate 2,060,911 of JAPDOI010000062.1, read as the reverse complement.
CATCCTTGGTATAGTCAATCTCTGGATGTGAGGAAGCTGCCTCGCAACCGAGAGCGCGCGTATCGTATCGTGGTGTCCCCGTTACAAATTGAAAACGATCGATATCGCTCCACTGCCGCTAATTTTACGATGGTCAACAGTTTCCAATTTTTTTCTTCCCATTTTTCTTTCTCTCTTCCTGCTTATTCCCTTTCTTATTATGTTCATCTGGGAACTTTTCTATAGTTTCAAGTGTGAATCCTGGAAATAGAAAACAATACGGTCCAAAACGTACTAAAAGAGAAAACTGTTCAGCAATGCCCAATGTGTAAATACAGAATCGTTATACGAACGATTGCTATGAGGAAAAAAAGAGAATTGAGGAAAAAACGAAAAAAGACCTGAGAAAAGCGAATTGGTGTAATGTTGACATGGAAGAATTAGCGGTGAACGACATCGATCGTTTTTACCCGCATAACGATTTAGAAACAAGGTCATTTATGAAGGCGCCCATCGACTGCACAGTCGAAGACATCCCGAGTTCTCGTCCTGTTGACAAAAACTCGGTCTGCATCGATTTGCAGCAGTCGGCAGGATTGCTGGTCGATGAGCTGTTTATCAGACGTGTCGCTGCTTGTCTACAGGACGTCGATCCGCCCAGAACGAGTCACCGCTGGCGAACAGCAGCTCTTGCGGGGGCCGTCCCGGTGTGCTGTTGAGCAGGGGCGACGGGCCGTTAAACAGCCCGTCGACCGGCAATCCCGCTGACTGCCTTAAATCGACGCAGACCGAGTTGTTGTCCACAGGACGTCAATTCGGGATGTCTATGGCTGCGCAGGTCGATGGGCTGTTCTACAGAACATTCGCGGGAGAGGCGGTGGCAGCGTCCATCAATCGATGTATCACGAAGATCGTGCCGTCCAAGTTCTCATTTTCGGTTATATGAGATTTGGTAATTCGTTTTATTTTTTGATGATTCTGCAGACTTCTATGATAATTCTTCTCTTAATTATAAGAGATCTGTGATTCGTTTTTTCTTCTTCTTCTTCTGCAGCCTGAAAGTGGTTTTTTGTCATAGGTTGAGGAACTGGGCGGCCTTCACAGGATTCAAATCCACAGGTCCATTGTAGTTAAGTGAGGTAGGGTCTCTTCCCGGGCACATGAACAAGTGGGGTGCCGTGTGTCGTGTCCGGGAGCTCCACGTAGTCCCGGGCATGCGTCTGGTCGGCTGCTGTCGATTTTTGTTGATGTAATACATGAGCAGAATAGAGTGACCACAGCGCAGCGATGTAAGAGCACATCTGGCTCACCCGCCGAGTTGAGCCTCGGACTCGCCGTGAAACCCGAGGCGGTACTGCTCCTAAGATAGGGTTCACAGCCGCCTTCGCCAGATATCCTCGAACAAACTGGGTGTGTTCCTCACGCAGAAGACGAAGCCTTTCCATGTTGGAGTCGTATCCATCTTTGTACATCAACTTTACGAGGAGCGTCGGCGAACGGCGTCCTAATCGACCTCTCTCTAATGGGCTTGAGGATTCTCTCTTTGTTTGGATGATTTGGCTGTCTCAGAACATTAATATACATCTGCTGTGTACCTGGAGTTCACAATGTTCCTTGACCGGCAATATGCAGGCCTCTGCGTGAAAGATGCTTCACCGGGGAGCTCCTTGCACAACCGGTAAGCAATTCTAAGCGCAGCATTCTGTACACGCTGCAGCTTATTCTATAGAGGGCTGTCAGACACCGGAGGTGCCGCTACACTGGTGCCGCATATTCCAGAGTTACTGAAGTATTGCCTTGTAGGTTCTCAATATAGTCTCTCGGCTGTTTCCCATGATGTTCCTCTCGAGAGCTCTCAAGATATTAAGAAGAGCCTTGACGACTGTTTGATGTTTCTGTTCCGCGTTTTGTGGAACTTCAGTGACGGATCAAGAATAAGGCCAAGCAGCTAGGGGAATTTTGCTGCTGGCAACAGGTCATCATCCCATTTGATGACCTGACATGGGCACGCTGTGTTCCTTGGTGTTTGTTTGTGAACACTGGAAACAGAGGATTTTGTGGCAGAGACTGTGATATCATATCATCAGAGGAAAGAGCTTCAACTCCGACCCAGATAGGCGCTGATCTTGTTAGCACGGCCATCTGCAAGGTCACGGTCCTGGCATTACGATGGTGATGTCGCTGGCATGTTACGATGCATCATTGGGAGGCTCGGGAACGTCCTCAAGATACAGGCTGAATAGGGCAGTGGGACGCGAACAATCGGCAGGAGCACCGGCCGCCATTGGAATGCTATCGGATACGTGATTCTGGAACAGAACCATAGCCCGGCGGTTTTTCGTAAACGCGCTGCAGTCCATCCGCTGCCGCCGGCGATGGTAGCGACGACTTGAGTAGCTTCTCGGACAGCAGTCCCAAGTTAACAGAGTCAAGCGCTTTGCTCAGGTCAACGGTGACGGCTACCGTTCTCAGGGGCTTTCTCATTTGAACTCACCGGGACTGCAGAGCCTACGATCTCCACAGAGCAGTAGTAGTAGAGTGAAGTTTCCTGAACCTATGCTGATGCTGCTATCGCTCATTTCGATCAGCCAGGTCCGTCACGACCAACTTTTCAGCTAATTTAGAGGTTGGGCGATAACAGGCTTATTGGCCGAAAGCCTTTGGACGTGCTTTTGGGACTTGCCTGGTTTTTGGCAAACGGTATCACATTGGCTGTCTTCCAAGCTTAGGGTAGAGTGCAGGTCCGGAAGAGAAGTGTTAATGATATCTGCAAGCATCGGTAGAAGATCCGTGGGAAGCTCCTAAAGGATGGCTGGGGAGATACCGTCAGGTCCTATAGCCTTCGAATTCCGCATTTCTTTGATAGCCTTCTACTTCTTGGGTGAGAGCAGAAGACTTCAGAAGCGTTGATGAGCGGCAACCGGCTCAGCTCTCTAACCGTGACTTCGTTTTTGAACGCCGGCTTGGCAGCGCGTGTGATGGGGCAAAATCGCTGCCGAGCGCATAAGCAGCTGATTTCCTGAATTCAAGACGTTCTCGTCGAACTCAATAGCGGAGCTCATCGGGGAGCGGACTTTCCGGAAATTTCCTTCTCAACACTTTCTACGTCGTAGTTCCGTCCGCCTTGAAATTCAGCTTTTCTGTGCGAATTTCTCCCAGCATTCCTTCTTGTTCTGTATCCAGATCCTGCTTGATCTCATTATCCAGCAATAGCAATCTCCGGGTCTAAGATGGTCTGCAGCTCTCTTCTCATCTCTGGTTCTTATCTTCTGCAGTATATCCCTGCTGACATTTTGGAAAAAGGTCTCTGACACGACCCTCAGGAATTGCTGCTTTCATGGCGCTTGCCGATGGTACTCCTGTTAGATGGCGCTCTTTCTGACGAACATCACCATTCCATGGGTAGTCGACATATGGCGGAGTGCAACATCTCTGAACAGGGGCCAGTCTGCTAGGCCTAGAATTAAGATAAGGTACCATGACGTAAACCAGAGTAAGGGGCAAGAGAGCCAGAGACCAATCAATAGACAAAGACGGAATGTGATCACTGGAGAGAGTTGTGGATGTGGACCACGTGCAAGCATTAGAGAGATTGGATGACACAAGAGAGATATCTGGGCTAGAAGGTCGGCTGCTGGCAGGGAGACGAGTGGGCTGGCCACCATTGAGGATAACCAGATCACACTCCTCAGCCCACTCTCTTTCGACGTCATCCCCTCCGGCGTCAGAATCAAGTAGCGGAACAGAACGTGCTTGAGTACTTGAAGCTACCCCGCAAAGACAGCTGAAGGGGAGAGTGAGCAGTCGTACAACTGCTTAAGGAGAGGAATAGGATTATAAGAGGGGGACAAGATGATATAGGAGGAATATAGATGCTAACAGAGATAAAAGGGGTTTTGAGGGGGGAGGTGGACAGAAATGTACTCGAGAGTACTGTCCTTAGGAGTATTAGGGATAATATGAGAAGGTAAGGCAGATTGCAGAAAAAGTAGAGACTCTGCCCCTGAGAGCTTGAACCTTGGCATGTGATGAGGCGGTGTATCCTGAAATGTTAGGTCAGGGGTAAGTGGTAGAAGGAGAGAGCTTGGTTTCTGGAACCACCATGGGCGATAACATCCGGGTGATGAGAATGTGCGAATAGAGTAGAGCTCAGATAACTTGTTGCGAAGGCCGTTGAGATTAATGTGAACAATGGAGAGGGGGCGGTTGGTGATGCACAGGTGAATCAGAGTTGCTGGGGCAGAGCATAGAGACACAACGAAAGGATGAGGCCGCGATGCCTCGTGAACTGGAGTGTCTGAACAGGAGAAGTGCACCCACCTTTGGCATCCGAAGCACTGGACCACTTGTTTTATGCCAGGTAACATCCTCAAGCCGCAGGTGGCACATGGATACTTCTGTGCTGGACCCGGATTCCTCTCGACGCCGGCACTTTGTAATAAAATCCTCGGAAGGAGAGCTGCGGCCGACCAGCACCTCTCCCATGACAAAACACTCTTCTCGGAGGGGTTGACGCTGGTCAGGTTTACCTGGAGGCGATCTTCTTTCCCCACACTGCCACGCTTTGCACGAACGGTCGTCCTCTAAGATCGCTTTTCAGAGCACCGCCAGATTCAGGCCAGCATTGCAAACGGTATCGCTTCCGAAGCTCACCAAAATGTGCCCATACCACCGAAGTCGAGCTATCTCGGAGAGCTTTCTAGCAGCCGGAACAATGCGCTGAAACGCTGCAGCATGTCACCATTTATTATAACCTTATGTTCTGAGCAGGCGACACCAGCAGTCTAGCGCAGCATTGCTGTCTTCATTGGCAACAAGTCAACGACTTCTTGCTCGAATACACCAAGAAATGGGAACGGATAGCCGCTGCGTTCACATCCTAGTTGGACAAGCGCATCGAAGAGCACTTTAGCCAGCCGAACTTCAATAAGTTTTCCAATTTTGCGGATTCGATCAACAGTCCTATTTCAGCAAAAAAAATTTTACCAGAAATCACTGAAATTCCAGTACTTTACCACTCCTTTCTGGCGGAATTCCTCCCAAAAGGATCCGTAAGAGACTCGTAATTTGGTAGAATTTTTCTCGTATTCTGCCAAAATCCCCAGTATTCTGCCAGAATTTATACTCTATACCGCTAGCTGTTGATACGAGTTACAAAATCTTTAATACATACAGTCATACTCATGTACAACTGAATGTACAAACCAAAATTTTCGGCCTTTCGCCCACCTATCCGCTAGGACAGTAGAGGAGCCCATCGAGACCGAGTATCAGGCTGTTTGTAAGTCCGACGATTACTTCCGAACTTAAAGCGACGGAGCCAACTTTTTGGGATCGGCGAACGGCGCAGCGTAGATGCTGTGGGTCAACAAAGTCATTCAATATGGGCGATCAGCGGCCCTGTCCAACAGCAGTGCGCTATCAGCAAGTAGTTTTCGGAAACTAAAGTGCAAGAGCACACAACTAAGGGAGTCCGGAGTCATTATCGTGTTATACCTTACCCTAGTTTACAATTGCTAATTAGTTAGTTGGTTTAAATTCATTGTACCTGAACCTTTCGTTCTGACTTGGTTTTTTTTTTTCTTAAAAGTTTCAACACGATTTTTCTGATGCGGCAACGTCAGACCGGTGTAACTCCCCAAATAGAAACCTGGAAAATGTCAAGCAAACCCAGACAGAAACCTGGGAAATGTCACAAACTTAACTTCTCACCAGCATGCCCTTGGGTGAAGATTCTCGAAAGTGCAATCTATAACATGGGGCGGAGAACACTGGGATTCTCCTCTCAAACTAAACAAAACAAAATCTTTAGAGAATTTTTTTCTGAACAAAACCATTATGGGTCTTTGCGAAAACACTGGGTTCCCAAGATTTATCACCCGAAGCTAGTGTTTTCTTCAGAAATATTTTCATGAAATTTTTATTGTTTCTCAAGATTTGCGAACTATTTTCGCAAACTGTGTACTACCACAGTTTTTGCATTATGGAGCAGAATCTAGCTAGAAAAATTTTATGTGAGGTATTATGGATATATTCTCCCTTTATTGGACTCAGAGTTGGCAATAAAAACGATTTTTGAGCTTCCCTTCATGAAAATGGTGGATGGTAGATACAAAAGTAAAAAATTAAAGGCAGCGTTCACGATGATCATCCTCGTTGACTTTCCACAGTGAAATGATAGGCGAGAAGAGATCCTAGGCTCCGTGTCGAAAGAACGGTAGAAAACGAAGCCAGGAGTGGCAAAATAACGGCTGCAAACAAGCTGTTTTGGTGCCCCAGACACGCCCCGTGCCTCAGATCCGCCCCTTGAGCGGAACAAATGAAGACTCAGATCACAGGAATGATCCAAGTCAAGGAAGTGCTGATAAAGTGAGCTGATCGCTTCACTGCACTGGATAGGAGCCATCCTTCTAAATGTCAATTCCCTCCACACTCAAAATCAACGTAAACAAGAGGGGCCTATTTTGGCTCAAAAACGCGTCTTTCGTGTCTTTTTTGAGCATGCCTTGCCATATAGGGCACCAGACTTTCCGTAAGCCGTGGAGATATCAGGCAGTGGAAATTTATCGTAGAACACCGCTTCCAGAGTGAGAAGTAAATTTTTTGGAAAAACGTACAAAAAACAAGTTAGGACTGTTAATCACCGGTGTCCATACGCTCCTTTAATTAACGAGATTTTCAGCTGAACGCTTGGTTCATCCGGTGATTTTTTGCCCCTGAAGTAGCTAATCGTCTCTTGAAGCGCAGTAAACACGAAGAAAAAGCTTCACGTTTTTCGGCTAAAACGTAAGCTCAGGGTTCTTCTTAGAAAGATTAAGGAACAGAAGGGCGGCGAAAAACCGTCATGGTAATGGGGTGAAAATCTCGTGGGCCAGCTAACCCATTGGGCCACTCCGCCCACGTCCTATAACAGCTGCCCTGAATTCGTGGTTAGATGAAGCGATGGTTTCCTGATCAAAAGCCACGTTCTTCCCTTCATTCTCAACTTCTCTCTCTTTACTCAGGTCAGCTCGGCACACATCGGCTGCAAAAAACGGGAGTTACAAGCGCCTGACAACTGGTCACCAATGCTTCCCTTGCTGAATTTCTCGAGAGCCATAACTCTGTTTCAGAGAGTCTCATGCGATTCCAGGGACAACTTTGGGAGAATCAGCATGGGGACCGCGCTTTCCAAGATAGGCGGAAGAACAGAAAAACGACTTTTATCGTGAACACTGCCTTTAAAGTGCCCAGCAATTACTTTGGAAGCGAAATGGAAGACGGCAAAACAGGCATTTATCTAAATCTCGATAATTGGGGGCGGGCGGACACCTAGAAAAATTTTCTTCCTAATCGTTTTTTCTCCAACTTTTCTTTTTTTTAACTTTTGTGATGGCCAGATCTAGCTTTTCACGAGGACAGCACAAAAAACTATTTTTTTCGCGAACCCTGCCTTTGAGTCATTTACCAATCGTCTTTCCAGAAATCGTTTTTTGCCTCTGAAAAGTTTTTAAAACAATTTTATGATTAAAAAAAAACAAAATACAAATAAATCTGCTCGTAAATCTAAGTTTGAATCAACAAAATCACTTTGATCCAATCTTGGAGGTTGAAATCATTTATCGGGGGAAAAAACTCAGAAATGAACAGAAACTTTTCTTTTCAAAAAAAAGCAGGTTGGTAAATTCTCGACACCCTATTGAACGCCTTTCAATAATGTTTTCTTAGAGAGGCGAGTTGCTTGCAGTTTTGTGGAAAGTCGTCAGGAGACAGTGAGCTTCTGGCCACGCTGGGTGTAGGTATATAATCGTTCTTCAGACGGCGGACAGCCGCGTCGAGTCCGGGGTTGCTCTTGTCGAGAGTGTGTGTTTGGTGGCGCAAAGGCTTGGAAAAACCTATCGATATGGCGCAGCTTTTCATTTTCCCTCGACCAGCACTTCTTCCTCATCTCTCTTTCCCCGTTCTATCCTTTCCATCTCCTTTCCCTCACATTTTTATACATCGGAAATATATTCGAAAATTGGAGGAGTAATTTTGTTTACCTTCCTCTTTTTGGACATTTGTTCATTTCTAACTGAGTTGTGCTCCGAGGGAGATGAAAACAAACTTCCAATTAAAAATTTCAAAAATGAATCTGAATTTATAAAAACAGACCTATGTATAAAAACAATGTTAAAATGCCATCAATGCTTCCAAATTTTAAGTCCTGTCTATAAAGCTTAATTAGATAAAATTGTGGATTAAAAATACTAACCATGAAATCCCAGGCACGGCTGTTCTGATATTCTGCACACTTTCAGCGAGGTCCCTGCACACCTCCTGTGAGCACCCACACACTTTCTGTGAGGTCCTGCATTACTTCCCATGAGCCAATGCACACCTCTCTGTGAGGTACCTGCAAACTTCCTGTGAGCCAATGCACATTTTCAGTGAGGTCATGCAAACTTCCTGCAGCACTCCACACACTTTCTGTGAGGTTCTGCACACACTCTGTGAGCACCTACACTTTCTGTGAGGTTTATGCATCTCGTTTTGGAGAAATTTAAATTTTACGGGGAACTCTTAACACTAGCGGGTTGAAAAATCACTCTACCAGGAGATCGCAATTTTTCGGGCGATTTTACGTTGAAATTCGAGAAGAATTCTGCACAACTTGTGGTAATTTATTCGAATTCTGGCAGAATTTCTGTCAATTCTGGTGCATCCAGACGTGTAAATCTATGGTAAAATGCAGCATTTTACCACTTGGTAGCGGCGATTCTCCTGTAAATCAGCGGTAAACCGCCAGAGCCGCTGTAGGTATGTTTGCGTTCTGCATCCTTGGCAGATGCGGTATACAAAGCGCGACGGGATGTGGATAAATCGTTCGATCGAGATGTTCAATTGGAGGTGATCGAACATTTTCTTGCAGCAGAGCAAACACTCATCAAACGTCATTTTCAGCCCTCTTTCTGCGCTCACGAGAACGGCGACTTAACTTTGACATCTTTTATAGCCATCACTGCAAGCGCGGCACGCGAGATCACACGCGGGTCGAGAGGTGGACTATGAAACTTTCCAACGCGCCCCACAGCGGTAAACAACTACCAAATCTGTGTCGGCAGCACCATCACGGTGCGAGAAAAGTTGGTCCTCAACAGTGCTATCTACAAAAATTTTAGGCTTGCATTTTACACATACGGCAGTGCAGGATGAACTTGAAATCATTCACGACAGAATGGACCATAATCGAGTCATGATGCAAATAGTGAAACTGCTTTAGCCGCGCCGCATGGGCGGCGCACTCGCGCGCGCGGAAGGTTTCGTTTGTTTACCGCTCGTCCCGCGCCTCGCGGTGACGACGCTATGAAGCGTGCCTTTCTAGACTGCAATGAGATGCGATAGTCGGTTTAAGGTACTCGGAGCCTTCAGCAGGCGGTAGCTCGATGCCGCCTGGCGTCGATTTACTTTATGCTCAGATTTTCTGGTTTTCTTTTATACTGGACCATCGTCCGAATCGTTGACGCTCACTCCAGACTTTACCCAGCGGCAGGTACCTATTTTTTGTATTTGTTTATTACAGGTCATGCCTGCATACAATCTGGGTTACATAGGAAAACAAATGAAAAGCACCGAATATTAAAAAAAAAAACAGGAAACGGATACAGTAGCAATCTGGAATTCGAATATAAGCCTCAATCATCCTCAGTCATCAAGTACTGATCCAAGATACGTTTGAACGCGGAAAGAGCTGTAGTAGCTTGCCCTTTTGAGTAACTTTTCAAACTCACTTCCTGCTCTAATAAGAAAGAAGTGGTGCTCTCAAACCTTTCCTGGCCTCTGTTGCGGACAAGTTTGACGCTGCTGCCTCTGAGTGGTAGACGCCCTGAGCTGCGGAAACCGTTTGGCTTGCCCAGTCCCACAAGGCCATACAAGATCTTATAAACCATCAGAAGATCAAACCTTTTCCTTCTGCAGGCCAAAGCGATCTCAAGTTGTAGCTCCTTATTCCCTAGCAAAGCTGCACGGCATTTCACTATAAGCTGAGACCCCTGACCCGGATCATCACCTTGCGTGTGAACCTGCTTTGGGAGTTTTTCCAACGCACCCGTAGTCGAGACCTTGTGGGGTTGGAAAATTACACTTCCATACTCAAGGTGTATTAGTCTAACATACGTTTTGTGAAAGCATTAAGAAGCACCCTTTCACTGTTGCTGGACAGGGCTCTGAACATGCTACACACATAACTTTACTAGTTCTGGACACAGCCTTAGCACAATGAGCATCAAAGGTGATGATCGCTTTGCGTACCAGGAAACCCAAATCCATTATCTGCATCGATAGCCTGGAGTTGCTGACCATCACTGGTATAAACAGCACCTGAACTACAAGCTTCCAATGTGCAGGACTTTAGTTTTTTCTTTTGAAAGCAACATACTCCAGTTCTTAGACAGCAACTTACAACCGGTCCAACGCGACTTGCAAGTACTCTTTGTCACTTGCCGCATGGATCGTGGAGAGAAAATTTTGAAATCATCAGCAAAGCAGAGCATTTAACCGGGTACCAAAATGTAACTAGTCGTGGGAGTTCGTAAGTAAATATATTAAATAGCATTGGAGATAAATTTCACTCCTGAGGTAATACGCCACTGCAAACGGGTTTGGGATCAGAGAAAGTGGAATTAACTCGAACAACAAACGACCTATTGTAAGCTTAAAAGGCTATCCATGCTATAATTTCAGGATGAATACTAACTTTATGAGCTTCAGGCATGAGCTTCAAATGAGAGACCCTGTCGAAAGCCTGGTGCTTCTCAACATAGATGACATCAACCTCTTTTCCCTCATCCACATGTGAGGTCCATTCATTGAGTGATTGCAACATGGCCGTCACCGTCGACTTTTTCTTTTGGGAACCATGTTGGGATTCCGAAATTATTGGAGTGGTCCTTCAAATGCTTACATATTCTCGCCCATGATCTTCTCTGAACAACCTACTGAAAATAGAGGTAATGCTTGCCCACTGGCCCAAAGTTTTCGGGATTAGTATGAGGGGGCTTTTTCGGAATAGGAGTTACAAACGCTGGGCACGCCACCTATCAGGAGCCTCTGCTCGCATGAACGAGATTAAAAATATATGTGAGCGGTCCAAACTATAATGTGGGCTACCTGTTTAATAAAATTTCAGAGGCAAATGGTCCGGTGTATGGGAAAATGGAAATAGGCCAGCTAGAAAGGAACTTGTGGACATCCCTCTGGATAAAACCAAACAGAATCGTCCATTGGCTGTGAATTTCTGGGCAAGATTCATAGGGTCAGCTAGGTCTATCGTTCTCGCAAAAAGCCTTTTCAAAAACAGATATAAATATTTCACAGCCTTCCTTTGTCATCTGTTATTATGGACCCCTCAAATTCAATATATTCTAATCGGGGTTTGCTTCTCTATCTAGCATTCAAAAAGTCTATAGAACTGAATTTTTTTACCTGATTCAATGATTCTCTTTTCGACATTTCTGTTGAATTTTTTCAATTGCTCATCAAATCTCCAACATATAACTCTATACTCCCTCCCAATCATTTGGTGCATTGGTTCATCTAGCTCGATTCCAAGCCTGTGATTTTTTTAAATGCCAGGCAACAAATGTTCCCGGAGATGGTCCGTGTTCATAGGAAACTTCTATGAGTGGTACAAAAGATGAATGCAATGCTGCAGAATAGAAATAAATATTTCATATTTAGCATTAACCGAGTCAGCAGTGTTAAACGCCCAATACCAGTCCACACTGTTCAAAATACTCAAAGATCTCTGGGAAAATTAGCATTTTTGAAGTCCCTTCTGAGTAATGCATAATCCCCTCGCAGGGGTGGGAAAAATTGAGTTCAAAAAATGAATTGTAGCATGATCACTTAGCAACATGGGGTCACAAACTTCGATGTTGTCCACAAGATCAATATCATTAGTTAGCAGCAAATCCAGGATATTACTACCATGGGTTTCCGACGCCATGTTGGGAAAAATTGTAGTCACGAAACAACCTGAGTAGAGTCAAAGATTATCTCCAATGACATAACGCCTGTTAGATTTGGTCCCAGTTGACGTTGGGAAGGTTAAAATCACCTGTAATAATACAGGATGGCTACAAGATACAAGATCACCAAGTGTTTCGATCAATAGAGCTAAACTGGGCCAGAGGTGCATCTCAGAAGTTTTGAATCAAGTTAAATGTCACTTTAAAATGCACATTACTGGAAGTCTTCATCAAGTAACTTACATTTATGTCACAAGTAATTCAACTTAATGTCAGTAAGTAACATACTCTCTCGTAAAGCATGCAAGTAACTTCTACTTTTATCATTACAAGCAACCTACTTTAAGCATACAAGTAACTTACTTTTAAGCAGACAAGTAAAGTCATTTGGAGCATACAAGTAACTTACTTATATCATACAAAGTAACTTACTTTTAGCATACAAGCAACTTACCCTCTAGCATACAAGTAACTTACTCTTTACTGATACTAAGCAACTTACTTTAAGCATACAAGTAACTTACTTTAAGCATACAAGTAACTTTACTTTAGCAGACAAGTAACTTACTTGGAAAGCATACAAGTAACTTCTTACTATATTACAAGTAACTTACTTGGAGCATACAAGTAACACTTTTAGGCATACAAGTAACTTACTTCTAGCATACAAGTAACTTTAACTTTTAGCATACAAGTAAATTACTTTTTATCATACAAGTAATCTTACTCTCAGGTAGCATACAAGCAACTTACCTCTAGCATGCAAGTAACTTACCTTCACCATACAAGCAACTTACCTTTACCACACAGTTAAGGCTTACCTTTTACTATACAGGCAACTTACTTTTTAAGCATACAAGTAACTTACTTTTGGGTAGTTAGAAACAGAAATGTTACCTCAAGGCAACATTTCACTTACTCTATTGAGTTATGTAGCTTGCTTTAGCCTCTTCCAACTAAGCTGTTTCTAAACTTTGTGCCTATGTAAGCGGGTTACTTACATTCAGGTTCTCAAAACTTTGCAAGCGAACATGTAACTCAAAGTAGTAAAGTCAGTAAGAGCTTTCAACAATAACATCAAAAACCTTGGCGGGAGAGAATTTTATGTATCAAAAGCACTTAAATACACCAAAAATCATAAAACGCTATGAAAATTATATACAACGCGTATAATGTACAAATATTATACACAATATATTATACAACATGTTATGCACATACCCTCTACAAAACGTCAAAATTCACATCATTCGAGGCGCGAGCGGCACGCGCGTCGCCTCGGTCTCTGTCTGTCCTACGCTTTCTCACGGCCTCTAACCTCCTTTCCGCTATAGCCCGCGGGGAGGGACGAAGTGAATTTCTGCCGTTTGATAGCCTATACATACGATATTATCTACAACATACACTATTATCAACATACACAAAAACACGGTATTTTATACAGCAGGTATACAATAATAGGTCTACTGGTATTAAACTGTGGAAGAAAGAAAGCAGGTTCTTTGTGCTTTTCAAAGGCATCCGGCATCAGCTAGGAGAGTTGAATTGGGCTTCCTCAAGACTCCTTAATATAACAATAACGCTAACGGAATCCATTTGGTAAAAATGAAATGTCTTACAAGGGAATTACCTCGACCTGGCTGTCAGGGTGAACTACCCATGAAGTAAGCGTTTTTCTGATCCGACTGCCCTCGTGTGTAGTCATAAAAATGCTATCCTAGCTGCCCGGAGTAATAGTAAAGAAGAAAGTTATGAGCATAGAAGTTGCGAGCTCTGTAGGTTAAATAAAATTCATCATCCGTAAACTGTCTTGATCACACGAATTATCATCATAAACTTGACTCATATTCGGGTTCAGCGCCAAAGAATAACTTTCACCTCAAGCGAGAAGTTTGGACAAAAAAGGTTTGAATTTTTTTGAACTTTTTCATTTATAATCCATATCTACTCGGCCGGCTGGAGATAGGCTCTTTACAAGTTTCCGAAAGGTGATGTATTAGATAACCATGCCACATGTACAGTTCTGGCGGCCGGAGTCTGGTCAATCCCTGGTTAGATAAAACTTTATCGGCAATATTTTGCCGATAATTTCCAGTAAATTGCTGGGTTGAACACTGTACTTACTCCTGAATGACCTAGAGTTACGCGCGTACCGCGCGGGTGTGCCGCGTGAGTATAAATGCGTCTGAGCACGCCGCTCTGCTCCATCATGGCTGATTCACTCGGAACTCTATGACAGTTTCAATCAACTACATCACCGCCCTATCATCATTTTCATTGCACGTCATCTTGTAAACATTCTAAATCATAATGCGCCGAAAACAGCTAAAACACGAACATAGAAATAACTGCGTGAACAGCAAAGCTGGGGGCAATACTTTACTCTCTTCTTCAACCAAAGCGGTGATATTGGAGTTATTCTCAATTTTTGCCCACACATAGAAAGTGATTCAGTACTCGAACACGGGAGAGAGCGTGTACGAAAAGCGGGCCGCTACGTAATATTAAAGCGCAATATTGTCAATATACAATAAATTGGGGTGTTGGAGTTATTAATGTATGGGATGCCTTCATGTGGACTGTGGCGGAGACGATATCCTTGTTGCAAACCGCGGTAGGATTTGGCCTCCTTGCTGCTGGCCGTGACAAGGATCATACCCCACACCGGTAAAGAAGGTGGCAGTCCAAATCCTTTCTCCCGTTTGCGAGAACAGGCTGTAGATAACGAGCGTTATAAGACCAGCATGCGTTGGCAGGATACGCTGACGTTGCCAGCAGCTCCTGCTCACAACGGAGCGCTAGTATTCCATGTTTGCCCTAGAGTAATAACGCTATTCTGCCGATGTACAATGCCACGACTGTCTGGAGCAAGCGATAGAGCAAAACATGGGTCTGACCAGAACCCCCACCACCCGCGCACTCGGACCGTGATCTGAAACTCAGTCACCAACGCGAACACACTTCTTCTTCTTCTTTCTTGCAGCCACATTGAGGCTTTTGTCATAGGTTGGGAGGAACTGGGGCGACCAGTAACGGATCTGTCCATAAGTCCATTACGGTCAGCGTGGTAGGTCTCTCCGGACAGTTGAATAAATGTGCGGTATCGTGGCCGATGGTACCGCAGTCTGGGCACACATCAGATTTACTGCTGTCAATCCTGCTTGACATAAGACATTAGCATTGTAGAGTGACCACAGCGTAATGATGCGAGCGTGCACCTGGCCTCTTCTTCCGAGTTGAGCCTCGGATGTTGCAGACTTGGGGCGGCACTACCCCCAATATGGGATTACATGACCGCCTTTTCCAGATGACACCGTACAAACTGAGTATGCTCCTCGCGCAATAGACGGAGTCGTTCTTGCTGGTAAAGAGTCCGTGCACCATCTCTGCAGATTGACTCTTGCTGGGAGCATCGGCGAATGGCTTTCTGATCTTTCTTTCTCTGACGGGAGTTCTAGCCAGGGTCAAGCGGGGCGTTGTGTAATTCTTCCGAAATCAGAGCGAGCCTCTCTCTGCCATCAATTTTTTCTCGAAAAGTCAATTTTTACGATCCCCCTCCAGAGGTGTAATTTTTGGTAAGTTTTATTGCAAAAAAAAGGTGCTGGAGATAGTAGGAAAAGATTTCTCTCACTTTTCACTTCCAGAAATTTTCATTTTGGTCCAAAATTTTTAAGCGACCCCCTAACCATTAACTTCTGGGCCAAAAAATTTATGCGACCCCTCCACCCCTGTTGCGGAATTTTACAACCCCCTTGACCCTGGGTTTAGCACTCTCCAAGAGGGGTGATTTTGGTTGTTTGACAATGTTGATGAAAAATTGTTGGGCCTGGAGCTCACAGTGCTCCCGCTTTACTGGTAATAGCGGGTCTCCAGCATGCGAAGTGATCGACCGGGGAACTTCTCTGCACACCCGGTGGCGATTCGAGAAGCCGCATTCTGTATGCGTTGTATCTTAGTCCAAGAGGATTCCGAAACCAAGATGCTGCCAAACTGGGGCGCCGTATTCAGTGCAGGCTGGAGGAATAGCCTTATACGTTGTAATAATGGTTTTCTTTGCTACTACTCCCATGCGTTTGTACCGCCCAGGGCTCTAAGCACGTTAAGCTTCGCTTTAACGATAGCCTGCTTCTGTTCCGTGTTCTTATGGAATTTGAGCGATGGATCGAGTACGAGGTCCGGAGAGTAGCGTTTTGGGAAGCGGGCGGCAGGCAAGCGATCTCCATTCCATACGACATACGGATGTGCGCTGTGGCGTTCCAGATGGGTCCGTTGTGAGTACGGATACCGATGACTTTGACGCAGAAATCTTCAGCATTTTGCGGTCGGAAAGAAGCTTTTCAGTGCGGTCAAGTACCCGATTAATCTTAGCGGCGGCCAGCATTTATGTCCCGATCACGACACAAGACAGTCATATCATCAGCGTAAGCGACCACCTTGATATCTTGGGGTGGGGCGGGCATATCTTCGAGGTACAGACTGGAAGAGAGCAGGCGACAATGCACCGCATCTGTGTGGACTCCAGCTGCAATCGGAATGCTGTTTTGAGACATGATTCTGGAACATCACTTCAGCACCGTCTTCCCTTAGTGAATGCAGCTTATCCAGCGTCTTTTGCCATGTGGGATTGATGACTCCAGTAAGTTGTTTGATAAGATACCAAGATTCACTGTGTCGAAAGCCTTGAAGTGAGATCTAAGCAAGCAACTGCTACAGTTCCTTTTCCGGCTTATACGCGTTAGAAATCCATCAATTGCATAGCTAATAATTTCTACAACAAAGCTGTCGTGGTGGAATGCATTTTCTGAATCCATGCTGAACACCTGTCTCTCGTTGGCGGCCTTCAGCCAGGTCTTTGATTTGATCAGGCTTTTCAGCTACTTTAGCAAAAGAAGACAACAAGCTAATGGGCCGATATCCCTTGATCTGAAGCTTGGGGGCTTGCCAGGCTTGGGCAGCGGAACGACGTTTGCCATCTTCCAATTCTGCGGGATAGTACACGACATGAACGAGGAGTTTATCAAGCATCAGTGAGGAGCGGTAGTAAGTCAGCGGGTATCTTTTTCAAGACAGCAGGACATATCCCATCAGGACCCCAAATAGCGCTCTAGAGTTCCGCATTTCCTTTATAATCTTCTCAATTTGCGTCATGTAGTGAACCGCTTCGGCGAAGTGCTCATAAGCGGGAGGTGGCACAGCTCTCTCTTACAGTCACTCTATTCTGCGGACCTCCGTTTAGCACTGGGTGATGAAAAAACTTTTCTCGAGCGCATAAGCGGCTTCCTTTCCTGATTTGAATAAGCCGTTGTCGAATTCGATAGTGGGAAGACGGTGGCGGGTGAGCTTTACCCGAAAGCTTCCGTAAAACCTTCCAAGTAGCTGCACTGTCCGTCTTAAAAGTCCATCTGTCCGAGTGAACTTCTCCCACTCTTCTTTCTTTTTGTGTCTGTCCAAATCCTTTTTGATCTCACTGTCCAGCTCAGCAACCACGGGGTCCAGATGATTAACACCGCTCTCCTCCCGCATCTCTCGGGTTCCTGAATTTTGTCGAGGATTTCCCTGTTGACATTTGGATAGGAACGTCTTGACGCGACCGATGAGGGATAGCCGCATTCATGGCCTTGCGGATTGCGTCAGAAAGATGGCACTCCTTCTGGTGCACGCTTCCATTCCACGGGTAATCTGCCGATAGAGCGAAGCGCAACTTCACTGAACAGGCGCCAGTCTGCTCGGCCCTAAATTAAGATAAGAACGTTGGCGAACACCAGAAAAGGGAGCGAGAGAATTGGATGGATCGATGTGGACAAATGACAGGAACGTGGTCACTTGGCAGGAAGTAGTCGAGGTAGCAGACCATGAGCAGCTGAAAGGTTGGACGAGACAAGAGATATGTCTGGGCTAGAAGATCGGCCGCTGGCAGAAGGGAGACGAGTGGGCTGATCATCGTTTAGAATGACTCAGGTCGCACTCATCTGCCCATTCTTCGA
Source organism: Aplectana chamaeleonis (assembly GCA_029168955.1). Taxonomy (NCBI): domain Eukaryota; kingdom Metazoa; phylum Nematoda; class Chromadorea; order Rhabditida; family Cosmocercidae; genus Aplectana; species Aplectana chamaeleonis. The sequence continues at coordinate 2,042,961 of JAPDOI010000062.1, read as the reverse complement.
CGTCATTTCCTCTAACATCAGGGGACCGAGAGACGAGCAAAAGGTGTGAGCGTTGAAATCACCCGCGAGAAACGACCGAGGATGAGAGGGAGCAGTCGCTCAGCTGGGTTTGAGAAGTGGGATAGGATTGTGCGAGATGAAGGGCATGAAAGTTGTAGGTGGAATGTATATGTTGAAAAGAGAAAGGGGTGTTTTTAGTCAGGGGAGATGGATTGGGAGGTACTCGAGAGTACCGTCCGTGGGAGGTGCTGGAATGAGGTGTGAGGGAAGTGTAAAGATAGAACAGAAAGTAGAGACTCCACCGCCGAGAGATGACCTTGGAGCATGGTAAGAAGTATAGCCTGGGATATTGGGATGAGGGATAGGTAGGGGATGGAGAGAGCTTGGTTTCTTGAACCATGATCACGTCTGGATGGTAAGTACGTGCAAAGAGAGAGAGTTCAGAAAGCTAAGCACGAAGGCCGCTTTTAGATTGATATGCACAAATGGAAAGGGGGCGATTTGAGATAGAGGAATCTGAGATGGAAGGTGCAGGAGCATAACACACAACGAAAAAGATGAGTTATGATGCCTCACAGAACTGAGACCTCGAACAGGAGAGATGCACCCACCTTTTGGCATCCGAAGCACTGGACGCTGGTATGTCTCCAGTTTACAACCTCTCCGCACGTGGCGCATTGGTACTTCTGAGCGGGTCCAGGATTCACTCTCCACGCCGGCCCTTTAGCAGGAGAATCCGAAGGGAGAGTTGCGGCCGGCCAGCACCTCTCTCCTATGACAAAAACCCTCTTCGTGGAGGGGATGACGTCGGTTTTGCACGGAGGCGATCTTCTTTCCTCCACACTGCCACGGCACGAACGTACGACATCTCGGCAGCACCTTTGTCTACTTCGTAAAACCTGTGGCCAGCAAAAAAATTTAAAACCAAAAGAAAAAAACCGTGCTGGAGCAAAGCCAGGACCTTTCACAGCCAGGATCGATTTCTTATTTTTATCTACGGATTATACGCAAGAATAAAAAAAAAACCAAAAGCGTCCACAAAACCAACGGTGTGAATTGACATTTTCTCTCTTTCTTATATACAACCACATCTCGTCAAACAGCGCTGAGCGCAGCACAATTTGGTGGGACTGCGCTCAATGATAAATCCAGTTCAATGGACACACAGCGAAACTTGTAAACAGAAAAATGCGAAAAAAAACGAACAAATAAAGAGCATAATAAGAAAAATCAGAAACTCAATCAATAAAACAAAACGTGCAACAAGCCACAAATAACTCACCTTATCATAGCTAGGGCCTTGAGCGTTGCGTGACTTCACTACCATGAAGAGATGAAACCTCGCTCTCATCTGTCAGGGGTATATATTTTCCATCATGTTCCTGGAAGAAAGAAGACAATTACAGAAATTTACTTAACAATAATGACTGTTTGACACTTCTGGCTAATAAAACTCGAATTCGTAAGCAATGAAGAATGGCATTTTTCTACTTCTGCACCCACACATTCACGACATTAAAAGTGCATAAAAAGGAGTACTCTCGAGATTTCATTTCTCCAGCTCAAGTTCCAGTGAGAGATTGCACTCGAATATCAAGATAAATACAGCCACGAAACTCTTACAACACATGAGAGGACCTAGAAGAACCCTGAGCTCAGCAAAACCACACTCGAAATTGGTGCTATGTGGGAAAGGGGACAAAAAAGAAAAATCCACAACCGGGCAAGATAAAAAAACTCACAGTAAATCCCTGTAGATAAAGCATTAACACATCTGGTGTGGGAGAGGCGGTCGTCCTTATCACGGCAGAAATAGATATGAAGCAGCAACCGCTTCAGTATATGTGCTGAATGAAGTGATAAGGGTGGGTTACGGTGAAGTTCCTATCTTGCCCGGTTGTGGATTTTATTTTTTGTGGAAGGGGGGGGCACTATGGCGCTGATGGACTTGGCCACGCCCATTTTACTGTGCCGCACTAAATTCTGAGCACACTAACCGGGTTTCTCCCTGCCAGAATCAGGGGTCGTATTCGCCAAACAACCCGCCGAGGGTAGTCGAAGGGAAGCGGAAGCGATGATACGCTGCGCGCGGCAGAGGAGAGTGAGATCAACCCATCTTACACCATGTAAGATGGAAATGCAACTGTGTTACGTATCGATATCACTGCAAAAAGATAAAGATTCCATCGTTAAGCTGGCCATTCTTCAGCTATGCTGTTCGAAAAATTCCGGCGGTCGCCCGAGAGGAAGCCAAGGGAGAGCGAGAGGTGGCCGTGGAGCGCGCGTTTTGTACTGAAATTTCACCTCATTTACACTTCGACTTTACCTCGGCGGGTACCCGGCGGGTTATTGACCAGGCTAGCTGACCCCAGGAGTCATTGAGAAGGGAGACAAAGGAAAAGTGCGAGCGCGGCCAAGTGCGATACAACAGTGCCCCTTCCTGCACATAGCACCTCAGGAATTTAGGACAGGGAAGAAAGCCCAAAGGTATGAGGTAGGGTGGAAAATTAATTAGGAAAATGAGAATTAATCGACAATGTTCTACACTTTCCAAATTCAAGATGAATTTCACTGCCGTAACTGGAGTTGCCATAGATCAGATTTATAATAAATTCCAGACAATCCAGAAAAACCTCTCTAACCTTTTATAAACATTAACATTCTAAAAGCGACTTTTTTTCGAAACCTGAGAAGACCTAGACACTTCATGAAAGCTTCACAAAGATGTTATAAAACCTTCCAGTAGTCTACAGAAAGTGTCCGTAAGCCTCAAACAAATGTTCAAAAATGCCCTTCCAACTTACCCCAATAATTGCTGGCAAAAACGATAAACGTGTAAATCAAAAGAATGAAAACTTTCAGAAAGTACACTCACCTGCAATCCAAACTTGTGGCTGAACTGGTCGAATAGAGGATCCCTCCCTCAGCTCTCTACGCTTCTTAGGCGGTGATTCCGCACTTGCTTCAACTTCCTCTTCTACCTCCTCCTCTTCATCCTAAACAGTACCGTTGAAACCAGGGAAAGCTTTGACGGCTAGAAGAACGTCTACTCGGGAGCTAGCGACGAATTGGCTGGTGATACGCGTGGCGCATGAAAAAACCTACGGTTAACTTGCTCCAGCGGCGACGCGGCCTTTCTGCCGCGCGCGTCGCGTGTACCAGCCGAACTCGTCCTGAGGTTCCTCCCTTTCTGTATTACACAAGCCTTTACATGAGATTCGACAAAATTACTCAATCCTGTTTTTTTGTGAAGTTGGAGGCGGGATCTGGGTAAGTTAGCATCACAATCGCAGCGGAAGTTAGCCGTTAGGCCCCCGCCATAGTTGGTAGATCTCCTGAGTCCCACCGTTTCGATACGCACCGAATTCATGGGAGACGGGTGCAAAAAATCAACCCACTGAGTCCGACTGCGACCGTCTGATGCCCACCGCAATCCCCCCGGTCGATACTGATGGTTCTCATGCATTGCCAAGGGCGGGGCCAATGGCCGCACCCGACTGAGTCCCCACTTCAAGTCCCACCGGAAGTCATCCTCACCTCCCACCCGGTCGATATAGGTGTTTTTCACGTGATTTGGGTGCATTTTTAAAGGCCGACTGCGACCCGCCGAGTCCCGCCGCATCTCGACTCTCGTCGTCTGCGCTCTGCTCCCACCTGCTGCTGATATGGAAATCAGATTCCAGACATGTTGAAAACAAGAAAAATCAGCCACCAAACACGTTCCGATTCAAAGCTGAGGGTGATAATCGCTCACTATCAATTGCGTGGTTCTCTGCAGAGGAGTTACGGATTTAAGGCGCTGAGGGCAGCAACCGGACTCAGTGGGACTCCAGCAAGGTTTTTCCACCCCCGGACTCATTCGGACTCAACAGGTTTTTCGACGAAGTCTGACCGGGAGCCTTACTCAGAGGCAACAGTGTGTTCTTGAGCGGACTCCCCGTTGCTGTGACTGCCGGGCTTGGGACGCGTCAGATGATGCGCTGATCTCTGCGGGACCTGTCAGTTGGCAACTTGCCACTTCCTCTCAGCTGGAGTCGCTTTTAGAGGCAAAAATGATTTTTTTCAATCTCAGTTCAATTTCATCTTATTCAACGCAGCGAGATCCCGGCTTTCTCGAAGTTCGTGTCGATTTCCCACCATCAAAGGCCAACCTTATGAACTCTCTAATCACACATTTCGCCTAGCACCAGGCAAGGCCAGCTTCACTGGACAACCCCCCCGGTCGCAGATGACCTCAGATTGATCAGACGACCCGCATGAACACCGGCACCACCTATAAATGACATTATACAACACCTATCTGATCAAATTCTTTCTCCTCTCCGCCAAAGTCATGAGCTCTAGCGTTTGGAACTCCAGAATGAATGATTCAAAACTTACTATCGCATTACTGAAGCCACTGGTCCTTATGAGTACTCTTTACGAGTGGAAATTCCTCATCAACCCTCTCTTGAGCACCTATAACTGACTTCAACTTCTACGGGTTGGAACATCACTACGTTAGTGGTCTAGCGCGCTTCTAGACACGCTGTAGATCGTTTATTTCTATTGTTTTTCTTTCTACAATATTCACTTCTAAAAAGGCACATTAGTTTCATCCTTCATCGAAGTATAACTTTGGCCTGAAAGTTAGCTTCGAGTGAAGCCTTCAAGGAGTTGTCGAAGAAATCTGGTGATTCTTTCGGATTAGAAGATCTCACAATAGTGAAAAAGGTTTTCCAATGCAGCTACAGCTCAGACAAAAAATTCAGGATCTCCCCACTGTTTTTGGAGGGGGAGGGAGGTTCGAAATCCCTTGCGCAGCGAGTGTCCCCTGGCGAGTATTTTGGGGCGGGGTTTCACATAGGAGACAACCGGGGGGAGTAGTATCGAGCACTCCCGAGGGTGCTGGCGATATCAGGATCATCAAGATGTTTGAACAAAGGTTTCAACAATGTTGCTGGTACAAAAGGCTTCTCACCCTCACAGTGAGCCTCAGTCGGCTTTTTCGTAGCCGGACCTGTAAGCGTGGCCTCGAGTCACTTACCAGAGAATCCATCAGATGACGGGAGGATAATTTTGGTTGCCGAGGAGGGAAGCGGGATCTCCCCACGGCTTGAAGAGAGAGTGTGGTTCTCAAGCTGTGGGTCCATATCCCCATCGGTCCACAGATGAGGTGTGCATCACACCGTGGAACGTGGCGGTGGAACCCACCACCTCCCCCCTCAGGTACTCAGGGGTGCGTTCCAAGAACATTCCCATGGCCAAAGACTTCCCCCATGCGAAACATAGCCACGGCCTCGTGGAAGTGATTCTGCAGTTATAAATCGTACCCATGGGAAGCAAATTCTGTCCATGGAGAGGCTATCTGGTCACTCCCACGGCGTCATGGGAACATTCTTGGAATCGCACCCCAGGACGACGGCCGGCGAACCTTTCCCCAGCTCGGCCTCGCGGTCTCCGTCCTCCGGCCGCCCGCTTTTGGTTCGCCGGCCAGCTTCATCAATCGATGGCCCGCCGCGACCTTTTACCAGATGGCCCGCGATCATTAGTCGCATTATTTTTACTGTCGAGCATGTCACCCCCGGCCCTACAGGCGGAGAAACGTGCCCTGGCTCGGTCTCACCTGGCAGTCTGTGGTAGGAACCACCCTCCCCAAGTGGATCACGAGCGAACCCTCCCCACCCCCAGCCGTGGAGATATTCCTACCTCCTCAGCGGTCAAAAAATAAGCTTCGCTCTCCGAAGAGCGACTCAAAGCCGCTCTTCCAGGGCCGGTGGCATTAGAATGCCGATTGAGGACTCTAGTGAGATAAGAGGCGCCTTTATACCGGCTGTGCCCGTGATAGCCACGTTACGACGTGATCAGTCGTGGTCACTATCAACCGTCTCTTCCAACCGGCCGAATTGAAGAAGACGTGGCGTGTTTTGTGGTTCGCGGGCGAGCCAATCATCATTCCGCGCTGCGGTGCATCGCATGCAGTGGATGGTTCGCGCGCTGGCCGGCACCCTCGAAATGTGGGGCGCCGGGCCGTCATTTTTCTCGTACATAGAGGTTCGCCGGCCGTCGCCCTCAGTACCTGAGCCGTGGGTATGAAAAAAGGGGTCACCCCAATAGTGAACACATACTGTGCTTATCTGGGCCAAATCCCGGTCTGCAATTGCGTCTCGACACGCTTTGCGGCCGCACGCTCTCGAGTCAGAAGGAGCTTCCCAGCGCCGCGGCCGCCTATCTGCTGACTCTAGGTGGGTCTTGGAAACTGGATTCTCAAGAAAAATTGGAGAAAATTGTATAAAAACCACATCGAGTCGGCTTTGACGCTGGAAACCCGACTGGCTCGAGTGCGTGCGGCCGCAGGAGGGCGTGTCGAGACGCAATTGCGGACCGGAATTCGGCCCAGATAAGCACAGGTATGGTGTTCACTACTCACCCAGTGCTCCAAAAACCTCGCGTTCTCCGCCTTTCCTAGGATCCAACAAATCCAATTTCATGTGGGTGAATCGAACAGAACAACCCGAGAGGCGGTGAGCAACTCTGCTGTTCATCGAGGAAGGCCGACAGGCACCAGTGCTGCTAACCTGACTCCTAGGGGTGCAAGGCGAATTCCGGAGGGACCGAAAAAGCCGGTTGCTTAGAAGGTTTTGCGGTATAGGTTGATTTGTCTGCAACTCTAGGCCAATGGCCAGTCAGATTTCGGCTTAATTTTTCGACTTGCCATAAAGAGCGCGGTCTGGAGTAGCAGCCAAAGAAAAACACTGTTTGTTGTAGTCTCCGACCTGATGCATGCCATGCCCTACATAACCAACCGAAGGAACTCGAGTGTTGCACACTATGAGGATCATGACCCGTGGAATTAGTTTCAAGCGGGTCATGTTAGACATTTCAACACAAATTCAGTCATTCGATGAACTTTTAAAGATAAGGCAGAGGGCTTTTTCCTTTCTAAAAAAGTTAATCTGAGCACTCAAATAGTGCCCGCTTGAAACAAATTCTTCTGCAGTGATTTTCATGCAGTCCGTTCCAAAATTATATGGACACCTGAATTTTTGCTCTACTTCTCGCAGCTTTAAAGCTAGACTACTATAGCGTATATCATTAGATAGATTCCTTGGTAAAAATATATACGTGGACCAATTTTCAGCGCATCTGATTTTCTCTGTAAAGTTTTACGCTTGATTTTGCTCAAAACTGTCATTTTTCGCCGTCCCCATAATTATAGGGACACCAAATTTTCTCTGATTTCTCCAGTTTCAGAGAAGTTTTGCAATGAGACAGTGCTGAAGGCTGCGGAGTGCTCTCTGAATCCTGAAGAAGCCACCATTTCCGCCTGGGGCTCCACGACTCCAGGAATGTCGAACCGTGCGATTTCTCGCCAAACTTGTGAAGCAAGTCTGTCATGTCTCTGCACACCTATAGATCTGCTGCACACACGGGAAGGCCAAAACCAGACCTATGAGCGTGAAAGAAGACTTTTTACGCGAGAAGCTTCCGGAATTCAACGGCAGCATCACTCCGTCAGATACAACCTCGCTCAAAAACTTTCTGTAGGGTCATAACACGATCCATCGCATCACTGTCACCTCGGGGATGCCTGCGCCCCGCGAAGATGAAGCCGGTTCAGAGAATGACCGTTTCTCACAAGATGGAAAACGACTCTCTGAGTTCTCAAGTGAACCCCTTTTCGTTTACTTGCTTTCTTGACTTTGAAAAACAACTTTCTTGCTTGTCGCCGTGACTAATCATGAAAAAGTTGTTCACTCTGTGTACTGTGCTTCTCTGGGCCAAATTACGGTCCGCAATTGCGTCTCTTCGACAATAAGTCTCCTGCGGCCGCATACGCCCAAATCAGTCGAGTTCCCCAGCGCTAAAACCCACTAGATGTGGCTCTTTTATACCAGTTTTCTCCAATTTTTTTAGTTTCCAGATTCCAAAACCCACCTAGAGTCAACAGATCTGGCGGCTGAGGCGCTGAAAACTCTTCCGACTCCAGGAGCTGATGCGGCCGCAAAGCGTGTGTCGAGACGCAATCGCGGAACCGGAATTTGGCACAAGAGAAGCACAGTATAATCTCTTCAACTTGAGGCTCACCCACTTGTCAACAACAATTGCTGCTACTGTAAGAACAACTCTATAAAAAGCTACAGGAGGTGGGCTCGGGGGGTGAGGGCCCGCGGACCAGCTGTGCCCTCACTCTGCGGACCGCGGCCAAAACTGACCTCCAAGCCGGGAGATTCCCACCATCCCCAGCAGTCAAAAATATGCTGGCCTCCGGAGAGTGGCCAGAAGTCACCCTTCCAGGGCCGACAATTTTTTAAATTCCAAACTTTTTACGACTCCCTCCGCGGGACGAAAAAACGATTTGATTTCTTTTTTTTGAGTGGCAAATTTTTACCTCATTTTGCTCACCACGTGGTTTGGGAGACGGATCCTATTTCCTTTTCTCCAAAACTTTTACGACTCCCCACTCCTTTAATTCTTTTTCAAAAATTTTCAAAAAGAAAAACTTTACGACCCCAAGTTGTGCCGTGGGTCACAACGGTGCTCAACTCCCCTGCAGGGGGTCACTTAGAAATGAGTAAGAATAAAAAAAGTCACGAAGAGTAGAAATTAAGGAATTCAAATGAGAAAGGAACCTTTCACCTACTTGGTATGACCGGCTTTAGTCCTACACCGTTGAACTCCGCCTTCTTCTCCTTGTTGTTTTGGAGTTGCACCGACAGCTTTCTCGTGGCGAGGTCTTCTTCTTGGTTTTCGCTAACCATTTCGGTGACTGAAAAACAGCTATTCCCAACTTTTGAGAAACTGTTACGGCACACATATGCGTTTCTAACCACAAAGTTCATTACTACATAGTACAGGCTAAAAATCTGAATGGGACGCATGTCATGGGAGGAATCAATCCTTACACTACGAGCTGTTTCCCAGCTTGAAAGTGCCTTTTGGTCCACTTATAGTCACTTTGAGAACCAACGCCCCTTGGTTTCCCTAGGCAACATGGGAAAATCCCTTCTTACTCTCAGGAAGCACTTTTTCAAACCAAAATTGAGCCTGTGAAAGTTTATGTTCGGACAAACTGGAGGAAAAAACCGACATTGTAGGACAAAAACTTGCATTTCCGGCTAAAAATTTTGAAGAAGAAGAAGGCATTTCCCGGCTAAAAATTGCCAAAAATTATTTCAGAATTCGTATTGGTGATTTCGCAGCTTGATTTCCGATTTGAAAATATTTTTAATGCCGTTATGTCTCAAAAACCAGCTTCACGACATTGCCCACTCGCGTGCGTACGCGTCGCGGGTCAGGTAGCGCCGGCTGCAGACTTTGTCACATATCATACGGCGATCCCACCAATTTTCCGGCCAGTTGCAATTACGTTACAATTAGTAATCTCCCTTTTTCATCAATATCCAAGATTCCGGAACAGTCGCGTGTAGATACCAGTCCACAGGAATCGTATAAGATCGAAAAATGATCTCTAGAAACAAAAGAGATTTTTCACAGAGAGTTATGAAAATCTTGTTCACAAAAGGATGATTTCATTCATACAATCTTTCAAACCTTTGTATACAGACATCCTTTTTCAACGGCAAAAAAAGTATCTTAGGTAAAGTACCGTCGAGCATATATGTCAACAGTTATCCCCAACAGCTATACTGCGCTTCTCTGGGCCAAATTCCAGAAGTCCGCAATCGCGTCTCGATACGCTTTGCGGCCGTGCGATTTCGGAGTCGGAGAAGTTTCCAGAGCCGCAGCCACGTCGATCTGCTGACTCTAGGTGGGTTTTAGAAACTGGAATCTAAACGAATTCGTAGAAAGCTATCAAAAAGCCATACCGAGTCGATTTTGGCGCCTGAAAACTCGACTAATCCTCGAGCGCGTGCGGCCGCTAAGCGTGTCGAAACGCCCACAATTGCGGACTGAATCAGACACAGAGAAACGCAGTACAACGAGAAATCAACACCGCCTGCTGAATTTATGGAATACGCCAAAAAAGCAATCTTCGACATTTCTGGGTAACAAAACGTTTCCCTGACCGAAATCAACCTGGGCGGGAAGTCATACGCCGAAAACCAGAGGCTGTCGCAAGATATGTGCCTAAGTCCGCAGCCATGCAGCCGGCGCTATTTAATTTACGCGAAAGAAGACTACGGTAAGTCCAGCATCCTCTTTTAATCAGTAAGAGCGTGCTCATCTGAAGAACTTTGCGTTTCGTTCAAAAAAAAGAAGTAGGACTTGAATTAAAAATCATAAAATAATTTTTAAAAAAAGTTGATAGAAAAAAATTAGCAAGATTTTAGCGAATGTTGTAATGGAAATACTGGCATTTTCCAAAAGGCACATTTCGAAGAATTGGAGAGGAAATAACATTGGAATAGAGAGGAACGCGGAAAAACTTCTTTTCATTACCGCCAATATAATTTCTTTGGTAGGCAAAAGTGCAACTAGCTTCGACAAATGCGTTCCATAACATATTCAACAATAAAAACAAATAGCAACTGACAATTTACACAATTTAGCAAAATAGTCTCAGATTTAATGAAGAAAACTAATTAACTAACAATATCAGAATTTTTTTGAAATGAATGAATAATTGCGATGTACTGATGGGAAAATGTGTTGGGCTCAAGAAAACAATAAACCTCGGGCGTGGCAGAAGGACAAAATCGATTCTCGAGGTGGCGTTCGGTCAGCCCGGCCGACGTCATCCTGGTCGAACTCACAGAAAAGCAGTTGAGAACTTTACATTTCTAAACATTTCAAGCTGACGGAACACCACATTACGAGAACGGGAACGGAAGGTGTTGACTTGACTTGCCTGCGTATTCAGGCGCGATAGCACACCATCACATACGCAAAAGCCAAATACACGGCTGAGTGTCTGAAATATCGTGTATCAACATCTCTTGAGAGTGGAAAGGAGTGAGCCAGTTCCTGCTTGGACGCAACAGACGGGGGCAGGGGCTAGCCCGTGTTGCGTCCAATCAGGAACTTCGCTCCTCCTACGTTTCTCCCGCCTCCTCAGGAGTGTTGATACACGATGGCCACCACCCAGTGTCTGGGGAATTGTAAGTTAAATGCGAGGTTTCGCTTGGAAATTCAAGTTACTTATGCGAGATTCGGAAGTCGCAAGTATCATATTTTTGCGACCGTGTAAGTTACTTATGAGTCTCAAAACCCACAAGTAACTTAAAAAAATGAGATAAGCCACAAGTAACTTTGATTTTGGCCGGATATCTCTGCAAGATATCTCATAAATAACTTGATTCTGAAACTTCTGAGATGATGAGAGTCCTATAAACCAAATGATACGATCTAAATCACCATCTCACCAGAGGAGATATCCAGCACAAATAATCTCATAACCATACTATATTGCTACTTGCTCAACCATAACCATGCTATACTTCTTGTTTAAAACATGCTTATATTGAAACTGCTAGTCTTTTTTCTTCATCAATCATTGCAGCCGATTTTTGCACGAAGTAGTTTCCCTCTCATGCAGTAAGTTTATGTTTTGAGAAAGAATGAAAACAGAAACATTGAGCAAATAAGATTTCATTGAAATATCTACTGAAATATAAACTTGACAACTCCTATCTATCAGCTCCAAGCAAAATCTATACAAAGCGATCCAAGATGTTAGTCAAAGAGACCGGCCTTCTTATCCTCATCGACTATTCGTTTATGAGAGATCCATCACAGAATGGTCTGAAAGAGATTCGTTTCTGCATTGTTCACTTAGCGAACTTAATGTACCAAGCGAGGTGTTCAAAAACAGAGTCACGGTTGCTAGAGAGCTGAGCCGGTTGCTGCTCATGAACGCTTGCTGGAAGCCTTTACTCGGGCACACAAGTAGAGAAGGCTATCAAAGAAATGCGGAATTCGAAGGCTATAGGACCTGACGGTATCTCCTCAGCCATCATTTGCAAGAGCTTCTACCACGGAACTTCTACCGATGCTTGCAGATATCATTAACACTTCTTTCCGGACCTGCACTCTACCCCCAAGCTTGGAAGACAGCCAATGTGATACCGTTGCCAAAAACCCAGGCAAGTCCCAAGAAGCACGTCAAAAGGCTTTCGACCAATAAGCCTGTTCACATCGCCCAACTCTAAAGTGTAGCTGAAAAGTTGGTCGTGACGGACCTGGCCTTTGACCAAAATGAGCGATAGCAGCATCAGCATGGAGTCTCAGGAAACTTCACTCTACTACTACTGCTCTATTGGAGATCGTGAAGGCTTTTGCGGTCGATGGGTTCAAGCATGAAAGCCCCTGAGAACGGTGGCCATCACCATTGACCTGAGCAAAGCGCTTGACTCTGTTAATCTTGGGACTGCTGTCCGAGAAACTCTGCTCAAGTCGTCGCTACCATCATGGCAAGAAGCGATGGGATTGCAGCGTTTACGAAAGCCGCCGTTGGCTATGGTTCTGTTCCAGAATCACGTATCCGATAGCATTCCAATAGCAGCCGGTGTTCCGCAAGGCTAGTCCCCTGCACTATTCAGCCTGTATCTTGAGGACATTCCCGATCCTCCCACTGATGTAAAGATTGTTACGTATGCCGACTACATCACCATCGCTATCTGCCAGGACCGTGACCTGCAGAGTAGCCCATGCTAACAAGATCAGCGCCTATCTCGATCGAGTTGAAGCTCTTCCTCAATAATATGATGCTCACAGTCTCTGCTGCAAAATCCTCTGTTTCCAGTGTTCACAACAAACACCAAGGAACACAGTGCCCATCCAGATGTCCAAAATGGGATGGGTAGGACCTGTTGCCCAGCAGCCAAAATTCCCCAAAGCCTGCTTGGCCTTATTCTTGATCCGTCACTGAAATTCCCACAAAAACGCGGACACAGAAAACAAACAGTCGTCAAGGCTATGCTTAATATCTTGAGAGCTCTCGGAGGAACATCCATGGGAAGCAGCCGAGAGACTCATATTGAAGAACCTACAGAGCAATACTTCAGGCCAACTCTGGAATATGCGGCACCAGTGCTGTGGCAGCACCTGGTGTCTGACAGCTCCTGGAATAAGCTGCAGCGTGTACAGAGATGCTGCGCTTAGAATTGCTACCGGTTGTGCGGCGGAGCTCCTCCGGTGAAAGCATCTTCACGCGGGAGGCCTGCATATTGCCGGTCAAGGAGCATTGTGAACTCCAGGCACAGCAGATGTATATTAATGTTCTGAGACAGCCAAATCATCCGACAAAGAGAATCCTGAAGCCCATTAGAGAGAGAGGTCGATTAGGACGCCGTTCGACACGACGCTCCTCGTAAAGTTGATGTACAAAGATGGGCCGACTCCAGCATGGAAAGGCTTCTGTCTTCTGCGTGAGGAGCACACCCAGTTTGTTCGAGGATATCTAACGAAGGCGGCTGTGAACCCTATCTTGGGAACAGTGCCGCACTGGGTTTGCAGAGAGTCCGAGTCTCAACTCGGCAGACGAGCCAGATGTGCCTCTTGCATCGCTGAGCTGTGGTCGCTCTATTCTGCTCGTTTTACGTCAAGCAAAGATCGACAGCAGCCGACCAGACGCATGTACCTGGACTGTGGTGCTCCCGGACACGACACGGCGCACTTTATTCATGTGCCCGAAAGAGACCTACCTCACTTCAACTACAGCATTGGACCTTTGGATGGAATCCTGTGAAGGCCGCACAGTTCCACTCAACCTATGACAAAAAACCACTTTGAGGCTGCAGAAGAAGAAGAAGAACTTAATGGGAAAACTGAGAAAAACGCTCACCTATTTTTCTTCGTTTGTTTACAATTACATAGCCATACAGTAGTGTTCCCTTCACTGGGAATGAACCGAACTGGCTTTAGTTTCAGGTTTGGGATACGAATGGAGTTATGTAATGATCCATCACAGAGCAGCTGAAATATCACTAATACATGCGCATCGCAATGTTTTCAACCAACACCATTTGTTTCTTTCCCTCTGACGTTTCAATCCTCAATGTGACTGATATGTCGGCTGATATTTTTCGTTTGTTTACAATTACATAGCCATACAGTAGTATCACTGAGAATGAACCTCTATACTCAGCAAAATCTAGTACAAGCAATCCGAAGATGTTAGTCAAAGAGACCGGCGCTTTTCTTTTGACTAATATCGTGGATTAACTAGAGAACAAGAAGACAAATTCTGTAATAAACAAACTGGAGAAAGTTCCAAAAATAGTTTCCCCAAAAAAAAACTGATGATAAGAATTCATGGATTTATTTGACGATCAGAATCCCATCCTCCAGCAGATAGAAATACCCTATTCGGCCTACAATCACCTGCTCATCAGAAGGGAAATTAACGATTTGCTACTATTTCATAACGTTTTATACAACAACGAAGTCGGTCTCAGATCTGGAAAACATCTCCTGACAATGAGGGTGTTAAGCACAAGAGGAGGCTCCATTAAGTTACATCGCTATGCCTCAAGGCTTAACTGCAGACGCTATTATTTTATTAACAGAACAACACCCAGAATTTGAACAATTCAGCAGAAGTAATATCATCCCTATAAACTATAATCCCTTTGGAAACACTTCTCCGCAAAAAAACTCGAGCCTATAGGTGCTTGCACGTTCACCAATTTCCTGGAATAGTCATCAACACACTACATTGCACTGCCGCCTTGAGTACAATACTGTACCGGCGGTCTGCTAATGAAAAAGGTGATTGTGCACTCCAGTACCACAAGCACTAGAATAAAGCTTCTACTTTCGTTCTCGGGGCCAAATTCTGGTCCGCAATCTTTGACTACTGTTGCTGTGCATCACGTGACACTGAGAGAGAAGGTGAATCGTGCCGGGACCAAGTGGTCCCAGCACGATTATCATCCTGTTTCATGATGCAACAGCCGTTATCCACAAATGCGGACCGGAATTTGTGTCTCCGCGAGAACGATTTAGTATGCTAAATGTATGCATGCTCAGAATCAATGACCAGTTATTGGTGCTAGTCCAGCATTCTTAGGACAGGAAACTACGTTGGAATACAGCGAGTTTTTCACAAACGGATTTTTGATCAACAATGGAGTGTTGCTGGTTGCGACACCATTGGCGGAGAGAAAGATCGGCACTCGGAAAACGAGGGAAGAAGTGCTGTCGGGATCAGGAGGTGTAGCGGAAAAATTCCTTTTCGGTAAATTCCTTTATTAGGCACTTTTTACCGGAAAATTTTTTTCGGTAACATACGGGAAAAACGGTAATTTCTGGTGAGAGTTTCTGGATCTCGATTTCTTTTTACATTCTGTAAAACCAAACAATTTTTTAAAGAACCTTCTATGCAAGGACGAATGTTGTGCCACATATTTGATATGTTAAACCCATTGACCACTGACTCCGAGCAAACGGAATGCCAACATACTACAAGAACTGACACATCCCGGGAAATGCCTGATACTTAATAATCCTCGGCTTTTTAGGACGGGGTTCTGCTGTGAAAATTAATTGAACTTTGCCTTATAGGTGAACCACACTTTGATAAATCTTCTGGACAACAGTATCGGGGAAAACCAGTAGGGAAACAGATGAGAATAATATGAAACGCCACAATTTTGAAAGTGATAGATCTCACAGCTCTCTCCCAGAAACACGATCTGTCTTTTCCACCCAAATCCTCTCATTTGAAAATGCAACTAGCATTCACGGAAACGCACCATTTTATCGGAGGAGTTAATAGTTTTAAAGAGGTGGAATTCCAGAACTGACAGGACGTTGTTAGTTGTTTCGATGCCTTTGCAGCAATCTTTTCTATATTTTTACTACATTAAGAATCAGATCTATAGGCTATGAAACAGCAAAATTCACATGGTTCCTACGCGATGTTGGTGCGGAGCGGAGGTTAGAGACACAGCGAGAGAGCGGGGGCAGACGGATGGCTGAGACGTCGCACGCCGCCTGGCTCGCGTCTCGAAATGATGTGAATTACGACGTTTTTATAGAGGGTAGCCCTCCTTTCAGAAAAAAAACTCAGGAGTCTTCTCTATCGCGGTCTTGCCTTTAAACCGGGATGAGGAGAATATTTCTCCCGCTTCTCTTCTATTCATGAAAGAATGATGTTTTTGGGTTGGAATGGATTTGACTCTGATTCATACCTTTTAAACGTACCGATAGGCGATGAGGAGTATGACTTAGCATGAATGAAGGTACCAAGATCTATTTTTGAACAGACAAACGTTAGAACATTAAAAGGTAAATGAAAAGTCTCCTAAAAGAAAACATGGAAATCAGTAGTGTGAAATTGCTCACAAAGGTTGTTACTGTGAGTCGTAGTAGGGTCTATTTATGCAATTCAGCAGAAAAATGGGTCTAGTATCCCTAGAAAAAGTTACTCAAGTTTGATCGGTTAGAATTTCAGCCATAAATTTCGATATTAAGTCGGCAAATCAAAATTTACCGAAAAATACCGGTAAATACGGAGAATCGGTAAGGCCTATGGTATACTTTGTCGCTGTACAATGAGCGACAGGCATGCAATCTAACACAAATCGTGGCAGGGACCCGCATCAGAGCAACGGCAACGGTCGTCGTAGGAACAGATGTCGCGTGTGGGTCGCAGCGACGTGTCGCGGAGGGCTGGGACATACTGCAACTGTCCCTACCGATTGTCGCTAAGCCGCTGTGCAGTGCACTGCGACAGCGACAGATTTGAAGTTGACGGGGAGGCGGTTGTCGCTGTCGCTATGCGGAGCGACGCGATCGTGTGTCGCAAAAGTATACCATACCCATAAATGGGTGAACTGCACACCCCCTGGGTCGGGTTCTCCTCATCGCCTCCCTGTTTCCGGAGGATGTTCTCCAGTTGCATCGAGGAAAAATCAGTCGTCGTTCTCGTGCATCTTCCCTAATCAATGTCTGGTGATGCGCGCTTCGCGTTCACTCACACTCCTCAGACCTTGGTGGGGATGTTCCCGAGAACAACGGCAGAACTTCCTCAGAAACAACTGGAGTGTATGTCCCACGAATCAATGGGAAGGCGGGATGGTCCTCCAGTCAGCAGGCCTTCCTTTGTTCCTCTTTTCCCGATCGCCGGTCTTTCCCATGCTCGTAGTTGTATTCTTGAGCAGTAGACCGGAGAATTTTCTAGCTTTATTCGGCTAACGTTTCGGCAATCCACGCGCCTTCTTCAGGAGCTCTTTAGTGTGCAGACTGGAAGCCTCGCCAGACACCCTCAGATGGTCTTAGATGGCGGGTGTTTCCCATGCTGTCGCAACCCTAACACCCATTGTTCATTAACCCATTCACGACCGCGTGTCCCACCGGTGGGACACGCGTTGACTACCACTTCGGACCGCGTGTCCCACCGGTGGGACACTGTTTTTGAAAATCGATTTCTCCATCTCATGAAGGATTTTCTCAACCTACTTATGGTCAATGTATTTACCTATTCTAGAGTCGACTATGAACTTCGTGGTCCGCTGGCAGCTTCACCACAACAATATATCTGACCCTTCGAATGCAGCAAGGTCGAAAACCGCAATTATGAGTACAGATCGCATTTTTTACAATCACTTAATGGAGTTTAATGGCTGATTAATATAACAGAAATAAGATTACTGATACTGTCTCCATTCCCGAGTAGAGAATCGGCTTTTCTTTCGACCGTATTTTGTTCACAGAAATTATTTTATGCAAAGAGCACCAATGTTGAGATCATTATGACCTTTTTTGAAAGTCCTGCTTGGTTACGGTTGGTGTACCATCGTAGGCTGGGACTCCAAATTCGGTGGAAACTACCGTGGATAGGAGCGGACGAGAAAAATGGGGACGTGCCAGAGCAGAAAACTTATAAAACGGTTATTACACTAATTACCCCTAGTCAATTTGTAATAATAGAACTATTTTATACGTCTGAATGCCAAAAACACATGTGCTTTTCACAAAAAATCTCTTCCTAGAAGGCGCAGAACCGGAGGGTTGAGGGGGTGGCCGAGAAAAAAATGGCGAAGATCTAAAAAAAAAGGATTTCCATCAGCATTACCAGTCAATATGAAAATTGAGGAGTATTTTCTACGTCTAGATGTCGAAAAGAATGCTGAAATTGTTTACTACAAAAAAAAACTCGCTTCGGAATGCGATAGACCGCAAGAGAAAGGGAGTAGCTAAAGCAAAATTAATGCAATTATGAAAAAATATCATTTCACTAAGCATTTCCTGTTAATTGAAGAACAGAGGAATGTCTATCATGGTAATTTACGATTATTAGTGTTTCAAACCGCTAGATTCAACGAACTCACGTGATTTTGTGAATGGTCTTATCTACACAGTTGAAAATTTAGGAGGCCATTTCTCTGGAAGGAAAGAGTTATGGAAGCTGAGACTTTGGCATCATGATTTTGACGTCGACAGTCGTACGATAAACAAAAAAAACGAAACTCGATTTTTTGGTGGCGTGCCATTCGAGTAAAAGTGGCCCACCGGTGGGACACTGCATACGGTGACGCAATATTGCACGCGGTCCGAACGTGCAGCCACCCAAAATTAGGCGTGGTCGTGAATGGGTTAATTGATCAAAAATCGGCTTGCCAAAACTCGTTGTTTTCAACAGTTTCCTGTTCTTGGAAAACTAGAATAAAACCAAAAAAACTCTGGCGTACGTTACAGAGAAGCTTGTCCCCCCCCCCGAAATCCGGACAGAGATACCTTACCCAGTCCTTGAGTGACAAATCTGCGCCATCAACTGGCGAAGTGCAAGACCACCTCGAGAGCAGCCAGTTTGCATCACAACATACGCTGTGGCTTTGTTTTCTCGTCCATTATGCTCAGAAGGAGGCTATGGGGACAACCGTGAAGCGAGCTTCCCTTGTTCTCCCCGAGTAGAAGGTTTCGAACGTCATTCGCTGTGTATAATTCGAGGGTAGAGGAGCGAGACGTCCCCCCGAGAAGGGACGTCCTGTCCCTCTCCCCTCGAACGAATGATGACGACCAAATCAGGTCTATTGTCCTCGGGAACTTCCCCACAAATATCTGAGTCTATCCTCACAGCGAGGAATCTCTCGAAAAATATGTGGATGAGGCAGAGTCTAGCGGGCCACTGTGTAGGACCTCAAAGGAGCTACGATCCCCTTTCCTGGGTGACTAATTTTTTTCACTTTTTTTAGGCACTGCCCCAAATTTTCGTATTTGGACCGAAATTCCTACGATTCCCACCAGAAATGTTTATTTTTGGGCTACATTTTCGAAACATCCCTTAGCACCCCTTGAGAAATTGCTTACGCAACCCTGCTTACACATCGGGATGAAAGTCCAAGAAGGAAAACAAGTTGGATAAGCTAACCTGATTCCCGCTGTATCCACAGCTACACCAAGCGTAAACCTTATCTTTCTTCATATGAACCTGCAAGAAACAGATGTCAAATGATACAACAGTTTGAGTGCAGAGAATAATTTAGAATTGAAAACCATCACCTTGAACGGTAACTTCGAGTGTATTTTCCCAGTTCCTGGAAGCAGATGATTGGAACCTTGTAAGCCATGGGATTCGCCGGGTTTTCTGTCTTGCAGCTACAAATCAACATCAGAACTATGACAGAACTTGATGCAGATAATAGAGTTGCAACAGACATACCAAATGGTACTTTAACGCATTCGGCTCTGTTCCGACAAAATGGAGTCCTTTCCTGTAAAGGCGGTTAGGCCCAAAGCCGGTCTTCTGACTGAAACTAGCGACAGAGATAGCTGTCCTAACCACACACGTTTGCTGGACCATCACAGGCAATCAACCTGAAATCATAGTAATTGTCAACTTCATAAACGCTAAACGTTTTATTAAACTTATATATGCACAAACGGTCACGCAGATCGACGTAGCATTAGTTCATCTAATGCGAGAACGGGCGGCTCCTGGATAGCACCGGCTCTGCACTCCGGGAGTAACCAGACCACAAACTTTGCTTCTACATTCGCAAACATGATAAAACCGGCCCGGAATCGGATATGCTCTCCCAAGACGCCCGGAGATGCCGCTACCGAGGAGGGAAGAGGAACTGGGGTGCGTTCCAAGAACGTTCCCACGACGCTGTGGGAGGAAAAACAACCTCCCTATGAACAAATTTGCCTTCCATTGATGCGAAATATAAATGACAATTGCTCCCGCGTGGCCGTGGCTACGATTCCATGGACGCTTTTTGCCATGGGAATGTTCTTGGAACGCACCCCTGGACGGGGCGTCATCGGAAAATCCCAAACCCAACGTGAACAATGTCTGTACATCTGCTCTTACAACTGTCGAGCGGCTGCATCCGACATAGATATATCTTGAGACAAGATGTCATTCGAATTGTAGAAAGAAAAATTTCCTCTGCAAAAAAAAAATCATATTTTGTCCCCTTCTCACTTCTGCCATTGTTATGCATCTTTTTTTTACTTTAACAAAGAATCTCATTCACATACGTGTATATGTATGTTTCTTTATTTCCACAATAAAGTCGTTGAATGAAAAAAAAATGAATGAATGATATCAGAACTCTCCTCCGTCAGTCCAGAAGAGTCAAGTACGATGTCATTTGCTTGCAGGAAACGAAAGCAAAAGAAGCGTATACGAGAAAGACCGATCAAGGAGAATTACTGGTGATGGGACAGAAAGTGGCCGCCAAGAATATCGGAGGAGTTGGCTTCCTTGTGCATCCTGCAGTTCACCCGATTGTTCATTCTCACGAAGTTCTGAGTCCCCGTATAGCTGCGCTGCGACTGAAGATCACGCAGAAGACCGTTATCTCGATCGTGAACTGCTATGCCCCTACAGATGTAGCCGAGGAGGAAGAAAAGGACGCTTTCTATTCAGAGCTAGAAATGGCTGTGAGGCAGGAGAAGAGCTACTACAAGTACCATACATCTGTGGTGACTTCAACGCGATCGTGGGCAACTCAAGTGACGACACGTGGAGACTAGGTCAACATGGAGACGGAGTCAGAAATAACAATGGTTTCCGTATGCTGGATCTGATGTCCTCATGCAATTTGTTTCATAGGAACTCCCTTTTCGAAAAGAAAATCGCCGCGAAAACAATGGCAGGGTTCTTGCAGACGTGTTCTGTGTATTGAGAATGACACAGCTTGCCTTAAACTTCTCCCAGGCAGGGATTTACAGAAAATTTTAAGTAGATTCATAAATATGCTTACGCCTGTGACCCGAAATCGACACAAGCCTCTCTAACACATCGGTCAACGCTACATGGTTACGGTAACGCGGCGTGTTGCAGCGGAGTGTACAGAGGTGTACGGACGTCGCGCGCGGCGTTGCGGCTAGTCGCTCGGAGCTATCATTGGATTCGCTAGTGTTCCGGCCCTTTACTACTCCCTGACGCATTGGTGGGGAGGTTCCCATGAAGAATATACCTGCTTAGTTCGTTATCAGTCGGTTGGGAGGAGAACGGAGGGGATTTCCGAACATTTCTCCATGATTGGCGGGGGTAAAATTTCAAATGATGCTTCTCAGCTGTCATGAAACAATTGGTATCCAGAATGTATTTACTTCTGACGACTTTTTCAATCCTAATGTATTGTTGCTGTCGCATTGAAAGTGGTGCTGTACGCATGAACGTTCAAGGTTTGGATGGCGTATCAGTTGTTATAATAACGGTTTTCCTAGAAGCAAGGTCTGTTTAGAACTTTTACGTATAATATTCATCACGTTGCTACGTTACCTTCAGCAAAAACTCTGTTTGAAGCCACAAATCGGGGACTAGAACAGGAAGCACTGTTTCTACGAAGGTTGCCGAAAATAGGCTGACGTAATCACATGAATAGCCTTGCTTTATCCCATCTGAACCACAACAGCGACAAAGACATTGCAAATGCTAGCAAATGTAGTTCTATTCAACGTAATCGTACGCTTTTCTCATGAAATACGCATGAAATAATCGATGCGGGAAACGTGCTGTAATAACTGAGCGGCCCATACACCTTTGTACACTCTGGTGCGTCTTCGGTCACTTACCACCCCACGACGGCGCGGCAGCCTCCGTCTCGCGCGATGGGTGCTGCGTCAGAGAAAGAGAGTCAGCGCGCAGAGACGGAGTGCAGCCGGCAGCTCGGCTGCCGAACGAGCCCGCCGCCAGCAGCTGGTCGGCGTTATGGGTGCGAACGATTCTTCAGAGAGTTTGGTGGATGATTTCGTAAATGGTGTGACTTTCACGTGATTGGCTGACATCAGTTGCTCTCATCGATTGGTCAACGTAGTTACCGGCAACTCGCATCATTTCTCAAAAAAAATCTCGAACAATTTTGAGGCTGAGCTCCACAAAGTTCTGCAAAAGGGTGTCGCTTTTTGAACACCATTTGTTTTGCAAAAGAGCGAAAATAAAACTCCAAAAGTTCCAAGCGAGTGCGACCTTGACGACTTGGGACGACGACTTTGCTACAACTTTATGTAGATAGGTTGAATAGCTCTTGCTCATCTGCATTTCGTAGTTTTGATCCCAAGGGATGCTCGTGATACTCTTTGCTAGTTACGAGTTTACCGCGTTTCCTGGCAAGTATTTTAGATAAGTTCTCTTTTTATAGTACGACTTGAGAAAAATTCTTTTTTCGTAACTCGAAGATTAAAATATTCAACTTGATCCATGCATTTAATCAGTGATACGGTCGTTTTGATTGAGTAAGGTGACCATATCTTATTTGAGCACTCATTCATTCCATGAACCTAAAACTTATATCGTTAATGGAAGCTAGGCCTCCGCAGTAGAAAATTAAGCACTCCGATTGTAAGTAAATTAGTACTCAGGTTTATAGTAAAAATTATATAATACTAGGTACGAATTGTTTGCCTATTATCTCAAACAACTAGCAACTCTGTGGCTCTTTACTGAAAGATACTTAGAGATTTAATTGTTTGAATCTTCTTTGAATATACAGTTTTTATGCTTATTTATTTAATGAAATATATAATTAGAGGGAAAATCAAGAAAAGGGAGAATAAAATAAAAATAATGGGAACGAAAAGAAAAAGAACGAGCAGGAAAGAGAGGAAGAAGAGGATGAAGAAGAAAGTTGAAGGAAGAAAAGAAAAAGCGAAAAAAGATGAGTATGGATAACAACAAACCAAATCAGAAAGAAAAGGAAAATATGAATAGGTTGAAGAAAAGGAGAAGTAGCGGAAAAGAAGATGTTGAAGAAAATGAATAAGAACAAGAAAGCCAAGGGAAAATATAGAGAAAAGAAGGAAGAGAAAAGGAAAGATGAAGGAGAAGTGATTGAAGAAACCGATGACGGTGTTACAACAAAAAGTTGGGTAAAAATAAAAAAAAGTCTAGTATTTAGGTGTAAATACAAATCAGTAAACATAGTAAATGGTGATCGCGATCTACCTCACTGGATTGACACAAGATAAGAACACGGAAAACATTCAAGTTCAACCAAAGTTTCACGACACGTGACTGCCTTCTTAAATCCCTCTTCTTGTACTTAAATCTTATACAGCATTCTGCTTCCTTTCAATTCTTGTTTTTCTTCTTTTTCCTGTAATCAATTTCTTCTTATTATTCTTTCTCTTCTTCTTCCTTACTTCTTTTTTCCTTTCTTTTAACCTTCCTTTCTTACTTACTTACTTACTTTTTATCATTCTTTCTTTCTTTCTATCATTTTTCCTTTCTTTCTTTCTTTTTATCATTCTTTCTTTCTTTGCTTTCTTTCTTTCCTTCTTTCTTTCTTTCTTTTCTTTCTTTCTTTCTTTCTCTCTTCCTTCCTTCCTTCCTTGCTTGCTTCCTTCCTTCCTTCCTCCCATCCTTCCTTCCATCATTCATTCCTAGTGTTCTTTTCTCCACTTTCATCTTCTTCTTTTCTCTTTCTGCTCTGCTACGTCGAAGTCTTTTTTCTCCTTCGTCTTCCTCTTCTCTTACATCTTCTCTCCATATTGTTTTCTTCCATCACTTTTTTCTTTGTCTTCACCTCTTTTTTTGCTTTCTTCGTCATTTCTCTTCAATTTTTCGTTTTTCCTCTTTTCCTACTAATATTCTTTCTCTAATGCTTCTTTTTTTTGCCTTCAACTTCTTCATCATGTCTGATCCCTTTGCCTCTCTCTCTCTCTTTGATTTTCCGTCTCAAATGTTCTCTTTTTGTTTTTCGACTTTTTCCTACAACTTCTTCATTTTCCCTTTATTCCTCCGTTGTTGACTCTGGACGTTACAGTCGTTCTCGGAGCCAAATTCCGGTCCGCTTTTGCAGACAACGTCTGTTCCATTACACAACAGAATGATGATCGTGCTGGGAGGATCAGGAAGGATAAGAACAACAGAAAAAAAAGAAAGACGATGAAACGGATTAACAAAAAGAAGAAGTAGTAGAGAAAGAAGAGCAGCAATGAGGAGAACGACATAGAGGACTAGAAAAAAGGGAGAGGATGAGGAGTTGAAGGAAAACAAGTGGATAAAAGATGTGTAGGAAAGAGAGAAGGAGCAAAAAAGAGAATTGAGAGATGAGTGAAGCAACGATGGGGTAAATATAAAGGAAAAAGGAGGGATGGAATAAAAAAGATGAGGATGAAATAAGATTAAGAGGAGGGAGGACAAGAGAAGAAGGGAATAGTGAAACTAGAAGAAGTAGAAGTTGAAGAAGATGCGTAATTCAAAAAAGAACGATGACAAGAGAAAAGGAAGAAAGAGGAAGTGACAAGGAAAACAAAAAGCAAAGCAAACAGAAGTTACCAAGTCATGTTGAAGAGAAAAGAAGTGAATGACAAGGTGTCATGGAAGTTTTATTGAACTCAAATGTCCATTAGGTTCGTACTTATCTTGTTTCAATAGTCGAATTCAATACTGTCCACTATTCTTTGTGCATGTTTAATAAAAAAAATGAGCTTATTAAATTTGCTCAAGCTTGTCAAAGATTGCTGGTGATGCAGTTTTTAACAAAGCTTCGAGATGGTTTGAAAATATTTTCGAATGCACATTTTAGCATTTTGATGGATACACGTCTTTCCTCTTCAAATTATTATTATCTTTGTTATTTCCAAGCATTTTTCAAAGTAAAGGCATTCTGTTTGTTATACCATTACCTTCAACATCTCGTCGTGTTCCATAATTTCCGTAAATAGCATTATGAAAAGTACAAATCAACTTCTTGTGTGGTTTTGTCCCCCGTTAAAGAAGGAAATGGAGCGGCAATGCCTACTTGATTTGCTGTGCAACGATGAAATTTTGAAAAACTGCATTCCTGACTCGAATAAACAGTTTGTAGAATAAAAAGCACACAACTGGATGCCCTAATCTTGTGTTTTAATAGGAGGAAAATAGCTAGGTGGCTGTCGGCCTCCTCTGTAAATGGCCACGGTACAATCCTTCCGGCAGTATCCTTGAAACCGTACCTTAAACCGCCGGATTTCAATTAAGGAAAAGCATTTTTAAACCATAGTGTCTGGATAACCATGGCAGAAGAGCATTTATTTTTGAACCAGTTGAAGTTTGATGGGAAATCTGAAATAATTTCTCTAATTTCACCTCGGACAATCCCGGATAAAGTGAGATTTTCAAATGCTCAACAATATTATTACAAAATGGGTATCGCACGATTGCTACCACGGGTCTCAATTAAAAGCCCAAAAAACTAATGTTGAAAAGAGGAATATCTTTTCGGGGAGTTTTTGATAGTGTATTTGGGAGACCTGTCTCTTGAACAGCTTTTTTTCAAAAATGATTCTTCTTTTTCCCAATAAAACTTTCAGTTTCCTCTGTTTATCGCGACAAAACACTTTTCTCACAACCAAGTAGAGAAAACAAGACATTGACTACGATGAAATTCAAAAACAACAAAGAGCGTGTAAGTTCGAAGTTCTTCTTTATACTTACTGCTTTATTTACTATCCGTTTTGTGATTCTCTTCTAATATGTGTTTCCCTTCTAAATCCCTCCATAACTCATCACGTGTCATTTGACCACTTTTCAATTCCAGCTATCGTGAGAGCCTCCCCCTGTACGGTATGACGAAATAGAGCCGCCGTCGCCCGCAGCTGGCAGCCGTCCACTCTGTCTGCGAAGAGACACGAGACGACGAGGGTGCCAGCCGCGCTCGATACCGTTTCGCAGCAGCTGCCGCTCGGTCGGGTGGTAAGTGCCCCGTAATCACTCTGGTGCAACATGCCAAGCTACCGTAACCACGAAGCGTTGACCGGTGTGTTAGAGAGGCTTGTCGAAATCGACCGAAAATTCACTTAGAAAAGAGTTTTCAGACGCTGAACACAACTTTGGAATCACTTTTTTTTGCTAAATTGGAACAGATTCTATTGAGCATGAGTACTTTGAGCTCGTTAACCTGTATTTTGGTCTATATCGCAGCCTTATGCGTGTGCTATATTCGTTTCCATGAAATCCGAGTAACTATTAAATTGCTGACAAAGCAAAAAGGGACACAACCAGCCACATTCGCTGTCGGAGGTGATTTTCTGGAACATTCGCATCGCTCTCTTGGCTTGTTGCCAATGGAGAAAAGGTCCCGCCACGATTGTCTGTAACGGTGGACGGTGACGCCCGTAAAAGTCCTAGCTTCAACGTCTTGTGAAGCCGTTATCTCCCTATCTTCGGAGATTACGTCGGAACTCGTCCGCGCGGCGCTGTCCGATTTCGTCCGCGGCGAGCCGTCCGAACTCGTCCGCCGTGGTCCTCGATAAAATTGAGGCTACAATCGGTGGCTTTTCCAAGTAACCGACCGTGTTGTGAGGGTTACCGCCGTTATTACTTGATAAATGATGGAAAAGAAATTTGCGGGAAATATCTTCTGATTGTTTTATCTTTCAACATATCCTTTGCGGGATTCAATATATTTTTTGTCTGAACACTTAAAAGGTGTGTACTTCTACACTGTGTTTGCGCTCAAAATAATTTCTGTCAGTCGATTCCTGCCTTTGAACGACGGTGTTTGATGTTGGTCTGAACTCAAATTTTCATTCAAACATGACGGTAACACAGCATTAAAATGCAACTAAAAATGAAATAGTCTGACAAAGTTCTCAATAGTACATTGGTTCATTTATGAGGTGAGGAAACGGCATGTAATGAAGTGATTGCGCTAAATTTTCTGATATTAGGTAAATACATGGGCTGCTTATACAACGATTCCGAGGTTTCTGTTTTATGGTGATTCTTACAGTAGATTCCTATCCTTCGTTTTTCTATGTTTTCTGAAGGATCATTACGAGGCAGCTCGCCGGTTCCCGCACTCTTCCTTTTGAAAATATGTGTCATTCGATACTGGACTCAATTCATTTATCAAAACCGATTGTATACAATATCGAGGAGTTCACTGATTTTGAAGCGGTTTTGATTGAGTTGGTATTTTTTCTTGAGCTGACAGTCATAAAAACATCGCATCTACTATTTAGGTCTATATGTGTCCAGATAAGATTCCACTAGAAGTCCACTATTGCAAACGGAAACATTCTGCCAGTTTCATGCTCCGGTAGAGATACATTAACTAAACCAGGTGCAATTACAAAGAAACATACTATTTTGAAGATCTCCTTAATTACTAATGCCTTCCCAAAAGCTGGTATTTCCCGATACATTATCTACCAGTGATAAGTCAGTGTTCATATCTGGTGCTCGAGCACCTTCCCTTGATGTCAATGTATTTCGGCGATTTGCGTGCCGGACGAGTTCGGACATCGCGCCGCGGACGAGATCGGACGGCGCTGGCCGGACGAGTTCCGACGCGACCATCTTCGGAGTGGAGCGGTTATCTCTACGAAGCAAGCACTCGGCTTCCTGGTTCAGTATACCAGGATACCATAACAGCGTCACGGATTCCTAAAAATATGATACGAAGGACCTTACGGGCGATTTCAATTGACCAGATATATCGTGGGAACAGCTTGTTCCTACAGCTACCAACCCGAGTAGTAAGCAATTTTTTAGATGTGTGCGCGTCGCATAATCTTACCCAGGCTAACGTTATGGCTACACGAGGTAGTAATATTTTGGATCTATTACTGTCCAATGAGGATGGGTTGATTGTAAAAGTGGATACTCTGGCCCCTTTGGGCACTAGTGACCATGCCTCTATAGTATTTGAGCTGAACGTGCATATCGACGTATCTGATACCAAAATTTACAATAGAGTATACAGTAAAGCGGATTTTGCGTGTATAAACGAATACCTGGGTAGTGTTGATTGGTATGGCTCACTGAGTACTGTGGATACTGTGGAAGCTAAATATGAACTGTTTCTTTCCATTCTTGACCACACCATTGACCTATTTGTTCCGATTAGCCTGGTGTCCACGAAGAAGGCGTTTCTCCCAGAGCACTTGAAAAATCTTTCTCACAGGAAATCTCAAGCTTGGAACATGGCAAATGGTAGTAATAGGGCCGATGATTGGTGCGAGTATAAAAGAGTTACTGCATTATTTGAAAAACGTTTGAAGAAGTATAATAGCAATAAGGAAAGGAAGGTTATCAAATCTAAAAATAAAAACTTATTCTATAGGCTACTTAATTCGAGGCTCAAGAGTAAATCTGAGGTTGGATGTCTTGTGAGAGAAGATGGTTCCAGTGCAGTCGAGGACGGCCATAAAGTTCAAGTTTTGGCAAATGCGTTTAGGAAGGCTTTCCTTGAGGATACTGACCTGGAGGAACTTGTTAGTCCTTCTCTTTTTCCTGTCATGCCTGACTCTGTATGGGTTCACCCGGGGAATTGTCAGAGCTACTAGCCAAAATGGCCTATTTCGTTTTCTGATACGCCTGATCACATGCCATTATGTTTCATTAAAAAGGTGATTGATATCATAGTTAGCCCACTTGCACATATTTTCAACCTGAGTTTTATGCGTGGAGATGTTCCGAATAGATGGCGTACATCCTTTGTTACTCCTATACCAAAGAAGAAGCCATTTTCTGATCCCAACAATTACCGTCCCATCACTATTACGTCTATCTTTGCAAGGCTTTTCGAAAAAGTAATAAAAAAAAAAGAATTATGGCTCATCTAGAGGAGCACTCCATCATTTCGGAACACCAACATGGTTTTCAAAAGGGTAAATCGACAATTTCGGCTATGCTGGAGTCACTTGATGATTGGACGCGTGCGCTGGACAAAGATATAGGTGTGGATGTTATTTACCTTGATTTTTCCAAGGCATTTGACAGAGTTTCTCATCGCAAATTAGTAAACAAACTGGAAATAGTGGGTATCCATCCACGTATAGTGGCTTGGATTCGTGCTTTTCTCACTGGTAGAACTTTCAGGGTCAGGCTTAATAGTACGTTCTCCTCTCCCTTTGCAGTCCTTAGTGGTGTTCCCCAGGGGGGAGTGCTTTCACCAATTCTCTTTAATATCTATACGTATGAACTTCCCTCGATCATATCCTTGAACAACGTCGGCTGTTCGGCATTCGCTGATGACTTTAAGTTGTATAAACCTATTTTGACAATGGAGGATTCGGAGTGTTTGCAAAAAGCTCTCAATGATGTAGCCAAATGGTCGAATGAATGGAAATTGCCGCTTTCCAGCGAAAAGACTAAAGTGATGAAGCTTGGTAAGAGGCGAGTTAGTGGCTTCTATACTATCGACGGTTTGCAGTTGAGCGAGGTCAGCGAGATTAAGGACCTTGGTTTTCTTATCAAGGACGATCTTAATTTCGATGATCACTGCCTCCAGGTTGCGTCCACGGCTAATGGGATGATGCACTGCGCGTTTCGAGCACTATCAACTACTAATGCAAACGTGCTGACCGAGGTGTATAAAACGTACGTACGTCCACTAATGGAGTATGGTACGGTAGTTTTTAATCCATACAAAAAAGGATCCATCGACGCGCTTGAGAAAGTCCAGAATACTTTCACACGTAGAGTTTACTTCCGGACATCGTGGTTTCAGACGAATCGCAACGTGTGTCATGTCACCAGAAACGCCAAACTGGGCCTAACCACTCTAGAGCGCAGGAGAAGAACGTTTGATATGATATTGATGCATAAGATCATTCATGGGAGTGCTGGTATCAAGGCTAGCCGGCTGTTCAACCTTAGACCATCAACCACTAGGGGAGCACCGGTGAAATTGGGCCTCATTGGGGCCAGGCGGAACGTACGACAGCACTTCTTTGTCAATAGAGCGGGGTCTGAATTCAATAAACTATTTCGGTCAGGTTTGATAATGGGGAAACTAAGTGAATTCAAAAAGACACTTGAGTGTTATCTGTTGTCCCAGGAGTAATGTTTGTAAGATCTCTTTTCTTGATGGTGCCGATGTATGCCTAATAGTCAGTTGATCCATTTGTTTATTGTTGTTCGACTGATTTTAGTGCTTTTATTATTCTGTTGTTGTCTTTGACATGGTTCTACCGTGTAATAAATCAAATCAATTTAACCACAAAGTATATTGCTAATAATATAATATTTGACCATAAAAGCGAGAAGCCGTGAAATATATGACTGATGTAACCATTGCGGACGATGTGTGTTTTTGTCGTAACAAAAGTGCGACGGGCAACTCTTCCTTGTGATAGTTTCATAGCATCGAGTGATCCTGAATTTCCTTATTCTTTACTCCGGATTTGGCAGAAATGATACAGATTCTAGTCTGGCTATCAAATCAATAATTCTCAAAGGTTGGACTGTGCCAACAAGGTGTGTAAAAAATAGGTGTGGGTACGAGTTGTCCGACAACCGCCGTGACAAGGCGTTGACGCAACATTTCCGGATGCCCATTATTCGTCCCAGCCTACTGCGCACTGCGCCTGCGTCGCGTGTCGACATATCTCACTGGGGCGCGACAGCAGCTCCCCACATCTGACTCGAGGAGCCTTGAATTATGGTTAAAGTGTGAGGGCTTTCAACCCAAGCAATTCTAGCAATCGATTTGGGGTCTAACAGGAACTAGACAAATTTGTTATGCCGGTTTGGATTTGTTTCATTTTACTTAGCGCTGACGATGGTTTTAGAAATACATCCATATCTTAAAGACACATTTTAGTTACCAGAACTCTGGAGCCATGTCTCAATTGGGGGAAATCTCGATTAGCTGTGCACTTCTGCACAGTGCTATATGTATGAGACTCTTATGACTCTTCTCAAGTTGATGTTCGCCATGTATAAATTAGCGTATTCGATCCAAAAAAGCTCGAGTCTTTGTGGAGGCTTACGCCATGCAGAACCTTTTGAAGGAACTCATTAGGAAATGACAACGTTGTACTGGTCGGCAACGCCGTTTTCAAATAACAGTATTGTTCCTCCGATGACATTTTCAAATCCATCTTAGAGAATGCTGAAGGCTCCTCTGAACCAGTTCATAGGGGTTCTCTCATTTGAGCGCTAAAGTAAGGGTGCACCAACCAAAAAAAAAAATTCTGAACACCCTAAAGATAGCATGATGCCCCCCTTAACTACCTTGTTGCCCAATTGAGAAAACCAGCCACGCCTCATTTTATTGGAAGTTTAGTAACGGGTATGATTTTCGTTGGAAACGGCATTTTTGACCAAATGTGCTTACTTAGTCAGATGAGCGAGTTTATTTAGCTTCCCTTTTTCTTTCGCGTTTCGGTCCTAAGACTCAAAAAAATTCATTTCTTTTCTGACAATTCGATCCGATGTTTGCTTGCTGATTTTTAAAGAATTATAGTATATTTTGGTGGTTGAATACCACACATAACGCGGTCCTTTCCAGCAAACAAAAGCTAAAAATTTGTCATCAGCTCCTCGATGAACCGTATCGGGTAGGGTCGGCCAAATCTCAATCATCGTCTACGATGGACGTATCGAAGCCCACTAATCTTTTTTTTTAAATCAGAAACGGGATTGTTGCATACCAAATAACCCATTATATGTTCGGTCGAAAATAATATTGCGACCACTAGAATTCGAAATGTGAAATATTCTGAATTCCTCTAAAGTATAAAGGAGCAGAACATTCCGAATGTTACCTATAGGAAGTATTGTTTCGAAATTCTGGACATCATCTCCTGACAATCGGTTAAATAGTGTTTGCTCCAGTTTCAAATTTCTTCACTTTCGTCTTTTTAAGTGGTAATTGCTTGTATATATTGTGCCATCTATTTGTTAATTACATACTGCGGATTGTACTCCATGGCAGCATTTCTTCGCTATTCGTTACCTCGTAAACGAAGAGACCGGCTTGGTTGAATACTTAGTTGTTCGTGAGCGCGACCCAATGAGAAATGGCGCGCGCGACGAGTTAACCGCCGCGTTCGGCACGTCTTGCCGCTCGCGCGGCAATTTTCGCCGCGCAGCCAGTGCTAATTGGTGTAACCGTTTTCGAGATTTTCTTTTTTTTTGTAAAGGTGAACACTATCTCGATCGTTTGTCTCATCACGTAAACTCCTCCATACAAGGATTGAAACCCCATGTTTAAAATCGGGGAAGGTTTTTACTCGAAATGGGGTGAGTTCCCGAAGTCGTTTATACTACCGCCGGTGCTATATGAGCGTGGAGAGGAGAGCCACTGTTGTATCGCATTTGGCCACGCCCATTTTTCCGTGCCGCAATGACTCTCCTGATTTTGGCAAGAGAGGGGAACCGCGGGTAAGTGCTTAAATTTAGTGCGGCAGGATGAAATGGACGCGGCCAGGTTCATCGCGCCGTAGTGCCACCGCCCCCGCTCACATAGCACGCCCCTCCGCCGCCGAGCGGCGCGACCAAGTGCGATTCTGTAAGAATTCGTTTATACTTCCGCCGCCGAGCGGTGCGGCAAAGTGCATTCCTGTAGGGGTCATTTATACTCCCGCCGCGGGGCGGCGCGGCACAGTGCAAGACTGCGGTATTGATCACGCGGTGCCGCAAGGTCGATATTATAGGAATGCACTTCGCCGCGGCGGCGGAAGTATAAACGACCCCTTAATAACGATCGTGCGGCGCCGTGTGATCAATACCATAGGACTGCACTGTGCCGCGCCGCCCCACGGCGGGAGTGTAAATTATCTCTAATATTGATCACGCGGCATGGCACGATCGATGTTGTAGGATTGCAAACGACCCCTAATATCGATCGTGCCGCGCAGCGTGATCAATATTACAGAAATAAACTGCCCCGCCGCTCGGCGGCGGAAGTATAAACGGCAAACGTTGCTTTTGAACTCGTCCGCTCAGCAATTTTAGCACACCAAATATTTCTCTCCAACAAGCGGTTGTCCTCTTCCGAAATTCGTTGACGGGCAGCTCATCCCCATGACTCATCATTCACCGCATATCGCCACATTTGGCGTTTCGTCTGGCGTCTCCGCAGCAACCCCCGTCTATCACGCGCGCGTCTGGCGTCTTCTCGACTGCCATTGTCTATCACCTACACTCTGGGTCTCCAGTATACAGGAGGCTCTCTCATCTGTCTTTGGCCATCGTATAAACTGCCAACGGTTTTCCTCAGCCAAAAACCTGGGAATCGCAACCTAATCGGTTTCTTGTTACCTCAAGAAATTGATGAAGCCTTAATTTCGAAGGAGTTTTACCATAAAAGTCTGTATCAAACGATGCGGTGATATTGGAAGTGTGGCGAAGCTGGATTTGGACTAAATATATGTATTAGTAGCTTTGTGATGTTTCAAACATTAGGAGAGGAAACACTGACAGAGCATTTGACAAACATAAGCATCAGAAAAAATCACTTCTACATTTGTAGATACGATTAAGTGTGCAAAGAAGAATTTAGTCTCGAAATTGTTAAAAAAAAAACTTGGAAATACTGCTGTATCAATGTGGCAGGAGAGCAGATAAGCTATCTAAGTATTGCTTACACTCAAATTGACTTTTCCTTAAAGGCAGTGTTCACGATAAAAATCGTTCTTCTGTTTTTCCGCCTAGCTTGAAAACGGCCCCATGCTCAATCCAATGATGTCTCTGAAATAGTACAAGACCTTCTGGGAACGGAGTTATGGTCCCTCAATAATTGAGCTAAGTAAACATGGTGGACGAGTTATCCGAGGCTTGTAACTTCCGTCTTTTGCAGCCGATGTATGCGAGCTCACCTGGGTAAAGAGAGAAGTTGAGAATGAAGGGAAGAACGGGGCTAAATACTGGAAACCATCGCTCATCTCACGATCTCGAGCATTCATTTGTTCACTTCGGTATGCGTGTGTTGCGCTTTTGGGGTTTGCCTTGCGCTCGAATTGGCAACTTCGGGCTCTTTTGGAGCTTTTCCTGGCTCGTTTTCATGCGTTCTTTCGACGTTAACGTTACAGTGTGCCCCTCCCCTACCCATTCCTAGTGGAAAATGAAACGCGTTTTTTACCCTGAACACTGCCTTTAAAGGCAAAGTTCACGGTGATTTCCATTTCCGAGTTTTGCACTCGCAAAACGTTGGCCACTAAATGTTATCAAAATTACGAAGAAACGGCTTGAAATCCACGAAAACGTCTGATTTTAGTGGCATTAGTTTCTGGCCTGGACTAATTGTCCGATTGAATGAATACGCTCACTGCGGTTGTCACCGGTAAAAAACGGGGTTAAACAAAAATGGAAGAGTATTAGGCAAAACAGTGTTAGTTAGGGTCCGAAGGAAAGAACAGAGCAACAGAGAGGTGCGATTTGCAAAAGATGAGTCCACAAAAGATTTCGTTGTCACAACGAACAGTTCCAGTGACAGTAAATAGGTGGAGTGAGGGTAAAGAATTTGGTGCCCTTCTGGAAAGTTTTTCTCGATATCTTCGTCATTTCAGTTCTACCCGGTGACCAAACAATCGGCGCTGTGATTAATTTCAAAATCGATGATTATTTTGAAAACTGCCTTTATTCGTTGAAACAGTTTCTCTGAGGATCATACAGTGCCAGTAAACTCGCAAAGAGATTATGTTTACCCTGATCTTAAGATTTCCATTGCCGCGTCAGTCGAGGAAACAGTATAGAACTTATTTTTCGAACGATTTGGGGAAGATTTTCTTGGAGAAAATCTATACTATTCCTTACACTTCACCATAACAGCGTTGAAAATCTTATGAGGATCACTAATACTTCCACTGACAAATCCACATGCAGCCCTGTTCACTGCCTGTAATAAAATATTTCCATAAAACATCAAAAACGTCTTCTTTCCTGCTATTTTTCCGCGAATGGAACACAGAATTGCATAAAATACTCGAAAAACACTGTAAACCCCCTTATCCATCATCAGTGTGGCGTTCGAGACATCATTTCGACTGAGGAACACTTATGTAGTGTGAATACGTGCTCCAATGCTATAGCGCTACGCAAACGCCGGAGCAATTGACGCAGGCGCCCTCGAACTGTCTCGTCGTCTCGCCCTCTCCGCTCTCGGCTGAATAATGAGTCATGGGGATGAGCTGCCCCGCAACCGTCATGGCAAAGTATAACAGTGATGAGGAGATTTTGACATGATAAGCCCGATAAGCCTCACTTCGACCGGCTCAAAATGAGGGAGCCAGGCTATTGTCTACAGCAATGGAAGTAGGACCTGGTGAGGTTGCGGACTCGTCCTAACATACGGTAGTTTGTTAGTGGTATCACTCATTTTTTTCCGAAACAGCTGTGATAGATCGTTGAGTCTATGTTTTCACCGCTGTCCGCAACCTCACCAGGTCCTTTATTGCTGTAGACTATATATAGTTCAGTTCCGCAATCGCGTTCAGTCCTCATTATCACAATCGTAGAAGCGAAGCGGTTGTTTTTGAAAAAATCAACTAGAATCATTCTCAAAACAACCGCTTCGCTTCTTCGATTGTGATAATGAGACTTTGCGGACTGAACGCGATTGCGGAACTAGATCATATATATTTTCTACACGAAGTCAGATTTTCAATTTGGGTTCTGAGTAGCAGAGCTTGCAAAATCGCGGCCAGACGAGTTCCGATGTTATCTTTCGCTGTCATTCGCATGGTGATCCCGTCAAAAGTTGTTGCAAAGCGCATTTCGGCTATAGAAGCATTCATGTGCTATTTAAGTGATCCTCTTTATAGTCGTGGTCCAGGTCAGAAGATATGGATGCCGACGATGAATACGATGTCGTAGTGAAGAAGAAGCGTGCCAAGAAACAAAAATCGGCATTAAATTCTGATGATGAATGTGAAAGGGATGATATGGAGGTGCGTTTCTTCGGATTTCGTGAGGATTTTTAGCCACTAACAGTCGTGAAAAGGCGAAAGTCTGAAAGGAAATTAGTATACAAGACGCCCTCCAAGGTCAGGCTCACGCTGTGATGATCACAGGGGGTGCCACGGACTCAGGGGCCCGGGGAGGAAGGGGCCGCAGCCCTAGCTAGCCACCATCCAACAACAGTTGATATTCAGCAGTCCGAAAATTTGTAAAAATCGATAGAATGGAACCATTTTTAAAAAACATTCAAAATTAGCCTGAATTAAAAAAAGTAGTCGCAACTACCCAAACAATCATCAAAAATCAATACATTTTGTATCATTCAGAAGATCACACTCACGACCGACCTGGGCGGCCGCACAAGTTCGCAAACCGGAACGAGGGAGGCCACACCTCTCACGTATCGTTATTCTCTCTCCAGTAGGAAGCCGCGCTCGGGTATCGGGAGCGAAATCATTCGATCAATAGCCATCGTCTTTTCGTTCTCCCGCCCCAAATTTTCCCGCCAAGCAGCGTCGCGGCTTCCCCCCATCCAGAGATTGGCGATAACGATCACAGCGCCATGCCTCACCCTGGAACCGATTTTTTTCAGTTTGATGAGAAGGTGAGTGTTGGAAGCGAAGCATTCAGTGATATGATCGAGAGATTCTGATGAGGTCAAGATACTACATGTCAATAACAGGCGGCATCTGCTGCCTATATAAGTGTCATTTCTCATGAGTGATGTTCATTCTTCTATTCCTGCTTCGTCAATAAAGACTTGCCTTCCTAGCCTACTCCGACACTACACTGGCGATCAGGAGTTCGACTACCGCGATGGATACGCTCCCCGCCCTTCTTCAAGCTGTTGAAAAGCAGCTCGACATCCAGGCCCAACGAATGAATCAACAAGGACTGGCACTGCAACGGTTCATGGAGAAGATGACCATTGGCACCACGCAAGCCCTTGCAACCCAATTGGTGATCAAGGACAAATCTGCCGTGTTCGGCTCGCTCTATCGACGTATGGAGAAATTCTCCTATCATCCCTATC
Organism: Aplectana chamaeleonis; assembly: GCA_029168955.1. Taxonomy (NCBI): domain Eukaryota; kingdom Metazoa; phylum Nematoda; class Chromadorea; order Rhabditida; family Cosmocercidae; genus Aplectana; species Aplectana chamaeleonis. The sequence goes on along the minus strand of JAPDOI010000062.1, from coordinate 2,005,969 downwards.
GTGGCCGGTTTCCGGGCATCTCGTCCCCGCAGTGATTTCACACCACAGTCATAGCTTGCCACATGTTGGAGTTTCCTTCCCTTCTTCTTCTTCTTCTTTGCAGCCGCAGGAAGGTTTTTGGCAAAGGTTCAAGAAACGGGCGACTGAAACCGGATTTTTCCACAAATCCATTGTTGTCAGAGTGGTCGGCCTCTTTGGGCAATCAACTAGGTGTACAGTTGTGTGGCCATGGTTACCACAGCCCGGGCACTCGTCAGGCTTACTGCGATCGATCTTATGCAAGTATGACATCAGCATAGGGGAATGACCGCAGCGTAACGAGGCAAGGGTACTTCTAGCCCGCCTACCGAGTTCCATCTCGGTGTTGCTGACTATGGGTGGTACGACCCCCAATATGGGATTGACGGTCATCCTACTCAAGTGATCCCTGACGAACTTGGTGTGCTCCGCACGTAAAAGACGCAGACGATCCAGTTGGGAGTCCGTCCATCTTTGTATATTGACTTTCTCGGGAGCATCCGCAAAAGGCCTTCTGATATGTCTCTCTCTCACGGGATTCATGATCCTTCTTGATGGGTGGTCAGGCTGCTTGACAATGTTAATAACCAGTTGCTGCGCTTGGAGTTGGCAGTGCTCCTTAACCGGCAGTACTCGGGCCTCAGCATGAAGATGTTCCACTGGGGTGCTTTTAGCACACCCTATGGCAATCCGAAGTGCAGCATTTTGAACTCGCTGCATCTTTGTCCACGATGAATCCGATATCATGTGCTGCCATACCGGTGCAGCGTACTCCAATGCCGGCTGCAATATTGCCTTGTAGGTGGTCAAAATTGTCTCCTTGCTACTTCCCCACGACGTTCCTCCCAGAGCTCGTAGAACGTTGAGCTTTGCTTTCACTGTAGCCTGTTTCTGCTCAGTATTCTTGTGGAACCTCAACGAAGGATCCAATACTAGGCCGAGCAGCTTAGGGAAACGTGCGGCAGGCAGACGAGCGTCTTCCCAATTCACAACGGGGTGAGCGCAGTGTTCCTTAGGGTCAGTGGAGAAATCTGATACAGATGATTTAGCGGCAGAGACAGTGAGCATCATATCATCGATAAAGCTCTTCAGAACGATGAGGTAGCTATTGATCTTGCGTGCAGCTATATTAATGTCTCTGTCTCGGCACAAGATGGTGATGTCATCCGCATACGCAACGACTTTGATGTCATTTGGGGGGACGGGCAAATCTTCCAGGTAAAGACTGAACAGAGCAGGCGATATGACTCCTCCTTGAGGGACAAGTCTAGAGTCTTTTTTAATATCTCGGACATTTTGTGTAAAAACTGGCAATTTCTGTTCTCGTCCATACCCGATCACCAGTGGTGTTCCTCAGGGTAGTATTCTGGGTCCATTGTTGTTTCTTATCTACATAAACGACGCTCCAGATAGTCTATCAAGTTCTTGTAAGCTCTATGCGGACGACCTCAAGATCTATCGGCCTCTTAATGAGCCTGCAGTTGACTTTTATGAGCTTCAATGTGACCTCGATCGACTAGCCGAGTGGTCGAAAGTGTGGCAGCTACAATTATCAGAAGAAAAATGCAGCTTGCTGCATATTAACTTTCGTCATGAATGGCCCATACGTGTAAACGGTCTGAAGCTTCCTGTGCACGAGGTTATCAGGGACCTAGGTGTTCTCATTAGTTCGAATCTTAGCTGGAACTCCCATTGCAGAGAAATCTCCAAAAGAGCTACCTCGGTGGCTAACTGTATTTTGAGATCCCTGAAACATCCCTGTCTTGTTCACTACAAGAAAGCATTCACCGTTTACTGCCGACCCCTATTGGAGTACTGTACTCAGGTTTGGTCACCTTCCACAGTGGAAGATGATGAGATCATTGAAAATGTGCAAAAACGATACTCTAGACGTGTGTTCACCAAAGTATTCCCAAACAGAGAAGTTCCAGATTATGCAGCTCGTTTGGATATGCTAGGGTTAAATACCCTACGATATCGCAGAGCTGAATTTGATTTACATCTGTGTTATAAGATCGTGCATGGTTTTTGCGACATTCCCTTTGACAGCCTTTTCGTGCTTACTCGCCACCATGTCCGTTCTCGCAAACATGGATTCCAACTTGAACGGAAATTCACCTCTAAAGGCAGCATATTGAATTCCTTTGCGTTCAGGGTTGTCAGAACTTGGAACAATTTGCCTGCAGAAATCGCTGAATCCGGAAACTTTTCTATCTTTCGAAGTAGATTATCCAAGTACGATCTCAGGTCATTACAAGGAACGAGTGAGCGTCCACTCTGATTAAAAGGGTATTACTAATAATCTAATGTGACGGGTTTTTTCCAGCTTGTTGTGCTTTTCTTTGTCCCAGAAGCGGTGGCCTCAAGTATCTTGAGACAAGATGTCATTCGAATTGTAGAAAGAAAAATTTCCTCTGCAAAAAAAAATCATATTTTGTCCCCTTCTCACTTCTGCCATTGTTATGCATCTTTTTTTTTTTACTTTACAAAGAATCTCATTCACATACGTGTATATGTATGTTTCTTTATTTCCACAATAAAGTCGTTGAATGAATGAATGAATGAATGAATGACACCGGCAGCGATCGGAATGCTATTAGAGACATGTCCCTGAAACAGCACTTTTGCTCGGCGTCCTTTGATGAGTGCGGAAATCTTTCTAAAGGTAGTGGTCGCGATGAAATATGCTAGTCTCCTTTTCCTCTCTAAACCCTTTTCTGGGTTCAGAGTAGTAGGACCTATAAGAAAAAATCTTTCTTTTGATGGTGGACGAGCCTACTCCTCATTATCGGCATCGATGATCTCTAATATCAAAAACATCAGCTGGCTTGAAATTGAACTTCAATCAATGAACATTACTCATTTAGCCAAAAACATTGACTGAAGTGCTTCCTTTCATTGCTCAACTGTTTTTATTAGGTAAATTTACATTTATTTTTTCCTCTGGATGTCGATGATTTTTGACTGCTCGGCATGAGACTGCGATCTGATTTCTCGGCGCTGTGCACGTGTGCACGAACTTGCATCTTTGGGCCCTAGAAACTCTAATTCTAGCCCATTTTTCACCGCGCTACCTTCATTGTTTTTCAGCTGTTTTCGAACTAAGCTGATTTTTGTAGCTATTTCATTGACGTTTTTCATCGTGACCACTGCCTTTAAGGCTAAGGTTTAGTACCAGGGTATAAAGGATATGCGTAATTCCAAAGCCATTGGACCTGACGGAATCTGTCCAGCAGTCCTGAAGAAGCTCCCCAGTGAATTTCTCTCGCTGCTCACCGATTTAATGAACACATCATTCCGAACCTGCACACTGCCACAAGACTGGAAAACAGCAAATGTCATTCCTCTGCCTAAGCCCGGTAAATCGCTGTCATCCGCGAAAGGATACAGGCCAATAAGCCTTTTGTCACCTCTAGCCAAAGTTGCTGAAAAGCTTATCGTCAATGATTTGGCTCAGCATAATGAGAAACAACATCACCAGCACGGCATTCCACCACGACGGCGCTTTTGGAAATCGTTGGCTATGCCATCGACGGCTTCAACAAGAGTAAGCCACTCAGGACCGTTGCTGTAGCCCTGGACTTGACAAAGGCATTTGACAGTGTTAACCTAGGTATTCTATCGGATAACATACTGAAGTCCTCTATTCCACCGTGGCAGAAGCGTTGGATAACAGCATTCGTCAAGGGCCGTCGAGCAAAAGTTATGTTTCAAAATCATGTCTCTAAAAGTATCCCCATAGCTGCCGGTGTTCCGCAAGGCGGAATCTTATCGCCCGCTCTTCAATCTGTACTTAGAGGACATTCCGGCACCTCCCCAGGACATTAAAGTTGTCGCCTACGCTGATGACATGACTATCATGTGCCAAACCCGCGACATACAAGTGGCCGCGAGCAAGATCAACGAGTACCTGATTGATTTGAAAAGCTATTTCGATAACAAGATGCTCAGGGTCTCAGCTGCCAAGTCTTCAAAATCAGTTTTCACGACGGACCCCAAAGAGCACAGCGCCCATCCCGATGTCAGCTGGGGAGGAGATCGCCTGCCTGCTGCTCGCTTCGTCAAACTACTCGGCCTTATACTCGATCCGTCGCTGAGGTTTCACAAGAACACCGAGCAAAAGCAAGCAGTTGTAAAAGCTAAACTCAATGTGCTAAGGGCGCTGGGAGGTACATCATGGGGCAGCAGTAAGGAAACTATTTTAACCACGTGTAAGGCTATACTGCAGCCCGCCCTAGAGTATGCGGCACCGGTTTGGCAGCACTTAGTGTCGGGCTCATCCTGGACTAAGGTGCAGCATGTACAAAACGCTGCTCTTCGGATCGCCACCGGATGTGCTAGGAGTTCGCCAATCGAGCATTTACACGCCGAGACACGGGTGCTAGCAGTAAAGGAGCACTGTCAGCTCCAGGCCCAGCAACTGTATATCAACATCGTAAAACAGCCCAACCACCCATCCTGGAGAGTACTTGAACCTGTAAGAGAGAGGCATCGGAAAACCTTTTGCCGATGCTCTAGATAAAGTCAACCTGCAGAGATGGCACGATTCACAAAAAGAACGCCTCCGTCTGTTGCGCGAGGAGCACACCCAGTTCGTTCGAGGGTATCTGGAAAGAGCGGCTGTTAATCCTATGCTGAGCACTGTGCCGCCTCGAGTTTTTGAGTCTGAGTCTCAGCTTAGTAGACGTGCCTGATGCACTCTAGCCTCGTTGCGCTGTGGGCACTCAACGTTCCTGAAGTCCTACGTGAACAAGATCGACAGTAGTACTCCCGACGTCTGCCCGGACTGTGGTGGTCCTGGCCACAATACCCTACACTTATTCAACTGCCCAAAAACCCCACAACATTGACTACAATAGACCTTTGGACGAATCCGACGCTGGTCGCCCAGTTTCTGAATCTATAGCACGCGGCTGCAAAGAAGAAGAAGAAGACCAGGTTGTCCAATAATTCTTGTCCGAAAATTTCACCATTTTTAATTTTTTTTCAACTTTATTGAAAAACAAGTCTAGTGAACAATATAATCACCACAGTTATCCACAACAGTGGCCCATCGATTGGGCAGGTCGCCGATGACCTTCACCCAGAACTCCGGGGACTGCGACTCGAAGAAGTCCGCGATGTCGGATTTGAGGTTGTCGTAGTTAGTGAATTTTCTTCCGGCCAAATTCTACAATGCTTATTCTTTGTTGCTGGTTTCCAAGGACATGACTTTGCCGCAGGGTAAAGCGGGGCTACGAAATTCCGCAACGAGGGGGGGGTCGCTAAAATTTTGGTCCGAAAATGAAGTTTAGGGGGATCGTAAAAATTTCAGTTCAAAAATTAAAATTTGGTGAAGCTATCCCAAAAGTCTCCACGTTTGACTCTCGATGAACCTCGGCATCAGAATATAGCTGGTACTTTGATTTTAGCCGGCACGAGGTAGTATGATGTTTATTAGCAGACTAACGTTTCGGCGGTCTCGCCCTCTTCGGAGTCTGAAAAAGGTCGAATCTACGTGTAAAAATACTCGGTCAAACGTGGTTTACCCTACTAAAATTCAAGACAAAATTTCCAAACAAATAACCGAGACAGATGAGACTGAGTGGCATACCTTCTCAAAGTCTGTAGAGCATCAGGCCATCAGTAGAGCACGACGGGGTACCGAGATGTCAGAAAGCAGCACCCATATCAGAAGGCTAGTCTGATGTAGGGCTGCAGTTCCCGCGTGATATTTATACCGTCATCCTTCCGGTTGACCTTGGGGTCTCTCGCGTTGATCCAGAATGCCTCGAGCGCTTTTCGCGCACTTGTTTTGGCCTCCCGCGCTAGTGTCTCCACTCGCACCTCAAAATCGTCCCCGCCATGGCAATTAACCCTGTGGCAGCCCAGCGCTGTGCTAACTCGCGACCTTTCCTTCCCATCCAAGTGCTCTTTGATCCTCACATGCAGTGGGCGGGCTGTTTCGCCGATATATTCCTGGCCACAGCTCTGACATGTGATCAGATAAATAACCCCAGAAGCAATACAGTCTTCATCTCTGCCCGATGGGCAAATGACGCACTGTGGCGTGACGCATGCGCGATCATACTGACGATTCCGCACTTATTGCCGTTTTAAATTATTGGGCGGGATGGCCACCAGAGATACAGAGTTTTCCAATCCCGCTCCTCGAAGGCATTTTCTGACAGCGCGGCTCACCTCATCGGTTATGAATGGCATTAGGAAGGGAACTTTGTCTCTTGGTGGCAAATTAGGACTTCGCTGACCTTCTTGGGAGTTCCGCGACCTGCGCGCTGGTGATCCATAGCCATTGATAGTAGCTATTTGACAAGCTAGGCTTTTTGACGCCTCGCGCTCTTCCTCTCCAGAACACACATTTATAGCGGTGCGAAACATGTTTCTGACAACCGCCAGCTTTGTCTGAGTGGGATGCGCGGACCGCCAGTGGACCAGAATATTTTTGTTCGAAGGTTTGCGGTACCACTTTGTGACTTTTCTGCCATTTGCCAGTTGAATCTGGACATTCAAGAAAGGCAACCAGCTTCCCGACGGTTTTTCCCGGGTATCTCTGGTGGCCATCCCGCCCAATAATTTAAAACGGCAATTAGTGCGGAATCGTCAGTATGATCGCGCATGCGTCACGCCACAGTGCGTCATTTGCCCATCGGGCAGAGATGGTGACTGTATTGCTTCTGGGGTTATTTATCTGATCACATGTCAGAGCTGTGGCCAGGAATATATCGGCGAAACAGCCCGCCCACTGCATGTGAGGATCAAAGAGCACTTGGATGGGAAGGAAAGGTCGCGAGTTAGCACAGCGCTGGGCTGCCACAGGGTTAATTGCCATGGCGGGGACGATTTTGAGGTGCGAGTGGAGACACTAGCGCGGGAGGCCAAAACAAGTGCGCGAAAAGCGCTCGAGGCATTCTGGATCAACGCGAGAGACCCCAAGGTCAACCGGAAGGATGAGGGTATAAATATCACGCGGGAACTGCAGCCCTACATCAGACTAGCCTTCTGATATGGGTGCTGCTTTCTGACATCTCGGTACCCCGTCGTGCTCTACTGATGGCCTGATGCTCTACAGACTTTGAGAAGGTATGCCACTCAGTCTCATCTGTCTCGGTTATTTGTTTGGAAATTTTGTCTTGAATTTTAGTAGGGTAAACCACGTTTGACCGAGTATTTTTACACGTAGATTCGACCTTTCAGACTCCGAAGAGGGCGAGACCGCCGAAACGTTAGTCTGCTAATAAACATCATACTACCTCGTGCCGGCTAAAATCAAAGTACCAGCTATATTCTGATGCCGAGGTTCATCGAGAGTCAAACGTGGAGATTATTGAGCAATGTACCAGCGAAATTCCAACGACTCGTACAAGAAACTTTGTCTCTCCGACAAAAGATCGTCATGGCGAGGCAATCTGTCCACTTCCTCCGCCGATGTCTGACCAACAACGTCATCCCGAACTTCATCTCGAAAAAGAATCTACGTGACGTTTGCGGAAGACCGAAAAGCGACCCTAAAGTACGCAAGATCGAGCTGCAGCTTCTTCGCATCGCACTCCGTGATAAACAGGATCATTTGTTTGCTATGTTGAATAGATGTAGTTCGAAAGAACAAAATTGTATAAAATTTTTGGAGGGGCGTCTTTGGAGGAGGATAGTGGAGGGGTCAAAGTCTATTTGTGATCGTATCCGGTCTAAGGTCAGGGTATCTTTACAAAAGAAATTCAACGACATTTTGTGTACAGCCAATGGCCGAGAAAATGGGGTTCGTAGTGTTGTATCGGATCAAAGTTCGGTTCATCAAGGTGTCAGTAGCGTACCGTCGTCAGAAAAACCAAGGGTTACCGTGCTGGGAAATACCCCTGTTTCTGAAAACGCACTCGCAGTTTTACAGCTTGGTCCAAGTTTTTCACCGTCTCAGAGCATTTCTACTCATGTCATGCGCAAGGTCATCTGCGGCCTCCACGAACTTCAGGATCGGCTTCGTTGTAGGGCTAGAATAGACTGTGGGTCAGCTAGCGCGGGGCAGATTCGCACATTTCCCACCATCCCGTTTCCCCAACGTATTTCAAGCAACAGGAACCAAATGCACGCGCCGACATAAATTTCCGCCTCTTTGCCGACGAAGTGTTCAGGGTTCTCAAGCGATTCCAGGCAGGAAAAATCCCTAAAAACCTAAATCACTCACAAATTTCGGGTCTAAAAGAAGTGCGCGAACTTGTGGCTTCCAATACCATACGGCTGTCCGTAAGTGACAAAGGAGGAGAGATTGTGGTGATTCCCACGACTTGGATGTGGCGATAACCGAGATCCACCTCTCGGACACGTCAGTCTACCGGATATCTTCCGAAAAAGAGTTCAAGTCGCAACACCGCAAGCTTAACAGGTCTTGGATTGTGGAAGCAAAATCGGCTGGGCTAGCTCAGACGATAATCACGCGCCTGAAAATTGAGGCTCCAACTTGTCCCGTATTGTACCTGCTTATCAAAACCCATAAATTCGGGACAACGGAGGACCTCACACAAATTGATCCGACCGCAGTTAAGGCCAGGCCCATAATTAGCTGCGTGGGTGGTCCCACGGACCGAATCGCTTGGTTTGTCAGCGCAGTGCTCACCCAACTTCTTCCATTTATACCGGCGCATTTACCCAACACGCAAGCCTTTTTAGACCATTTCCGGCGTGCGCAAATCACCAGCAACTGTGTAATGGAATCCTTTGATGTTTCAGCGCTGTACACCAACGTAAGCAACGACGCAGCAATGGAAGCAGTCTTAGAGCTTCTAAATGAACATCAAAGCAGTATAAACATGCATGGTTTCTCAGTAAGCAGCCTAATGGTTCTTCTTAAGGAATGCCTCTGTTGCGATGTTTTCAAATGGGCAGGTAAATACTTTGCTCAGTTGCGGGGACTGGCGATGGGGCAGCGGCTGGCACCAACGCTTGCCATCGCCTTCATGTCCAAAAATCGAAGCACCTGTGCTCGAATCTTTCCCCTTGTTTTATAGGCGATACATTGATGACTGTCTCATAATTTGCTCCACGCAGGAAGAGATGGACACGTGTTTCGCTCTAATGAACAGCCAGTCTCCACACATAAAACTGACCCGGGAAAAACCGTCGGGAAGCTGGTTGCCTTTCTTGAATGTCCAGATTCAACTGGCAAATGGCAGAAAAGTCACAAAGTGGTACCGCAAACCTTCGAACAAAAATATTCTGGTCCACTGGCGGTCCGCGCATCCCACTCAGACAAAGCTGGCGGTTGTCAGAAACATGTTTCGCACCGCTATAAATGTGTGTTCTGGAGAGGAAGAGCGCGAGGCGTCAAAAAGCCTAGCTTGTCAAATAGCTACTATCAATGGCTATGGATCACCAGCGCGCAGGTCGCGGAACTCCCAAGAAGGTCAGCGAAGTCCTAATTTGCCACCAAGCGACAAAGTTCCCTTCGTAATGCCATTCATAACCGATGAGGTGAGCCGCGCTGTCAGAAAATGCCTTCGAGGAGCGGGATTGGAAAACTCTGTATCTCTGGTGGCCATCCCGCCCAATAATTTAAAACGGCAATTAGTGCGGAATCGTCAGTATGATCGCGCATGCGTCACGCCACAGTGCGTCATTTGCCCATCGGGCAGAGATGGTGACTGTATTGCTTCTGGGGTTATTTATCTGATCACATGTCAGAGCTGTGGCCAGGAATATATCGGCGAAACAGCCCGCCCACTGTATGTGAGGATCAAAGAGCACTTGGATGGGAAGGAAAGGTCGCGAGTTAGCACAGCGCTGGGCTGCCACAGGGTTAATTGCCATGGCGGGGACGATTTTGAGGTGCGAGTGGAGACACTAGCGCGGGAGGCCAAAACAAGTGCGCGAAAAGCGCTCGAGGCATTCTGGATCAACGCGAGAGACCCCAAGGTCAACCGGAAGGATGAGGGTATAAATATCACGCGGGAACTGCAGCCCTACATCAGACTAGCCTTCTGATATGGGTGCTGCTTTCTGACATCTCGGTACCCCGTCGTGCTCTACTGATGGCCTGATGCTCTGCAGACTTTGAGAAGGTATGCCACTCAGTCTCATCTGTCTCGGTTATTTGTTTGGAAATTTTGTCTTGAATTTTAGTAGGGTAAACCACGTTTGACCGAGTATTTTTACACGTAGATTCGACCTTTTTCAGACTCCGAAGAGGGCGAGACCGCCGAAACGTTAGTCTGCTAATAAACATCATACTACCTCGTGCCGGCTAAAATCAAAGTACCAGCTATCCCAAAAGTTCTCGGTGTTTTTGGTCACCAAAGGGAAGGATCGTAGCATTGCTCAGGTTTTAGACGCTTGAGCCTTGCTGATGAATGAATTTTAGACGTCTGATAGTTTCAGTAATTAAATAAAAACTGCCCAGAAATCGCAACCCGAAGGGGGGGGGGATACCGCGCAAGACTACTGCGAAAGCTGGATCAATCCGAGAAGGTAACACTCAACGACCTTACAGCCGAATGCCAGCTTATCATGTCGTATAAAGAAGACGTCAGACTACTCGAAAGCGATCCGTCGATCAATATCGTTCGCCGCCAGAACTTTAACCGAAGGAAGTACAAGCAGCAGCCATCGAAGCAGCACAGACAATACAGATACAGTACAGACAATACAATACAGACAGACAAGACATACTACATGTCAATAACAGGCGGCCTCGGCTGCCTATATAAGTGTCATTTTTCATGAGTGATGTTCATTCTTCTATTCCGCATTCGTCAGTAAAGACTTGCCTTCCTCGCCTAACACTACAATGAGGGATCATCAAGCACTTCTAGGATGCTCAGAAGAAAATTTCTGATTTAGCTCGAGTCTTTTATCTGGGGACATTTCGGTGTCCTGAATACGTATCTGGAGTGGGTTTCTCGATATACTGAAAATTATTTTAGGCTACGGTGAACATAGTGCCATTTAGCGGGCGTGGCTCACCTTAGTATCGTCAATCTTTTTAGGGGGGAGCCAAGAGGCTGCTATGATAGCTCTATCGTGGAAGTGGAGCGGTTTCGGAGAAAACACAATGATAGAAGTGAATAACCAACCGCTCCGCTCGCAAGATAGCGTGATAGTACATAGCTTCGTCGCGGCTTCCTGGAAATAGGACACACCATATTTCCATAATCGTTGAGTAAACTGCAATTCGTTTCCAGCGTCAACAAATAACACCCATTTCGCCCCAAAATCTGCCCGGGTGGGAGGTTCTGAACCAACCTTGTTGAAGCTCTTCGAAAACCGACAGCTTCGCCCCAGATTCGTGTTTGCGACCCCGAGTAACCTCAAAAAGGACGTTCTGAGCCAAATCCGGAACAATTTATGTTTCTGATTTTTTTCCTTTCTTAAAGGCAGTGTTCACTATAATCTTAAATTTTGATTTTATTCGCTATATTGATTAACTGGTCCCCGGGTACAACTAAAATGACGTAGAAAGTGAGAAAAACGCACCAGAAGTACACGAAATCTTTAAGTATCAGCCCACCTCTTAAAGGCACAGGATACCAAAAAATTAATTATCAGATTTCATGCTTATTTTGGAGAGAGTCACCCGCTGATCACAGTGGTATCTCTGAAATCGTCCAGGACCCCCTATAAACAGAGTTATGGCTTTTCAAAGATGCCTAGATTTTGAGGGTGAAAAATTGGTGGACGAGTTGTCTCAGGACTGTATTTCTCTTCGATCGCAATCGATGCGCGAGAGCGAGCCAGGATAAGGAGACAGTCCGGCAGTGGACTGAAGAACGACGACTTGTTCGAATTCATCCATCCATCTACTCAGAAAAATCAAAACGAGTTACTTGTAATATAAATGTAACTTACTTGAATGTCTCAAGTAACTTACATTTATATTACATGTAACATACATTTATATTACATGAATCACGGGTAACAGTGCTGTCACCCGGCTGGATGTCTAGGGGTGTGGCCGAGCTCTTCCTTGCCAACCGTTTATTCAGAGAGTGGTGATTGCTCACCAGCTCTCTGCTGCCGAATACGAAGACAAAAGTGCACCTTACTTCAAAAACTAGCCTCTTATATAGGCAACAAACAATGAATGATAAGCCACCATGAGATAGTGGCTTATCTCATAAAACAGGTAACAACATGGGGAGTGATGAGTATTATATTTCACATGCCCCCTCTTACGGATGAGTCGCCTCGACTCATGACAGATCAATTACTGCCGGACGTCTTCGTAGTGTGGCGGTACATTGTTGAGCACGAGCGGAAGTCTTTTGAACCATGGTCCGGGGACTATTGTTCTTACATTGCTGGCGAAGGTCGTAGAGTTTCTTGTCTTGCTTGCTGAATGTCTTGTTGATTGGACGACGGCGCATCTTCATGTCCTTGACCACCAAATTTGACTTTTCGACATCAGGTCTTCTCATAGCCTTGGCGATAGTCTCCTCACGAAAGTGCTGCCCATTCGCGTTCCATCCACAGTCAACAATCGGTTTCCGTTGAAGCGTTGTAGTACCACACCTGCGTTTCTTCTCGCCTTGTACAAGCCCTCGAGTCACCCCTTCCCCCTCAGTGCGCCTCAGCACGACCGCATCATCTCTACGAACTTCGCAGTTTGAATGACGCAAAAAGTGACGCCGATGTACCTCTCCCCCTCGCTCAAGATGCTTTGCTCCTGCAAAGGTCATCTGTTGGAGGAATGTGAATTTGCGGTTAACGTTGTCGTAATCTTTCTTATGTGCAGCGTCACTTTCAGTTTTAAGGCTTGCCTTATTTTTAAACCGTACACCCTTTATTGGTGCATTATCGGCTTCCTTTAGTTCCAGACCTATTCTTTTCGCAACAACAGCGTTAGGTTTTTCTGAACAACCATTCCAATCGTTCAGCCACACAGTCAATGAGTCCTGTCTATTCGTCTGTTTCTTCACTACCTTGTGCTGCGCCGTAGCCATTGACTGTTTCCGATGTCTACAGTTCCTCCTAAGATGGCCTGGCTTGCCACAACTGAAACATCTGACGATTGACTTCTTTATGCTTCCGCAGGTGGAAGAAGGACCGCGATGAACGACTGCCTTCTCGTTGTGTGAGTCTGCAGCCGGTTCTCTGAGGTACTTCTGACAGGAGCTCACACGGAAGGTCTTCCTTCCCGTTCCTACTGCTCCACATATCCACTTGCTCAGAGACGAAGTGAATATCCTGGGTGCATCAGCTTTTACCGTCATCGCCGCTGACTCCTGTTTGAGGGCTTCCTGCTCTACACCCCTGCAATTTCGTCTAAGATGACCCGGCTTGTTACAGTGGTAGCACCTGACATTAGGTCTACGTTTGTCGACGCTGGATACTGCGTTCCCTTTGTTGGAGCCTTTTGTCGTGTTCGAATCGGATGACTCCACCACTTCTAGTCCGTCATCTTCTTCACTTGCCACTTGAGTACGCTGACTACCGCTCGAACACTGGAGCATCGCCGTAGCAACAGCTCGGCTCCTTTCACAGCGTTGAGCCATGGTCTTCACCATGTCGTAACCCTTGCCCTTCGGCGCAATTTCCAATGTGGTGTAGAGCTGGAGGTACTCTGGCCAATCAGAGAGCTGACTCACCAGCTCACCAGCCCTTGTACGTGACAACTCTTCCTCACTTGCGTCAGGGAAGGCCTGCCTTGTCAATCTTTCCAACTCAAGACAGTATCGAGTAACGTCTGCTGTCTTCGTTAGGCTTTTCAAGTTCATGTAAGCCCTCATCTGTACTGCTGAATCGTTGACCTCGAACTTGGACTTCAGAGCTTCCACTAGGCTATCGAAGCCTCCTACCCTGGTGTGTTGCGGTAGGGCCATAGCTACGGCCTTTGGGTAACCTTCCATCTTCGTCATAAGAAGATGAACAAGGAGGTCATCTCGCAGTCCAAGATATCTGTATTTCGTCGTGAATCTCACAATGAAATCAGCAAAGTTTCTCCCTTCGGGGTCACTATAGACCTCTACATCGGGAAGAGCCATGGCCGCGAACATCGAACCGATGTTATCAGAACGACAAGACTCACAAGGCCTACGGGTTCTGATCGACGGCGCTGGGCTCAACTCTCTTACACTCTGCTGTGTTTCATCTTCTGCTCCTTGGTTAAACAGAGAACACTTTGACAGGTGCACACCATACTGTTCAGAGCGAACATGTTGTCCACTTCCTGTTTCCTCAGTCGTATCACTCTGATAATCAGAGTGCTTGAGCTGATATGGTGGTTCTTGCGTCAAATTCAACTTCCTCGACATCTCGTGTACGTCAAGGGTGTGACAGCTGTCTGCTTCCACCCTGGAAATCGTTGAGATTTCTCGAAGCACCACAGCTTTCAACCTACGAAGTTCCTCCTGTAGGTCGGTCAGCCTTCCAAGCTCACTTTCAATGGTACTGCACTTCTCATTGGTCTTGGAGCTTGCATGTTTCCTGATCCCTCTGCATTCAGACTTAGTGGAGCTGCTCTGTACTAGTTCAGCGGGTAGCCCACGCAGATTTTTCAAGCAATTACCAATTGCTGCCGTAGATGTCCGTACTTGACAGTAGCACTTGTTTACAAGGTTCTGAATCACATGCTGCAGTTCCTCCAGCCTCATCACCGTAGAGGTGAATTGCTGCGACACCGAAGCCTCAACCGAGAGCTCTCTAACCAGGCGGGTAGAGCTCGAATCGGGAGTCTTCACAGACATTTTGCGCTCCGCAAATAGAAACGTGCGTTCCTTTTTACTGATACGTGCCTCACAATCAGCAACGTAGTGTCCCAATACTACTAAACACAGAAATCGGTTTTTCTTCCCAATCAAACCGATATACAGGTCGATGCCACGCGCGTACCTTCGTACTGATACCTTCCAGTACTACTGAACACACGAACCGCGAATCTTCTCGGCTTAATCTACACTTGAGTTCCTCTGTATTGATACTTGCTTCCGCAACGTATTCTCCCAATACAGGCACACGAACCACAAAGCCACGTGCGTTTCTTCGTACTGTTACTTGCCTCAGCAGCGTAATCACACGGTGCTATCAGACACAAGGACCGATACTTACGTGACCCCTGGACGTTGTCCAACGGTGTACTTCGACACTTATGCGGCTTTTACACCACACGCTACTGCACGCTGTACGCACACGCAACGCCACCGAAAAAGTAGCGGCTGTACGCACCCGCACGCCGAAGCTGTGTCAAAATACACTGCCGAGTCAACGACAGGAGTCGCGCCTTAACCGCTTTGAACGGCCTAGAGGCGGGTATCGGGTACTGGCTCGGAAGTGAGTTCGGCCCCCAAATCACGGGTAACAGTGCTGTCACCCGGCTGGATGTCTAGGGGTGTGGCCGAGCTCTTCCTTGCCAACCGTTTATTCAGAGAGTGGTGATTGCTCACCAGCTCTCTGCTGCCGAATACGAAGACAAAAATGCACCTTACTTCAAAAAATAGCCTCTTATATAGGCAACAAACAATGAATGATAAGCCACCACGAGATAGTGGCTTATCTCATAAAACAGGTAACAACATGGGGAGCGATGAGTATGATATTTCACACATGTAACTTAAATTTATATTACATGTAAGTTACACTTATGTTACATGTAACTTACATTCGAATTTTCACTAAGGGTGGCCATTACGTGACGCAGACGACACGCGACACAGAGGGCGTGTCCCAGACCACACACTACGCAACAAAATACTGTGCGCGGCCTTCCCTGCTGGTGGGGGGTCAAGTACCTCAAACTTGGGTAATTGAACCAAGAGGAACGCAAGTCTTAAGCCTGACCCCGCGAGTGCGTCGTACATCCCCCTGGAAAATAGCTTCTAGGCCGTTTTAAGTTACTTGCGACTTATGTTATGCCATTTAAGTTACATGTAACATATCGGAGGCTCACTTCACGCAGTGTTTTCTCAGGAATCGAAAACAAGTTACTTGTAACATATCTAAGCTGATGTAAGTTACTTGCGACTTATCTCAAGTCATTTAAGTTACATGTAATATATCGGAGGCGCACCCCACGCAGTATACCGTCGATATGTTACATGTAACTTCAGTGACCTGAGATAAGTCGCAAGTAACTTATATCGGCTCAGATATGTTACAAGTAACTTGTTTTCGGCCTTTTATGTTACAAGTAACTTGTTTTCATTTTTCTGAGTAGGCGCTATCGAGTTTGGAAATCTGTTAGGGGGTCGGGCCTGTGGTGGTCGCTTATATCTCGCTTATTTGGAGGAATTGAGATCTCTCATTTGGCATATATTATATAGGAGGGTTCTTCTACACAATTACATGGAAATCTCAAAATTCATATCTGAGGGTGTAATGTGCCTTTAAGTATCACAGGAAGTGTTTGTTGTGACAATGAAATCGTTTGGGGACCCAGCATTTGCAATTCTCTACTCTCTATTGCTCCGTTATTTCCTTGGGGCCCTAACTAATCCTGCTTTGCATAAAATATTCTTCTGTTTTCGATCGACCCGATTTTCTATCGGTGACGACCACCACGAACTCGTTCATCCAAACGGACAACTAGTCCGTGGTAGAGAATAATGTCACTAAAATACGACGTTTTAATGCGTTTCTCGCCGTTTCTTCGTAATTTTGGTAATACTTGGAGGCCAAGGCATTGTTTTATGTGAAAAACACGGGGACGAAATTCATCGTGAACACTGCCTTTAACACATTTTTTCGCCTAATCCTCAGTAAGCTCGGGACTATTTCAAGTAAGCTACTGCTTTAGCTTTTCCATCGAAACCTGCTTATCGCCAGTTACATCTCACCGAGGGCCTTCGCTCCGCTGCTGACGATAACCGAAATTGAGAGCTCACTAGAAATTTCCCGAAGTTTGAATACCCTGGCTTAAATGAGGGAAGCCTATCGAAATCCGGTTCAAAGAACTCTGTAGCGGCTACAAACATAGATTTCGAAACACCCATAGGAGTGCATCTAGTTAGAATCAGGGCTGAGCAGGCCGTTGCGACGATTTCCGGCAGAACTACGACCCCTCCCCGTGGACCAAATTTTTTCGCTCCCTCCAAGATAGAAGAATTCCTTTAGCTTCTTGAAAGTGACGAACTTGGAAAAAATTTAAATTTGCTGCAATCAGCGACAATGTTAAATTTTTCTACGACATTACGAGAGAATTCGGTCATAGCCTAGGAGAAACAAAACTATCGCGAACAACTTTTGTTTCGGTGAAAACGGCTGGATCGCCTAATTTTACTTCCCTCGTCAGAGAAGCGATGCTAAAGATATTCTTTGGAAGTTAAAATTATCTTACACCTTTTCTAACTGCCGTAAATTTAGTTTGACGTGGTTGTCTGTAAGGAGTTGCCGAACGCCGACCTCTATCGCGTGCATTTTCCTGTACGAAAAACGGATGCTTTCGATCCCGATCGACAACCGAGGGTTAGATACAAGAAACATGTTAGAATGGTAAGAAAGTGTTTAATTCAGTAGTCTTTGTCGATATGTATTCAGACGATCTATCTCAACAAAGTCGCTCGATTTGACAAGCGCTAGCGCGCCGTTCGTCGTATGGCGCAGCGTATATTGGCGCGTCCTCAGAAGGCGTTGGGGCTCGCCACCCGCGAAGCGAAAGTCCGGTGGCGAGCAACCCTTTCGCGGGCAGCGAGCGAGATGGCAGCGGGTGGCGAGCGCTGGCCGGCCTGGGCCTCGCCGCCCGCCACCACCACCCGGCGGCGCGCTCGCCAAATCACACCCACCCGTTCGCCTCCCTCCGGTCTCCGGTGAAATGGTAGCGGCTGGCGAGCATTCCTTCGTGATTGCTTACCACCAGCTCCCGCCCCGATGATTCAATTCTCATGCTCCATCGAATCCAATCTTCCTGTTTCGGATTTATGATTCACAGTTAGTTAAAATGCCTTTATTATTGCGGCAATCAATATATTCACATCAACATTTGACGTCAAGTGGATGTTCAATCATTATTATATTCACAATCATGGTTTAACGTCTCACATCCATATCAATAATTGATCAGCAATAAATCCTCGCATGAAGTAAAATTGCGGACATTCCCTAAATGAATAGTTTTCCTTCAAATATAAATATACATTCTAACTCTATATATCATATTAACCGACGAGTTAAAAATTCACATATATATCGTCATCATCTTAATTAATGAATCAATTCATATTTTTGATGCAAAGATTTCAGGACAAGCGAATAAAATAATTTAGCATATGAACAAGCAATTACGTCACCCACATAACACCTTTGTTTCATGCTTCTTCCCGTTCACGGCTCCTCGGTTCCTGCATCTTAGCTGCTTTCGGGGTCTCATGCCGCTGAAAAACAAAGATTTTTGTAGATTTAAGTGATACATAAATGTAGTAGCAGTGCACTTACCATATCAGGATTCCACTGAAACTTGCCGCTGTCCTTTCGAAATTAGTAGCTCCGAGTACCCCTTCTGAAATGAAACTGTATTACTGCTTTCTCGGAAAAGTTATCCAAGAAATTTTCATTTTCATAGATGAATCCTTTCATTTCTATGGGTGAATCAAGAGTGCCCTCCCAACCAGTCTTGCATCAGCGGAATGAACGCATTTGAAACCCTTTAACTCTGCCTTTTCAAAGCACATTAAAGCCCCCTTCCACACCTGCAGACTTTGTGCAAAAAAAACCACCAGAACATGGACTGCAAACAACTAAAAAGAGCATCTTACCTCCATAGGCGCTAACTACCACCTCGTGCACTGCGGGCAGGTTTGAGAATGATACATTGTGTAGCATTGGAAGAATTTTTTCATCTGAAAAAAAGTATTAGAATGCACTGAATGAGGGTATAAAAAGTGAAGAATTATGTGCATGAGGAAAACTTCAAATATTGGGCAAATATCAGGTCAAAATTTTTCGGAAAGGGATAAATGAATGACGTTCTTATTTTACTATATATTCAACTTATATTCACTCATTACTTATAATTATTTATATTTTCCGATTAAATACTTTCATCGAATATTTGTCCATTTTTTGCATTCATAGGTCATTCGGAACTCGCGAATAAAAGAAGAAAGATTTCCCCAATGGATTTCTAAATTAAATACAGGGGCGTACTCGATTTATTCAATCGTTCAGAAATATGCTTCGATTGCCCATGTTTAGGTGGAAAATATCTCAGGGAATAGAGCACAAGCAGATTAGTTGGGTCTTGGGAAGGAATTTTTCATGAAAGCGTCGTAGAGTAATGGTTCACTCGTCACCATACACGAATTGTATGCGTGATAATGGAGGCGAATCGAATGACTCTACGACGTGCTGATATTAAATGCTGATAATGGAGGCGCTATGGCGCGAGAATCCCAGTACGAGTAATTAGCACCTATCTGGGATACTCGTGGTATACCCAAGGCAATTTCTTATGATGCTGCCCCGTAAAATGACAATACGGGTCGCGCAATGGTGTGGCTAACGGGTCAGAGTAACCACGAGGAGAACAACAGGTAGAGAAATTGAAACAGTAAATCATAGAAAAGAAAAAACCACGTAGAGGCAAAAGACGCCAACTGTGTTTTTGAAATATAGCGGGCGACTGGCTCGCAAAGAGCTCGCGACGCGCTATACCACTACTGGTCGTGCTGGCGACCCGCTATACCCGCAGCGGATAGCGAGATGAGACGAGGTGGCAGCGGGTGGCGAGCACTTTGAAATTAGGGGTGAGCGGGTGGCGAGCATGTCCCGAAATGCGCGCGGGTCGCGAGCACCGACTTCCTGAGTCGTAGGAGTGATGATCAGCGGGCATCGTAATAGTGTTTCGGTGTATTATACAGTGCGTTCGGAAATGATAGGGACACCTCTAAAAAGTGAGATTTTTAAGAAATTTTTGGGAATGGTGATGAATACTGTTCATCAATGATTTCAGCGTGATAAAAAACCTCTGTTCGCAACTTCCTTGAAACCGTGCCTAATTTCATAAGATTTTGCCTTTACATTTAGAAAATTTCACCGTTCGGAAATGATAGGGACACCCTGCAAAAAATGGAATTTTCACTTCGAACAAAATTTCCCGTTACAAGTTCACTACATGAACGCAACACGAGGACACCCATCATCTTTATTCCAATCATGGGCCGTGGTACATCGCTTACTGTTTCCGAACAAGCCCAAATACGTGCCCTAACGCTGCCGGGCTGAGCCAACATCGAATTGCCTCCCAACTCGGACGTTCCCCCAATTGCATCAGCCAGTTCCTACGAGATCCAGACTCCTACGGCTTGGCGAAGAGTCCTGGACGCCCAATAAAGGTCAGCGGCAGGGATGCACGGAGGATAAGCCGACTGTGCTCAAACAGTAGTCTGTCTCTCAACCAAGTGAGGGCCCAGTTGTCGCTCAATGTGTCGAAGACTACTGTTTGGAGCGTCGTAAACGCAGACGAAAACATCGTTCGCCAAGTGATGAAGAAGGCTCCATCACTCTCAGAAGCCCACAAAGTAGCTCGACTTCTGTTTGCAAGGAATAACATGGCAACAGACTGGTCAAAGGTAAGGGATTCTCTAAAAACCCGATAAAATTTAAAAAGATAAAGGCGACATGTTCCAGGTCATTTTCTCCGACGAAAAGAAGTTTAACCTTGATGGACCTGACGGTGCTCGATGCTAATGGAGAGATCTTCGCAAGGATCCGATGGTATTTAGTCGAAGAAATTTTGGAGGCGGTTCGCTGATGTGTTGGGGAGCATTCTGCAGCGAAGGTGTTTTGGAAATCGCCTTCACTTCGTGTCGGATGGATTCGGAGGAGTATCAAGAACTATTGCGTGCGCATCTTCTGCCGTTCTTCACTGGAAACAGGCGTCAACGCTACATTTTCCAGCAAGATAACGCTGCGGTCCATGTCTCCAGATCCACAAAGGCGTGGCTTCAACAAAACCGAGTTCGAATGATGAAATGGCCCGCGTGTAGTCCTGACTGCAACCCGATAGAGAATATCTGGGGCATAATTGTGCGCCACATTTACGAGATTAACAAGCAGTATGGGACCGTAGACGAGCTAAAGGCCGCTGTATTCGAAGCCTGGGAAATTTGGATAAAATTTTGATATCCAATTTGATCACTTCTATGCCGAATAGATTTTTTGAATTAATTTCCAGCTCTGGAGGTGCGATATCATATTAGATTTCATGTATGTGCATGTTTTGTTCATTCCTTGTTTGATAATTTTTGTTTTTTAATAGTGTCTCTATCATTTCCGAACGGCGAATAATGTGACAATGCAAAATAAAATATTACAATATTATGCTATTGTTATAGAAACAAGTGAACAGAGGTTATTTATCTTGCTGAATTCATTTATGAGCATTACGGAACGCCACACTCAATTTAAACATAAAGACTGTGGTTTTCAGGGGTGTCCCTATCATTTCCGAACGCACTGTATGGCGAAAAATGTATTTACATCGCGTTAGATGCTTTCTGAAGTTTTACAAAGGCAGAAAATGCATATACTGAGGCTTTGGTTATGAGCAATAAACCCATGCAACTCAAAAAAAAAACATTCCACGAGGGCATTCGATTGAGCACGGGTGTTGAAATCACTCTAAAATAAGTCGCATATCACCGGTCATATCATTTCAAAACTAATTCACCCATTATTCAACTTCTTCAGTTTTGTTCTTCTGCAGACCAATATTTTCTGGAAGGTCAATGTTTGCAATATACTTACACTCTAACTTAATTTGCCTTCACGTGGAGCATTCTATCCTCAACAGTAACTTTTTCCCAGTCAATGTAGGTGACGAAGCTCTTTGATCATCTACAAATTCAATCTAGGGATCACAGTGAACTTGTATCTTGATGGAAGTTTTATCTGCTGGCCACTTCAGAATTCAAAGTAGATTGTGTGAACTTTGTTCTGAATCGGATTCGAAAACGATGCTCAAATTCATATAGGAGCGTTTCAATAAAAATCCTAGTCTTTCTTACCAGCGTGCCACTTTATAGTGATGAAAGAGCTCGATTTCAGGAGGGGAGGGGGGTGGTGGGTCGAAGAAAAATTTTGCACCCCCGTCAAAAGTTCGATAACACCCTTTTGAAATATTGGAAAGTGTTCTGCCCTGTCGTAGAAATTGGAGAGTCAGAGTCAGTGTGCAAAATTTTTACTTTTGTGCAAAAGCTTGCCAAATACAATTTTTATCTGAAAACGTCTTCCTTAAAAAATGTGGGGTTCAAGGGGTTTTAGCTCACAATCTGGGACAGTGTCAATTTTGGAGCGGTTGAGGATAGAATACGGAAGTATCTCCTCCCCCATTAGATGTAAATCTTCGAAAGAACCACCTGAGAAAGTGTTTGAGAAAAACATAGTACCTTACCTCCTCTCTATTCCTATCAATACGAGACTAGAGGTTAGCCTCCACACTTAGAAACTGCTTTTTCTTTGTAATAGCACGCCAAACCGCTCTTTCTGTGCACAGTGGATATCCATCCTACGACGCGCCTATGTACGCTGCGGCAAACGACGAACGGCGCGGTAGCGCTTGTCTCGATTTGCCTCCTCATTTTGATACTAGCTTTGACATTGTCGTTTTATCGGCGACTGCTCTTCATTTTCTGGCTGCATCTTCGGAAAACAATGGCTGTCTCTACAGATGTAATTTTATGGCGCTTCCAATTTTTTTTTCGATTTCTTCTCCATTCTTGTAACAAGCTCCCCATCATGTACGCGGCTTTTTAACACTTACATTTGCCATTTTAAGACGTTAAGCTATTTTATGGATTAATATAGTTGTTCAGATGGAAATACGCACTTCTGCTGATGTGTCCAGCGGTTCGTTCGATAAAGGAAAGGCGGAGAGATTTGCTGCGATGGGCACTGGAAATGTCAAGCAGGAGAATATCGCGTGAGTTTCGAAGGTTTTTGGAATTCAGAGTATGACACGAGGTTTGATGGTTTTCATTTCTGGTCAGACCCTATCTCAAGCTTCTTTCGCTTCATCCTCTCTTTTCTGTAGCTTTCGAGTCGTAGGTTTGGTGAGGGAGGAGGGTTTAATGGTCGTCAGGTATCAAATCAGGATTTGGAAGCATTCTTAAAGCGTGTTGTACGAGACGATCCGGCGTTCTTCTTAGTATATGCCCGAGCAGTCGAAGTCGACTTTCCATTGCTGCTTGAGATGGCGTTAGGAGATGCTGGCACCTCCCTCGTGTCAAGCGTTGATGTACTGCGTCGATTTCCTTGTAAAGGTCTTCGTTATGGCATACACGCAGCCAGAAATATCCAAGCAAACGCCTAAAAAGCTTTCTCTCCGTGCAATCCAACCTTTCCATCTGCGTCTTCGGTGCTGCCCACGTCTCCGATCCGAACATCATGATAGGGAGAGTAGCGGATAGATAGACGCGCAACTTGACTTCCTTCGCGATGGGGTAGACCACAAACACTTGGTTAGAGATTTGAATGCAGACGTAGCTTTCGCACATCGTTGTCGAATATCCGGTGCATAACTACCATCGTTCTTCAGCAAACAGCCCAAATAACAGAAATCGTCAACCAGTTCGATACGTTGTCCGTCCACACAAACTCCCGTTGAAGGCCTCTGAGAGACCCACATCTGCTTGCATTTGTCGGGACGAAGACGAAGTCCATAGGCTGTGGCATACTTCGAAACGAGGTTCACAATCCTTTGCAGTTTTGCGTTGTTTTCAGCGAATAACATAATGTCGTCGGCGTACTCCAGGTCGACAAGGGAGCGTCCTGATGGTTTTAGGATCACATCCGCAGGAAACTGTTCTGCAACTCTACGCATGATGTCATCAACTGCGAAGTTGAAAAGAAAAGGTCCTGCAACGCCTCCTTGCCTTACTCCTGTTTTCACCTCGAAAGCTGACGTAAATCCGACAGGTGTACGAACTGCTGCTGTTGTTCCTTTGTTCATGTCCTCGATTAACCGAACATACTTTTCCGGGACTCCATCTGCTCGCAGAGCGTTGAGCAATCGATCACGATGAGGAGAGTCGATCGCGGCTTCAAAGTCCAAAAAAGCAAGCTGTAATGGCTTCGAATACCGCTGCCACGATTCAATTACTCTTCTCACAACGAACACTTGGTCGATGGTTGATTTTCCAGGTCGAAAACCGGCTTGCTCATCTCTGGTTGTCCCTTCACGATGTTTGATAAGTCGCTCGAGAATGATACGTTCTAAAACCTTGTACATGACACGAAGTAGAGAGATTCCTCTGTAGTTCTTAGGATCCGTGATGGATAGCTTTTTGTAAAGAGGTACGATGATCGCATGTCTCCAGGAATCGTGTATCCTTTCGCTCATCCATATGGCACGGATGGTGTTGGTCATTTCACGAATCCCAGACGGAGGAAGAGCATTCAGCATTTCAGCAGTGATGTTGTCATCTCCACCTGCCTTTCCATTCTTCATTTTCCGGACACAATCCAAAACTTCACACTCAGTCGGCGGTTCCTCACTGACATCGTAATGTGCTCTATATATATATATATATATATATATATATATATATATATATATATATATATATATATATATATATATATATATATATATATATATATATATATATATATATATATATATATATATATATATATATATATATATATTTATTTATTTATTTATTACATGATCGATGACCATGTTGAAAAAAAAACCGTTCCTACGGAAATATCAGCAACCAACGAATTTCAGTAAACAGTTCTGAGAGTACATACCTTGTTGTAAGTAGGCGTCGTTTCCTCTGAGACGTAGGCGAACTTCTTCTTAGGCTGTTCAACCGGGAGTGCCTCTTTCGAAGCGCCCTGGATGCACTTCACAAAAGAATCCGCGTCGCAAAGTTTCTTCTTCGTCCGTACTCCGATGTGAATAGAAACGCGTTGTCGAAAATTCCTTCTGCATTCCTCATCTCTGAGACTTGTCATGTCAATCCTCTGGAGAGGCTGAGCCCCTCGCTTCCTCTTATGAATCCTCGCAGTGAAGTTCAACAGAACAGGACGGTGATCCGAATGGAATGCGACATCCCACACAGCTCTAGATCTTCGAAGTCCGATGCTGGAATATTCCTCGTCAGAACATAGTCGAGCTGTAGTTTCAAAGTTGTCATCTTCCGCTTCCGCTGCTCTTCTGGAGATGGCTGGGTTGGTCCCTGCCACGTAAGCTGATGGCGGCGATGGTTCCTCTCGAATGTCGACGCAATAATCAGACGACTGCGTTCACAAAAGTCGACAAGGCGGTAGCCATTGTCCGATGTTTGCTCCACTGGATAGAACCATTCACCGAGTACTTCGGATTCCTGATCAAGTCCCATCTTCGCATTTGCGTCAATCCCCACGACAACAGCATGTTGACAAGGTATCCTGGCCAGCAACGTATTGAGTTCCTTATAAAACGCTTCCTTCGAATTGTCTTCGGCGGTTTCAGTAGGCGCATGAGCACTCACTATCCACAGATTGAATCCTCTGTGATCCCGCAGCCGTACGAATGCATTCCGACACGGCGTTGAGCCAAACTCCTTGACCATACCATTGAAATCCTTCCTTACAGCTATTGCACAGCCTCCCACTCTCCTATCGTCAGCGTTACCGCAGTAGATGGTGTACTCTCCGACGCTGATGACGGGTCTATCCTTGAGGAGGGTTTCCTGCAAAGCAGCAAACGGTGCATGGAAATAGCTCAGAAGTCTTGATAGCGCAGTTTTTTGGAAATCACTCGACAGCGATCGACAGTTCAGGGTGGCGAAATTGTGGCTTGTGGCCAAAGACTCCATGAACTCCTTAGGTACGGATCCTAAGGTGTTATGGACCAGAGGCCTTAGTGTGCCGGACGGCGACACCTTTATGCAATGTATGGGATACTTTCGCGATATAGTTGTGCACTCTATATCGCTCGAACGTTCCCTGTGTACACTCAAACGTCTGCTGGGTTCAGTAGAAGCAGGGGCACCAACGAGCAGGTACCAACAGACTTGTATACACACCCCCCAACTACCGTATACCCACTGTTAACCACCGTAATCTGAAATTTTCATGAAAGCATAACCTCCAAAGAAAAATTGTGAGCCAAATCTTTCGTAGCACTTCGGAACTGTCAAAAGTAATGTACGATCATCAAAATTGTTTTCCGATTGGGAACTTAGAACAAAATATGAGGAGAACTCACCAAGGTCGGTAAGTATCTTCAACAGAAACCAAATGTGTTTTAGTGGTAACTAGCGAGATCTAGCGAAGTTTTCGCTCAGCAAAACTTCCTCGTGAGCCAAGATGTGGAGGCAAATGAATTTGCCGAAGCGGTTTTGACTGACTTTCTTCTATCCAGAAGTTGCTGTTCGTACGGGCTTTTTAAACAGAGCAGGCTGCTGGACATTTCGCCAGGGGCATCAAAATCTGGGATTCAACATCAAAGTATAATATAAGGAGCCAGCGGTAGATTGTCTGTCGGCATCAAACTACTGTCGGCATCAAACTTACGACCCCTTCCTTCCCTTCTTCCCTTATGCAACGACTCACATCATTGCGGTCCTGCACACTTTCTGTGACACCCTGCGCAGTCCCACTAAGGTCGTGCACACTACCACTGCGGTCCTGCTTACTTCCTATGACGCCCTGCGCACTCCCACTAGGGTCCTGCCCACTTTTTATGACGCCCTGCGCACGCTCACTGGGGTGCTGTACACTTCCTATGACTCCCTGCGCGCTCCCACTGGGATCCTGCACACCTACTATGACGCCTGGCGCCATTTATGACGCCTTATATATTTTCATGTAATATTATTTCGGAAGTTTGAGAAGTTGGGAGAAAAAGCTTGGGCAAATTTTTAAACACTTCGATTACCTCAAAGTCTAGTGTCATAGTGGCTCGAAATTCTATTGCTAAAGGGATGCCGCCCGTTGGATAGTGATGGCAAAAACTCTGTGATTTGCCAACGTGGCTAGCCAACAACCACTTTACCTCGCCTAAACTCTTGTACTCCAGTCGGGAAGGGAAATGAAACTACGACAATTTGTGAGGAATTCTATGTGGAATCCAGCATCTTTTTTCGAAGTTGAAATTTTTATATTTAACGGGGGGTCGTACGTCTTATAGTGTTTTCAAAAGACGACGTACAGCAAATTTCCGCCTACAAGGAGGTTATGAACGATTGAATGGACTTTGCAGTGGTTTTACTCAGGTTGTGAACAGTTGCTATTTCGTTTTTAATTTGCAAAACGACTTTTCTACAATTTCTTTAATCTTTTTGTTTCTCTCTCTCTCTCTCTCTCTCTATATATATATATATATATATATATATATATATATATATATATATATTATATATATATATATATATATATATATATATATATATATATATATATATATATATATATAACGTATTTTTTCTACCCAAAAAAATTACCATCCCCTCCCCAGTTTTTTTTCCACAAAATTTTTTACGACCCCCTTCACCTATCGTTGGCAATCTATCCACACCTGCTGGACCCTGGCGATAGCCCTTCGCCGTGCTCTGCGTTTTGCCTGGCTTAGGCAAGGGTATCACATTGGCGGTCTTCCATGCTTGGGGTATAGTGCAGGTTCGGAAAGAAGTGTTTATGATATCTGCGATCATCGGTAGAAGTTCCGTGGGAAGCTTCTTCAGGATGGCTGCTGAGATACCATCAGGTCCGAGAGCCTTCGAGTTCCGCATTTCCTTGATAGCCTTCTCCACTTGAGCAGGAGTGAAGGCCTCAGTAGCGTTCATCAGCGGCAGACGGCTTAGTTCTCTTACCGTGACTCTGTTTTGTACGCCCCGCTTGGTACGTGTGATGAAAAAATTTTGCCAAGAGCATATGCGGCAGCCTTTCCTGATTTGAAGACGCTGTTATCGAACTCTATGGTAGAGTTCGAAGAGGGGGCGTTTTTGCCAGATATATCTTCCTCAATACTTTCAGGCAGTTGGATTTCAAGACGGACAGTGCAGCTACTTGGAAGGTACTACGGAAGCTCTCGGGTAAGAGCTTGCCTGCTACCGTCTCCACAATGGAATTCGACAACGGTGTATTCAAATCAGGAAAAGAAGCCGCTTATGCGCTCGGGAGAAGTTTTTTCATCACCAGTGCAAAGCACAGTCCGCAGAATAGAGTAACTGTACGAGAGCTGTGCCGCCTCTCGCTTATGAGCACAGCCGAAGCGTTGACTACAACGCAAGCTGAGAAGATTATAAAGGAAATGCGGAACTCTAGAGCTGTTGGTCCTGATGAGATATGTCCTGCTGTCTTGCAGAAGATACCGAATGAAATCCTTCCGCTTCCACTGATTTGGTAAAAACCTCGTTCAGGTCGTGCACCATCCCACAGAATTGGAAGACAGCTAACGTTGTGCCGCTGCCGAAGCCGGGGAAACCTCAGGCTTCAGTCAAGGGATACAGACCCATTAGCTTGCTCTCCACGTTCGCAAAGGTAGCCGAAAAACTGATCGTAAAGGACTTGGCGGAGCACAATGAGAAGCAAGTGATTCAGCATGGATTCAGAAAGCTGCATTCCACCACGACAGCTCTGCTGGAAATTACAAGCTTTGCCATCGATGGGTTCAATGCCGAGAAGCCACAGAGAACTGTGGCTGTTGCCTTAGATCTCACCAAGGCATTCGACACAGTAAACCATGGAGTTCTGTCAAGCAATCTACTGGATTCTTCAATACCGCCGTGGCAAAAGCGCTGGATAGCGGCATTCACTAAGGGAAGACGAGCTAGAGTTATGTTCCAGAACCACGTTTCGAATAGTATTACTGTTGCAGCTGGAGTCCCGCAGGCGGGCATTTTATCGCCTGCCCTCTTCAGTCTGTACCTCGAAGACATGCCCGCCCCTCCCCAGGATATCAAGGTGGTCGCCTATGCCGATGATGTGACAATAATGTGTCGGGATCGGCTAAATGTGGCCGCCTCCAAGATCAATGAGTACCTGGTCACACTGAAAAGCTTTTTCGACCGCAAAATGCTGAAGACCTCTGCATCCAAATCGTCGGTATCCGTACTCACAACGGATCCATCAGAGCACAGAGCTCACCCGCATGTCGAGTGGGACGGAGATCGATTACCTGCTGTTCGCTTTCCCAAACTGCTCGGTCTGGTGCTCGATCCATCGCTCAAGTTTTATAAGAACACTGAGCAGAAGCAGGCCGTCGTCAAAGCGAAGCTTAATGTGCTCAGAGCGCTGGGCTGTACATCATGGGCCCCAGTCGAGCACTTGCATGCGGAGACACGAATACTACCAGTAAAGGAGCACTGTCAGCTCCAGGTAATTTTTCATCAACATTGTCAAACAACGGAGAGTGCTAAACCCCGTCAGAGAGAGAGAGAGAGAGACATCAGAAAGCTATTCGCTGATGCTCCCAGCAAAGTCAATCTGCAAAGATGGCACGATTCACAGCAAGAACGACTCCTTCTGTTGCGCGAGGAGCACACTGTGGTATGTGTTTGGTCCCCTTGCCCGCCAAAATCAAGGATAGCAAGCAAAAAATAAGTTCCTCACAAGCAAACAAGATAATCACCGGATAAAACGGTTAATAGGCAACGAATAGAACGAAGAATAAGAATAATTTATGCTCAAATTATTTACAACAAAAGATGACCTAGGCAAAAACTTACAATATATCCTCTGTTTCCGCATGTGATTTATTTCCGTTCGTCGCGTGCGTCTGCGAGCGTACGCTGTGTCTCCTTCTCCCCACAATTTCTCGCTGTCTCTACCCTCGCTCCGCACGAGCGCGCGAGGGAACAGAGTAAATCATGCTCGGAACCAGAGGATACACAACCTACAAAGTCAGATCATACCAGGAGAGAAGGGAGGAGTGGGCAAGAAACGTGCGCCCTTGGTGTCCAGCAGTCGACTAAAGTCCTCATCAATAAGGCCCGCCCCTGGTCTCCTCTGCCAGGGTACCGTTTCTCAGGTCACGGGTCTTGACCTCCAATACCTACCCTACTGCGCCCGTCTCTTGGCCGCTGGGACTCCACTTCTCCCTGACACAGTTCGTACGGTGCCATCTTGAAAAGACGGCGGTATATCCCATCCTGGGAGTGGTGCCGCCCCGGGTCTGCATATCCGAGTCTCAACTCGTAAGGAGGGCCAGATGCACACTGGCATCGCTGCGCTGTGGTCACTCTACTATGCTTATGGCCTACTTCAGCAAGATTGACAGCAGTAAATCGGACGTTTGCCCGGACTGTGGATGCCGCGGCCATGATACGACACATTTGTTTAATTGTCCGGAGAGACCAACCACGCTGACCACGGTGGACTTATGGACGAATCCATTACTGGTCGCCCAGTTCCTCTACCTATGACAGAACCATCGACGTGGCTGCAAAGAAGAAGAAGAAGAAGGTTTCTGCTGAAAAAATTCAAAAGGTTTAGGTAAACATTCGAAAACGGATTAATGAGAACTTCAGAGTTGAGGAGAACAAAGAGATCTCTGCTCCTAAAGAAAGGAACAGAAAATGATAACCTAGGGTATTAGCATATCTGGTTCCTGCAGGGGAGCCTGCAAGTAGTAGCCTTCGGGAATGGAGTCGAAAACATTAAGCTCGTATGGATACATAACTACAGATACTGTTTTCTTCCTACGGTATTTATGTGTCAACACAAATGGCTAGATATCTTTTCGCCCTACTTTTGGGACACATTTGCCTTCAGGACAATGAGCGCGAAACTAATGCATGTGCGAATACTACTTCACACATGATATTTTCGCCGCACCTTATCTTTTACGATTGGCAATGTCTTGAGCGTAGTATGAGGTCAGCATTCATCTTCAATGCATAACTATGTTTTGCTATCAAGAGCCTATGTTACCCGAGTTTCCGTAAAGTTTTCTTCACTATTTCATGTATTATTTGAACAGGTGGACTACTTTTTAGGTTTTTTTTTTTGAATGAACATCACCTTGTTGAATTTGTGTTCTGAGGAATAAATGCTGTCTTCCTAGTATACAATTACTTATTCATTGATATACATATTTTTGAAGTATCTCGTGAATATTCTTCATTATTTCTTATATTGTTTGAACAGAAAACCTAATCTACAAATTATTATTCATTGAATTAATTTGTTAAGTATCTCTTGGAATTTTAGAAAACTCAAAAATCTATTTTTTGAACTTTGTTCTTTAATTTCAAGGCAATTGCGTAAACGAGAATGAAGTACGCATTTACAAGCTTTGGTATGCCAAAAATCCGATTCAGTACCTTCGATTTCCTTTGCCTGGTTTCTGAACTTAGAATTTTCGATATCTCTGAAATTGGCTCCATTTCGAAGTTTTAATTCCATCTGAGCCAATCGATTCGGCGTCATTCAGCAACGAGTGGCAGGCTACTGAGATTCCTGCAGAGAGCAATGTCGTGGGGTCATGAACTGTCAATAACGAGTACGGTAGGTGCCATGTACCTACCGTATGCCAGCTCTGCTCCAGGTGTACATAACATGTTCCGTCCTTCTTCACCCGTCTGGTGTCCAAATTCTCCCCAGCGCGTGATGTGTCACATCTTGTTTCGCACCTAGCATGGAATCCGCTGACTGTCATCTCTCATTTTATTTTAGAGTTGACTCAAAGTATGATGAGGTATACGAAGGTCGAGCATATGTGAAGGACGATTTTGTTCAGTTTGCTGTGGGTTATTTCAGCGGAGGTGTGTGATTTGACAGATGTTCCCTATTTACGGCAATCACAATAGCTTGTCGCTGCCGAATTTGTTTTTTTTTTAGATAAGTTGTTCATTAGTCCAATTGCGGGAACTATCGATATGCACCGTTCGCTTGCCCATCTGAACAATACTGGAAAAGCAGAGCGCGATGATAATGGTATGCCTTTGTGCGCCGAAGTTGCTCGAGTATTTTATTGATTTTATTCATTTTATTGATGTATTTTATTATTTTAAAGTTTTCTCTGTCGAATACCCTTTTCAGGAGATATGACGGAAGGGTCAGATACCGAAGTTGCCGGTATCAGTGCTAAGCAGGTAAATTCGACGTAGGGTCTTTCCATGCTTTTTTTGTGATGAGCGCTCTTTCGTGTATCCTCCATAGGTTTTTGAGCTCCATCAGCCATGTACGTCAGCATGCAGAGTTTGTGCTGACTTTCTGCAAAAATGATGATAGATTGGGGGAACTGTGTGCAAGAAAGAGATTAAGGGTCAGTCTGCTCTTGTAGAGGTAAATGTCTCCCTTGGGATTGTAGATTGACGTAGCTTGCTTTATGAATTAGGATATCTCTGTTCTGTCTAGCTTTGTTCTCGTCATTTTTATTGTCTTTTCTTCTCTTTCGAATTTGTGTAAATTGAAAGCCCATTCTTCGTCAGCATGTGATGAGTGGTACCTGTTTTAGTATCTTTTTTTTTTTTTTTGCTCAAAGTGTATTAAGCCAGCGGAATCTCAAAGTCACTGTATAAGCTACGTATTTCCAGGTTCGAGTAAAGTTTTCGAGACCGGAAACTGAGCGACAAAAGAAGCGCAGGGAAGCAAGTGCACTTTATAGGGAAAAAATGATTGCAAGTGATTCTTGGATTTCGATGGACGTTCATCTAAAAGAGGTTAGTTTGCACCATGGTCAACTTTTTTTGGCTGTTTGGCACATAGTGTTCGAGATTGAGTTGGTTTTATCTCAAATTATGCTCAATTTGTTTCTCACCCACTTCGGTAGTAGTAAGGGAAACATCAAATGGCTGACTTCAGCACACGTTCTCTTCTTCCTGATACAACAAACGTACGATTCAGATACGGTGACTTTGGTCTCACTGCTTGACTCAACATATCCCCTCGGATGTATTACTTTCGAGGGCTTACCACTTCATTTGACGTCTTGCGCCCTCATTTTACTCCCAATCTTTATTGTGACCACCCACACCGTCACATTATGCTTACCTCACTTAGTGTTACCTCTCACAACCTCGTTATCACTCTGCTAAATTATCTTGCGGTCCGAGCCTGTCAGTCTTTGGACGCAGCATCCCATCGCAGCACTCGTGTGGCCGATAAGAAGAAGAAGCATCTCTTCATCATGGGTCGCGGTGTCCAGAGGTGGTACTAAGTATTGAGGTGGCGAGCGCCAGAACTAGCGCACAGGCGCTAAGCGGAGGAGGGAGTGTGCGAAGAATGAGACATCGACGTGCCCGAAATCGTTGATAGCGCGCGCTACCGTGATTGCTAATGCCGCCTCAGCAGCCTCTCGCGACCATCTAGTTGCGTCTACTATTTTTTAAAGATATGCTCGTAATGCTATTCAAGATGCACAGCGTATCCTTCGCCACGATGTCCATTCTGGTGACTCCATGAAGGTTTCACTAGTTTGTTTGTCCGATTTTAGTCCCTTGGTCAAATCTCTCCGGAAAGTGTCACGCAGTATGGAGCTCCGCTTTGAAGATTTAGCTTCATTGTGCGGGGGGGGGTCTTAGTACGAGGGAAACCGACGATGATAGTTAAAGACCTGGCTGAGCATAACGATAGACAGGTGTTTCAGCATGGATTCAGAAGACTGCATTCCACCACGACAGCTTTGTTAGAAATTACTAGCTATGCCATTGACGGTTTCAACGTCAAGAAGCCGCAGAGAAGCGTAGCAGATGCCTTGGATCCCACTAAGGCTTTTGACGCAGTAAATCTTGGTATCTTATATAACAACTTACTGGAGTCATCAGCAGAAACGCTGGATATCGGAATTCATCAAGGGAAGACGAGCCAGAGTTATGTTCCAGAACCATGTCTTCAATAGTATTCCTATCGCAGCTGAAGTCCCGCCGGGCGGTGTCCTATCGCCAGCCCTTTTCAGTCTGTACCTCGAGTATGCCTGAGCCGGCACAGGATATCAATGTTGTCGCGTGTGCAGATGACATCACTATCATGTGTCGAGATCGAAATATACAGGTGGCCGCCAATAAGATCAATGAGTACCTGATTACGTTAAAGCTTTTTCGACGAGAAGATGCTAGAGATCTCCGCATCTAAGTCGTCAGTATCCGTTCTCACAACGGACCCTTCCGAGCACAGCGCTCATAAGGGTCGTAGAGTGGGATGGAGACCGTCTACCTGCTGCGCGATTTTCAAAATTGCTCGGTCTTGTGCTCGATCCGTCTCTCAAGTTTCATAAAAATACCGAGCCGAAGCTGGCTGTCGTCAAAGCTAAGTTCAATGTTCTCAGGGTCCTGGGCGGTACTTCATGGAGAAGCAGTAAGGAAACTTTACTCACTACGTATAAGGCGATTCTCCAGCCCGCACTGGAGTACGCCGCACCGGTTTGGCAGCATCTAGTTTCAGATTCCTCCTGGACTAAGATGCAACGCGTACAGAATGCCGCTCTTCTCATCGCCACCGGATGTACTAGGAGTTCCCCAGTCGAGCACCTGCATGCCGAAACACGTTTACTACCAGTGTAGGAGCACTGTCAGTTGCAAGCGCAACAATTCTGTATCAACATTATTAAACAACCAAACCACCGTCTTGGAGAGTGCTCAACCCCGTTAGAGAGAGAGAGAGAGAGAGAGAGAGAGAGAGAGAGAGAGAGACAAAGGAAAGCCATTCGCCGATGCTCCAAACAAGGTCAACTTGCAAAGGTGGCACGATTCACAGAAAGAACGTTTCCATCTGCGCGAGGAGCACACCAAGCTCATACGGTGTTATCTTGAGAGGGCGGCCGTAAATCCTGTGCAGGCTACGGCGCGAGGTGTGATACAACCCAACATTGGTCCGACCCCACACCCAAGTCAAGCGAAGTGCTCAGCCCCCCCCCCCCTGATAAAAATGATGGCCGGGGGGGGGGGAGGTCCTCATTTCGTAATTTTTTATTTTATAGTGAACGAAGTTTCAATTCAAGATTACATCGAGACCTAATAATGCAATAAATAAATGTTTTTCACGAAAGCAGACAAAAACAACTCTCCTACGACAATGGCACCAAATGTTTGTTCAATGGCTGAACGTTCACTAGTGCCCTGAGGGCACATAGGTGCGGTTTCGGGAATGAAAACCACATTTAGTAATTGGCTATCCGGATGTGAAAACGCACCCAAAATTTCATGGAAGCAGCTTCAAGCCGAACAGCGCTACATAGGGTGGGGTCCATGAAAAAATGTTCCAAGTCCGGAATTGTTGTGAAATATTTACAAGTATTTATCGAATTTTTAATTAGGGAGTTTCGCGTTGCTACAACGTGCGCAAAACCTAGTCACGGACCCAAGTAATCAATTTCATTCTTTTAACCGGTCGAAAACGGTCTTTGAAGACCCATTTTTAGGTGTGATGCAATCGATTGTATCACACCTAATCCATACAAATTAGGTGTCATACAATCGATTGTATCGAACCTGAAAATGGATCTTCAAAGACCGTTTTTAGCCGGGTAAAAGATAGAAATTGATTAATTGAGTCCGTGACTAGGTTTTCCGCACGTTGTAGCAACGCGAAACTCCCTAATTAAAAATTCGATAAATACTTGTAAATATTTCTTAACAATTCCGGACTTGGAACATTTTTTCATGGACCCCACCCTATGTAGCGCTGTTCGGCTTGAAGCTGCTTCCATGAAATTTTGGGTGCGTTTTCACATCCGGATAGCCAATTACTAAATGTGGTTTTGATGCCTGAAATAGCACCTATGTGCCCCCAGGGCATGAAAACAGGCTCCGCCCATCCTTTGTAGCGCTGTTCGGATTGAAGCTGCATTCATGAAACTTTGGGAGCGTTTTCACATGCGGACATTCGTATTCAAAATGGGGGTTCCGCGCCAGCAACCGCTCCGATGTGTCCTGAGGGCGTAAAAATCGAAAGGCGATTTCATATCACAGTGAACTCTTTTGTGACAGTCAGCTATCCATCGTTTTACAGCTTTGCGAAATTTTTATATTTAGCGGGATCGAACCTGTGAACTCTAAATCGCCTAAGAATGCATCTTAGATCACGAAATTCCAGATCATCAGTGTCATTTCGTTGACAGGATAGTCCGCTTGTAATGACCTCGATGACATCGAATACTCAACACCGCTGCTGCTGACATATCCAGGAACGCTTTGGCGACACATTTTACCTTTCCAAGACTCCTCCATGTCAGAGTCATTAACGATGACCGTGCTACCGTCGTCTATTGTCTTGCATGCTTTATCACCAGTGAATTGTAAGCTCTTCTTGTGTGTTCCTGCCTCATTTTTACATCCCTCTTTTTCATATCTTGAATCATTTGTTTTTTCGCGAATGTTTCTCACTATTCAGTTTCTTTTTTGATCTCCTGTCTCATTTTGCTCTATCAGTATAATCGCCAGTTTTAATTTGACCTCTTATTGTGATCTCATTTTGCCGTCATTTTTTATACTAACGGTATGGTTCTCACCCCCCCCCCCCTCCGGCCTGATAGAAGTGCATCTTGTTTCTTGGTTGACCCACCGGATGTCGATGGGTCCGACCCCCCCCTCTGTGATACATCACACCTCACGCCGAACCCTGATCCTGTGCTAGGAGAAGTACCGCCACCAGTCTGCACATCCGAGTCTCAACTTGGAAGAAGGGCTAGATACCCACCAGGGATGTGCGGAATTTTCTGTTTTCTGCCCATTTTTGGCCATTTTTTTCTGTTTTCTGTAAAAAATGGGCGAAAATTGGACAGAAAGCAGAAAAAACATGAACCGCGATTTGCAGCAGGATTGTCTTAGAAAAGACTGGCCGGATTTCTAGAAGCTAAGCCGATAGTGTGAGGGTGTACTTCACCCAGGCTCTCTGCAATCCTACCACGCTAGACACTTAATGTGCTTCTCTGGGTCAAATTCCGGCCCGCAATTGCGTCTCGACACGCTTTGCGGCCGCACGCGCTCGGGTTAGTCGAGTTTCCAGCGCCAGAGCCGACTCGATGTGGCTGTTTTATACTGTATTCTCCAATTTTGTTTAGTTTCCAGTTTCCAAAACCCACCTAGAGCCAACAGATGCGGCCGCGCGCTCCCGAGTCGGAAACTCTTCCGGCTCGGGAGCGCGCGGCCGCAAAGCATGTCTGGACGCAATTGCGGACCGGAATTTGACCCAGAGAAGCACAGTATATCTCGCTGTAGTGGTTATCCATTAGGGCGCGTGTGTGTGGTGGGAGAAAACGCCGCAGTTCGCTGTACACGGCCGGGTTCGATCCTTGCCTAGGTAAACCAAACCAACCAACCCTCCGGGGTCCTTCAATTGGTAACAGATTTATGTAGGGAGCTGAAGGCACTCATTGAGAAGTCGGCTGGCCACTAAATAAGCACGAAACCCATTCCTCAGAAATTTTTTTGCCGCGTCAGTGCCGGGAAAGTACCGCAACCCTCGACTGTGCCGCGATAGTACCGCAGCGACTCCGCGATCAGACGATTCCGCTGCCGTGTCTTGAGCCTCGTCATCGCCGCGATAGTACCGCACCGGCTCCGCGTTAGAACCGCACCGGTTCCGCGGTAGTGCCGCCGCGGTTCCGCGTTTCGGTGCCTATAGGCGCCGAAGCGGCACTATCGCGAAGCCGCAGCGGCTATTTCTCTCGGAGTCAAGACTCTACGAATACGACGTCGAATGCGCTGCGCATCCCAATAGGGATTTAGGAAGCCGATTCCTTATCTTTATCTTATAGTGGATACTCTTACCTAGAGGTTTACCGTTGACGAATCCTTCAGATGTAACGCTAAACAGTCAAGTAAAAGGAAAACTGCAATGTGGCTCTAAACTAATAATAATAATAAGCCATTAATACTGCTTAACGCCCACTATTCATATCCGCACTGGCACGTCGCTTGAGTGTGAATAAATTTTACAGTGGGCAGAGACTAAGAATTTTCGAGCGCTACCGCTTTGGTGGACCTGGGTAATGTTGGCCGGAACTGTGCCATGCACGCAAACTCTAAATACGTGTTTTATCCATTGCAACGCAGATGGTACAGAATTCAGTTCAGGCGAAGCGCCAGAAAATTGATGGAGAGGCTATGAGGCAGATGATAATTCTGTCACAGAGGTACGAGAGGCTCTCAACGGTGGAGTGAACGGCGCGTCTGGTCATTTATTCTCTAACGGCACCGGCGCGTGGTACGGGCATGAAGTTCAGGTCTGAGGAGTAGTACAGTGTTCAAACCAGCAGTTATCCCACAATCAGTGTCAAAATATGTACACTGAGGAACGGAAAGCTCGCTCCGACTGCACTACGTACTCCTTGCACAGACATATGTATTGAGCTTCTATTAGAGTAATCGAGCTTTTATTGCCTTGGAAAAGTAAGGTTCGATGGTCGTATAAGACGTGGTCGTACAAGCCTTGAAGACGATCCACGTGAAGGACGTCTAAAAAGCGCATCAACACCAGAAATCATAGCCAAAATACAGGATTTGGTTTTGGAAGATCGTCGATTCGCTGAGAGATTTAGTAGAGGCTCCACATCTCATTAGACAGTGTAAGCCAAATTTTAAGTCAAATTTTGGTTTTTAGAAAGCTGTGTGCAGAATGGGTGCCGCATTCGCTAACAATGGAACAAAACACATTCGAATGCGACTTTCTCAGCAACATTTGGAGTGTTTTAAAAAGGATAAAGTGGATTTTGTGCGTGGATTCATCACAATGGATGAGACTTGGGTCGATTACCATGATCCTGAATCAAAACAAGAGGCTAAAGAGTGGTGTGAACCTGGTTGTTCGGCTTTGAAACGAGTTCGTGTCCGGAAATTGGCCAGGAAGGTTATGGCATCAATTTTTTGGGATGCGAAAGGAATTTTGCTTGTGGATTACTTGCAAACTGGTAAAACATTTGATTCTGGATATTATTGCAACCGTTTGGACCAGTTGAAGGAAAAAACTCGTGAAAAACCCGGTTTGCAGAGGAAAAAAATCCTTTTTCATGAGGACAATGCACCGTGTCACAAGAGCATTTTGACAATGGCTAAAATCCATGAATGGAAGTTCGAATTGTTGGAACATTCGCCGGAGTTACCAGATTTGGCCACCAGCGACTTTCAATTGTTTCCAAAACTCAAAAAAATTATGCGTGGCAAGCGTTTTTCATCAAATGAAGAGGTCATAACGGCTGCTGAAGCGTATTTTGCAGACCTTCCGGATTCTCACTTCAGGGATGGGATCCACAGATTGGAGCATCGTTGGAGCAAGTGTATTAATGTTCAGGGAGATTATACTGAATTATAAGGTGTATTTCGAACCATAATTGTGTTTTTATTATTAACGACAAAACTTATTGAACAACCTGGTGTACTTTTTGCTCTTGCCAACTGTAAGGTTTTGAAAATTCAATGAAAGAAGCATAGATCACCCAAAAGATGTATAAAAAAAAGTTCATTGTTTTGAAAAATTTCGTTTAGTTTACGCTGAACACCCTTTATTGACTTTTGAAAATTTTCTGTTTTCTGCCCATTTTTGAAGATTTTTTTCTGTTTTCTGTCAAACTAGATTTTCTGTTTCCAAATTTTTTTTCCCGCACAGCCCTGATACACGCTCGTATCGCTGCGCTGCGGTCATTCTACAATGCTTATGTCTTACGTTAGCAAGATTGACCGCAGCAAATCTGATGTTTGTCCGGACTGCGGTTCCATCGGCCATAACACTTCACATCTATTTAACTGTCCGAAGAGACCTACCACGCTGACCACAATGGATCTATGGACGAATCCACTACTGGTTGCCCAGTTTCTCCGCCTATGACAAAACCTTCGATGTGGCTGCAAAGAAGAAGAAGAAGACGAGCAGACCATTATCCTTAAAGGCACAGTACACCCTCAGATATGAATTTTGAGGTTTTCATGTAATTGTATAGAAGACCCCTCCTGTATAACACGTGCCAAATGCCAGATCTCGTTTCCTCCAAATAGACGAGATATAAGCGACCACCACAGGCCCGACCCCCTAACAGAATTTCGAACTCGGTAGCGGCTCGACGGATGGATGAATTCCACTAAGTCGTCGTTCTTCAGTCCATTACCGGACTGTCTCCTTATCCTGGCTTTCTCTCACGCAACGATTGCGAATGAATAGAAATGCAGACCTGAGACAACTCGTCCACCAATTTTTCACCTTCAAAATCTAGGCATCTTTGAAGAGCCATAACTCTGTTCAGAGGGGTTCTCTGACGATTTCAGAGATACCACTGTGATCAGCGTGTGGCTCTCTCCAAAATAAGCATGAAATCTGAAAATTAATTTTTTGGGTGTCCTGTGCCTTTAACGACGATCTCCATGGGAGAACAGAAATTTTGTGAAGCGTTGGAACTTTGAACGCTTACCTCCAAATGGTCATTTTTTAAAAAGTTCTAGGACTAAAATGTTTCTTAAAAGTGCAAATTTTTATAATTCTTTCCTTTTCTTTTTTTTTGTATTTTGCACTACACTTCTTACCCTAGTGACGAGCTTCGAGCAGTGTTTTTTGGGTCCTATTATCTCACTCCCCTAATTTACAATGTTTCGAAAATTTTCATGTCTCCTCGTTGCCCTCGGGATAGTGATTGCTTGACTCCGGACATGGGTGGGGGCTGTGTCAATCAAACTATGTGATTCTGACCACTTTTGATGGTCATTATTCCTCTTTTCGTACTCTGTTTGCTCTTCGAATTGAAAAGGCTAGAAGGTCTAATTTCTACTCAAATTCAATACGTCAAAAAGTGTCCTGTAACCAGTTTCCCGCCTCTCCTTCGTTAGATGCGTCGACTAGTCTCGATTTTCGAGATTTGATTCGAATCGTGGTTTTTATATAATTTGGTTCGATTATAGGATCCATCGGTGAACGCGAAATTAGCCCAAATGAGCATTATTCCGTCGGAAGAGCCCAGCGGCTCCGACTCCATATCAACCAGAGATCTCATCGAGCACGGAATCATCTGTGGCGAGAAGGAACATATGTGAGTACCATTCCAGATTGGAATCGACGAAGGAAAGCTTAGTGTACAAGATTTTTGGAATATTTTCCATTTTCGTATGAATCGGGAAATTTTAGTGATTTAACTCGAAACGAAGTGCTAGTTTCTCATCAACGCATACGAGAAATGCCTTTGCATCAGCAAGTTCGAGCACAGGTTTTGAAATGTGAGTGTCGCTGCTGAATTCTTCTCTGATTTCCGTGATATTATGGTGTTTCCTTATTCAGCACGAGTGACCGCCACCGCAGATATAGCGAAATTAGTCGATCCATCCATTAGCCGAGATGATCTCTTTGAATATCTCCAGCAATGTGCTCATTTAGTCCAAGGTAATAGTTACTATGGATCCTGCTTTTTCATTTTTTGGCAGCTCGTACCTGTCCATTTTAAGGTGTATGGGTATTGAAGTCGGATTTTTTGTACCATGATCTCACTGCTGCACACGCGCCCGCTCCTGGAAAGGTCTGATCTATATTTATTTGCAATTTTCGGATCAATCCGTTCGACAGTTTGTAGTGAATTTTCTGGAGTTCAAAGGATTTGGAGTCTGCTGAAGCGTGGAGACAGGCACTCCTCTTTCTCTTTAGGGCTCAGCTCTATTTCAGGGTCCCCAATTATTTTTCTTTCAGGTGTATTCAAAAGTGTGTTTCATTTTGGGTTGAAACGGATATTTTTGTACCCGACCGCTTCTTCTTCCTTGCAGCCGCAGAGAGGTCTTTGTCACAGGTTCAGGAACAGACCAAAGTTGGATTTGTCCACAAGTTGATTGGAGTTAGTGTTGTAGGCCTCCTCGGGTAGTTGAATATTTTATCATTCTTGATGGGTGGACAGCAGGGATGTGCGTAATTACGACTAACGACTAACGAATTTAACGACTAACGGGCTTTTTAAGTGTTACGACTAACGACTAACGAAATTAAAATTAATTTCGTAAGCAATCCCACAATTCGTTAGAAAATCAATAGTCATTCACACGGCGCTCCAACCCATGGATTACATCTGGAATGATACATAGTTCCCTGTTGGTTGTTCTAGGTGAATGGTGCAAAATAACCATAGCCCTCAGTATTTATTACATATTTCTACTGACACCACTTCGCAGTTCTGGAACACCCACATTATGATCTCAAGTGAACGTTGCGCAAGGTTAGGCGCAGTATTTATGCGACTTCGTGACGGTCGCGCTACTTTATGGTAGGCTCGCTGAAGCGGTTCTGACACTGATCGGCTCTAGCGGAGACTATCATAGGTGATATGGAGCGGTGCCTGCAAGCCACAACTGCCCAACGACGGGAACTGTATCCGATGATTGGGTTGAAAAGGGTGCCGTCCTTCAATTTTCAGTGATAAATTCGAGATATGGGGTTTCTATAAAGTGATGCTGGGAACTCTCAGTGGTAAAATTTTCACTTGGGTGCTCATTTCTTCCGACCTTCCCCTCATTACGGGAACAAGGTCGAAACGACCCGCGCGCACATTCCGCGACGCTGGGAAAAGAAGATTAGTGCAAAGTCGGTGCAATTCTCCGTGTTCTCACCATCGAGTAGATCTCAAATAACATCATAGAACGCAGAATGGCAAATTTTGCACTGAAAAAAAGCGAAGAGTTCAAGATTTCCTCGGTTTACCTTAATGTTTCTTTTCTTGCCGAAAA
Source organism: Aplectana chamaeleonis (assembly GCA_029168955.1). Classification (NCBI taxonomy): domain Eukaryota; kingdom Metazoa; phylum Nematoda; class Chromadorea; order Rhabditida; family Cosmocercidae; genus Aplectana; species Aplectana chamaeleonis. The sequence continues at coordinate 1,963,478 of JAPDOI010000062.1, read as the reverse complement.
AATGACAAAAATCGATAAACACACTTGCTCAAGTATTAGGTTTTCGTGCATAATTTTAATTATGTATATGTGGGTTCGCAGTTTGAACTAGGTTCTCCAACAATCTTTTTCTTTAATGGCCTAGAATGCTTTGGAAAACATATATCTCTTCATACATTCCTTTTTTTATTCACGAAGGCTCTTTTCTGCCTAAACTGTGCTTCTTTTCAAAGCCTGGATTTTTAATGACTAACGATTAACGACTAACGACTAACGAGGGTTTTGGCCGGTTGAACGACTAACGAATAACAAAATTTCTATTACGCACATCCCTGGTGGACAGGCTGTCTCACAATGTTATTGATCGGCTGCTCCGCTTGGAGTTGACAATGCTGCTCCACGGTCAGGACACTGGATTCAACATGTAGATGTTCCACTGGAGTAGTCTTAGCACACTCAGTGGTGATTCGAAGAGCGGCATTTTCTTCTTCTTCTTTGCACCCACATCGAGGGTTTTTTCATAGGCGGAGAAACTGGGCGACCAGTAGCGGATTCGTTCATAAGTTCATTACGGTGAGCGTGGTGGGTCTCTCCGGACATTTGAAAAAGTGTGCAGTATCATGGCCGAGGCAGCCGCAGTCCGGGCAAACATCTTATTTGCTGCTGTCTATTTTGCTGACGTAGGACATAAGCATTGTCGAGTGACCACAGCGCAGCGATGCGAGCGTGCATCTAGCCCTTCTTCCGAGTTGAGTCTCTGATTTGCAGACTGGGGGCGGTACTTCTCCTAGTGTAGGATTCACCGCCGCCTTCTCAAGATGACACCGTACTAACTTGGTTTGCTCTCCCGCAGAAGATGGAAACGTTCTTTCTGTGAATCGTGCCGCCTTTGCAAGTTGACCTTGTTTGGAGGATCGGCAAATGGCTGTCTTTTAGCTCTCTCTCTAACGGGAATAAGCACTCTCCATGACATATGGTTTGGTTGTTTTATAATATTGATACGGAATTGTTGGGTTTGCAGCTGACAGTGCTCCTTCACTGGTAGTAAACGTGTTTCGGCATGCAAGTGCTCAACTGGGGAACCCTTGGCACAACCGGTGGCGATGCGAAGAGCGGCATTCTGTACTCGTTGCATCTTCGTCCAAGAGGAATCTGAGACTATATGCTGCCAAACCGGTGCGGCGTACTCCAGTGCGGGCTGGAGGATCGCCGTACACGTAGTGAGTATAGTTTCCTTGCTGCTCCCCCATGAGGTACCGCCCAGGACCCTGAGTACATTGAGCTTGGCTTTGACGACCGCCTGCTTCTGCTCGGTTTTTTTTATGAAACTTGAGCGACGGATCGAGAACAAGACCGAGCAGTTTTGGAAATCGCGCAGCAGGTAGACGGTCTCCATGCCACTCTACGTCCTGATGAGCGCTGTGCTCGGAAGGATCCATTGTGAGAACGGATACTGACGACTTGGATGCAGAGATCTTTAGCATCTTCTCGACGAAAAAGCTCTTCAGTGCAATCAGGTACTCATTGATCTTATTGGCGGCCACCTGTATGTTTCGATCTCGACACATGATAGTAATGTCATCTGCATACGCGACAACCTTGATATCCTGTGGCGTCTCAGGCATATCCTCGAGGTACAGACTGAAGAGGGCTGGCGATAGGACACGAATAATGTTATACAGCCCCCCCCCCCCCCCCCTTCGACTCTCGTAAACAAAATTGATGATACGCAATTGATAAAGGGTAGGGTATAAAAGAAGTGGAGAGCGGTGTGTGTTCATTCACGCGCCGTTCCTCTCCAGGAATCAGCAGTTGAAGGTCTCCTCTGACTAAAAAGTAGGAAAACAGCACCACCGGTGGGTAAGTATAACAAAATTGGAGTCAAAAACTTAGAAAATTTTAGTGAGTCGATTGGGGGGGGGGGTTGGATAAGAGTACTCATAGGACACCGCCATGCGGAACTCCAGCTGCTATAGGAATACTATTGGAGACATGGTTCTGGAACATAACTCTGGCTCGTCTGCCCTTGATGAATGCCGATATCCAGCGTTTCTGCCACGGCGGTATTGATGATTCCAGTAAGTTGCTTGACAGAACTCCATGGTTTGCTGTGGTAAATTCCTTGGTGAGATCTAAGGCAACAGCCACAGTTCTCTGTGGCTTCTGGGCATAGATCTGATGGCAAAGCTAGTAATTTCCAGCAGAGCTGTCGTGGTGGAATGCAGCTTTCTTCTTCTTCTTCTTCTTCTGCAGCCTCAAAGTGGTTTTTGTCATAGGTTGAGGAACTGGGCGGCCTTCACAGGATTCGTCCAAAGGTCCATTGTTGTTAAGGAGGTAGGTCTCTTCGGGCACATGAACAAGTGCGCCGTGTCGTGTCCGGGAGCACCACAGTCCGGGCATGCGTCTGGTCGGCTGCTGTCGATCTTGTTGACGTAAGACATGAGCAGAATAGAGTGACCACAGCGCAGCGATGCAAAACACATCTGGCTCGTCTGCCGAGTTGAGACTCGGACTCGCAAACCCGAGGCGGCACCGTTCCCAAGATAGGTTCACAGCCGCCTTTGCTAGATATCCTCGAACAAATTGCGTGTGCTCCTCACGCAGAAGACGAAACCTTTCCATGTTGGAGTCGGCCCATCTCTGTACATCAACTTTACGAGGAGCATCGGCGAACGGCGTCCTAATCGACCTCTCTTATGGGCTTCATGATTCTCTTTGACGGATGATTCGGCTGCCTCAGAACATTAATATACATCTGCTGTGCCTGAGTTCACAATGCTCCTTGACCGGCAATATGCAGGCCTCCGCGTGAAGATGCTCCACCGGGGAGCTCCTTGCACAACCGGTAGCAATTCTAAGCGCAGCATTCTGTACACGCTGCAGCTTATTCCAGGAGCTGTCAGACACCAGGTGCTGCCACACTGGTGCCGCATATTCCAGAGCCGGCTGAAGTATTGCTCTGTAGGTTCTCAATATAGTCTCTCGGTTGCTTCCCCATGATGTTCCTCCGAGAGCTCTCAAGATATTAAGTCTAGCCTTGACGACTGTTTGTTTCTGTTCCGCGTTTTGTGGAACTTCAGTGAGGATCAAGAATAAGGCCAAGCAGCTTGGGGAATTTTGCTGCTGGCAACAGGTCACCATCCCATTTGACATCTGGATGGGCACTGTGTTCCTTGGTGTTCGTTGTGAACACTGAAACAGAGGATTTTGCGGCAGAGACTGTGAGCATCATTTTATCGAGGAAGAGCTTCAACTCGACGAGATAGGCGCTGATCTTGTTAGCGGCTATCTGCAGGTCACGATCCTGGCACATGATGGTGATGTCGTCGGCATACATAACAATCCTTACATCATTGGGAGGCTCGGGAATGTCCTCAAGATACAGGCTGAATAGGGCAGGGGACAACACTCCGCCTTGCGGAACACCGGCTGCTATTGGAATGCTATCGGATACATGATTCTGGAACAGAACCTTAGCACGGCGGCCTTTAGTGAACGCTGCAATCCATCGCTTCTGCCATGATGGTAGCGACGACTTGAGCAGTTTCTCGGACAGCAGTCCCAAGTTAACAGAGTCAAACGCTTTGCTCAGGTCGAGGGCGACGGCCACCGTTCTCAGGGGCTTTCTCATGTTGAACCCATCAACCGCAAAGCTCACGATCTCTAATAGAGCTGTAGTAGTGGGTGAAGTTTCCTGAACCCATGCTGATGCTGCTGTCGCTCATTTTGATCAGCCAGGTCCGTCACGATCAACTTTTCAGCTAATTTAGCGACGGGCGATAACAGGCTTATTGGTCGAAAGCCCTTTGCCGTGCTTTGGGACTTGCCTGGCTTTGGCAACGGTATCACATTGGCTGTCTTCCAAGCTTGGGGTAGAGTGCAGGTCCGGAAAGAAGTGTTAATGATATCTGCAAGCATCGGTAGAAGTTCCGTGGGAAGCTTCTTCAGGATGGCTGGGGAGATACCGTCAGGTCCGATAGCCTTCGAATTCCGCATTTCTTTGATAGCCTTCTCTACTTGCGTAAGAGTAAAGGCCTCAGAAGCGTTCATGAGCGGCAACCGGCTCAGTTCTCTAACCGTGACTCTGTTCTGCACGCCTCGCTTGGCACGTGTGATGAAGAAGTTCTTGCCGAGCGCATAAGCAGCCGCTTTCCCTGATTTGAAGACGTTCTCCCCGAACTCAATAGCGGAGCTCATCGAGGAGCGGACTTGCCGGAAATTTTCCTCAACACTTTCCACGTCGTAGTTCCGTCAGCCTTGAAATTCAGCTTTTCAGTGAACTTCTCCCAGCATTCCTTCTTGTTCTTATCCAGATCCTGCTTGATCTCGTTATCCAGCACAGCTATGTCCGGGTCTAGATGGTCTGCGGCTCTCTTCTCATCTCTGGTTCTTATCTTCTGCAGTATTTCCCTGCTGACATTTGGAAAAAGGTCTTGACACGACCCTCAGGAATTGCAGCTTTCATGGCCTTGCGGATGGCACTTGTTAGATGGCGCTCTTTCTGATGAACATCACCATTCCATGGGTAGTCGACCGCATGGCGAAGTGCAACATCTCTGAACAGGGTCCAGTCTGCTAGGCCTAAATTAAGATAAGTACGATGACGAAAACCAGAAGTAAGGGGCAAGAGAGTCAGAGAGATCAATATAGACAAAGACGGGAATGTGATCACTGGAGAGAGTTGTGGATGTGGACCACGTGCAAGCATTAGAGAGATTGGATGACACAAGAGAGGTGTCTGGGCTAGACGGTCGGCCGGTGGCAGGAGACAGTGGGCTGGTCATCATTGAGGATAACCAGGTCACACTCCTCAGCCCATTCTTCGACATCTTCCCCTCTGGCGTCAGAATCAAGAGCGGAACAGAACGTGTGAGCATTGAAGTCACCCGCAAAGACAGCTGAAGGGGAGAGTGAGCAGTCGTACAACTGCTTAAGGAGGGAATAGGATTATAAGAGGGGGACAAGATGATATAGGAGGAATATATATGTTAAATAGAGATAAAGGGGTTTTGAGGGGGAGGTGGACAGGAATGTACTCGAGAGTACCGTCCTTAGGAGTATTAGGGATAATGTGAGAAGGTAAGGCAGATTGAACGAGCAGACACTCCGCCCCCAAGAGCTGTCCTTGGCATGTGATAGGCGGTGTAGCCCGGAATGTTAGGTTGGGGATAAGTGGTAGATGGAGAGAGCTTGGTTTCTTGAACCATGATAACATCCGGGTGATGAGAACGTGCGAATAGAGAGAGTTCAGATAACTTGTTGCGAAGGCCGTTGAGATTAATGTGAACAATGGAGAGGGGCGGTTGGTAATTGAGGAATCAGAGTTGTTGGGGGCAGAGCATAGAACACAACGAAAGGATGAGTCATGATGCCTCACAGAACTGAGGCCCGAACAGGAGAAGTGCACCCACCTTTGGCATCCGGAAGCACTGGACACTTGTTTTATGCCAGGTAACATCCTCGCCGCAGGTGGCACATGGATATTTCCGTGCTGGACCTGGATTCCTCTCGACGCCGGCCCTTTGTAATAAAATCCTCAGGAGAGCTGCGGCCGACCAGCACCTCTCCCATGACAAAAACCCTCTTCTCGGAGGGGTTGACGTCGGTTTGCACGGAGGCGATCTTCTTTCCTCCACACTGCCACGGCACGAACGTACGACATCTCGGCAGCGCAGCTTTCTGAATCCGTGCTGAAACACCTGGTTGTCATTGTGCTCTGCAAGGTTCTTCACGATCAGTTTTTCGGCTACTTTAGCAAAAGAGGGCAGCAAACTAATGGGGCGATATCGCTTAACTGAAGCTTGGGGCTGGCCAGGCTTGGGCAGCGGCACGACGTTAGCTGTTTTCCAATTCTGCGGGATAGTGCACGAACTGAACGAGGTGTTTATCAAGTCAGTGAGAAGTGGAAGGATTTCAGTTGGTAACTTCTCCAAGACAGCAGGGCATATTCCGTCAGGATTGACCGCTTTGGAGTTCCGCATATCCTTTATAACCTTCTCAACTTGCGTCGTAGTGAACGCTTCGGCCGTGCTCATAAACGGGAGGCGGCACAGCTCTCGTACAGTCACTCTCTTCTGCGGACCACGCTTTGCACTGGTGATGAAAAAACTTTTCCCGAGCGCATAAGCGGCTTCCTTTCCTGATTTGAATACGCCGTTAACGATTTCTATTGTGGAGACCGTGGCAGGCGAGCTCTTACCCGGGAGCTTCCGTAAAACCTTCCAGGTAGGTGCACTGTCCGTCTTGAAATCCAACTGTCCAGTGAACTTTTCCCACTATTTTTTTTGTGCCTGTCTAGATCTTTTTTGATCTCATAGTCAAGTTCAGCAACGACGGGGTCCAGATGGTTGACTGCTCTCCTGGCATCTCTTGTCCTGATCTTATCGAGGATCTCCCTTGTGACATTTGGATAGAACGTCTTAACGCGGCCGACAGGAGTAGCCGCTTTCATGGCTCTGCGGATCGCGTCAGATAAATGGCACTCTTTATGGTGCACGTCGCCATTCCAAGGGTAATCGGCCGCTAGGTGAAGCGCAACCTCACTGAACAGGCGCCAGTCTGCTCGGCCTAAATTAAGATAAGAATGTTGACGAACACCAGAATAGGGAGCGAGAGAATTTGAGAGATCAATATGTATGAAGATAGGGTCATGGGCACTTGACAGAGTTGTTGAGGTGGACCATGAGCAAGAGTTAGAGATGTTGGACGAGACTAGAGATATGTCTGGGCTGGAGGATCGGCCGTTGGTAGGGAGACGAGTGGGCTGATCATCGTTTAAGATGACCAGGTCGCAGTCCTCTGCCCATTTTTTGACGTTATTTTCGCATCAGAGCCAAGAGACGAGCAAAAAGTGTGAGCGTTGAAATCGCCCGCGAAAACAACCGTAGATGAGAGGGAGCAGTCGTAAAGCTGCTTAAGAAGTGGAATGGGATTGTAAGATGAGGGGCATGAGGTAGTGGGTGGAATAAATATGTTGAAGAGAGAAATAGGTGTTTTGAGAGGGAGTTGGATTGGAAGGTACTCGAGAGTACCATCTGTGGGGGTGTTGGGAATGAGGTGGGAGGGGAGAGAAGATAAAACAAAGGTTGAAACTCTTCCGCCAAGAGCTGACCTTGGAGCATGGAAGGCAGTATAGCCCGGGATATTAGGACGAGGACGGGTAGGAGATGGAGGGAGCTTGGTTTCTTGAACCATGATCACGTCGGGATGGTAAGAATATGTAAAGAGAGAGCTGAGAAAGCTTGGCACGAAGGCCGCTGAGATTGATATGTAGATTGGAAAGGGGGCGATTGGAGGAAGAGGAATCAGAGTTAGAAGGTGAAGAGCATATAACACAGCGAAAAGAAGAGTTATGATGCCTCAAAGAACTGAGGCCCGAACAAGAGAAGTGCACCCACCTTTGGCATCCAACGCATTGGACGCTGGTCCGATTCCAAGTGACATCTCTGTCGCATGTGGCACATGGGTACTTCTTCTTCTGAGCGGATCCAGGATTCCTCTCCAAGCCGGCCCTCTGTAGTAAAATCCTCAGGAGAGCTGCGGCCGACCAGCACCTCTCCCATGACAAAAACCCTCTTCGTGGAGGAGATGACGTCGGCTTGCACGGAGGCAATCTTCTTTCCTCCACACTGCCACGGAACGAACGTACGACATCTCGGCAGCAGCGGCATTTTGAACTCGCTGCATCTCAGGCGACGGCGAAACCGATACTAACTAAGGACTGGCTTTCACACCCCGCGGCGTTTCGTAGAAATTCCCAGTGAAAGCTGTGCGGGATGAATAAAGTAACAAAAATGTATGCAGGGTTTTCTCAACGGAGTTATTGGTAGGGCAAAAAATGACAAAAACTGGATAAACCTCATTGAATTTTTTCAGTCAGTGCAAATGGACGGAAAAAATTTGCTCAGTACTGCTCAGTACGCTTAAGGTTATTACGAAATTAGCATATACAAAGTTTGGCGCCTTGATTTCGGCTCATTCTTGAGATATGAGCCGTTTACGAGATCATTGCATAATTTGCACTCTTCTCTTCACTCAACTAAAGCAGCACAGCCATGGTAGCAGGGGTGGCCGAGAGGATAACGAAGTGGACTACGAGGCAGCGAGAATGGGGCGGTATCACGGGTTCGAATCCAGCTATGCGATTTCTACACTGTTCGACTTTCCTCTGTCTATTCGTTTACCTAATGTGCCTCTTTTTCACATTCCTACTCATTTTGTAAATTTTTTGAGCATATATGTCTTCTTTGTGCTGACCTAGCCAGTAAGCTCAATGACTGACATGCGCCTTCTTATGGTAAAAATTGTTGAATATCGTTCCGGAGGGGCTGTTTCCCTTGAGATTCCACATGATAGATCACGTCTTTGGGTTAGATCATGGTTGTCGATTTGATAACTATGGATCCAACCTTTCACCGCGTGGATATCCAAAGCATAAGGGGAATTCGTCTCTCTGTTCGAAACAAAATGTTCTCACCTTCTCGCGTTATTGCTCGACTTATCGCCCATTTCCCTCCCGATCGTCCTCACCTCAGCTAACGATTCTACTAGTTGACAGCTGGCCCGGTTTCAAGGACCACGCCAATATTCTGTCCGCCGTGCCCGAAGGGAAGGCCCGCTGCTGCTGGTGCGACAAGCGCCTCTGCTTCGGTTGTTTCATAGAACGCAGTCACAGCTGCTAGCCTTTTCGGTTGATGATGAAGTATTATATAGTCACTACTATCTCATTTTGAATTAATTCCGCTCTATAAAGAATTGTTGAGGATCAGAACACTCGTATGCATACAAACAAAGTGAAAGAAAATGACAAATATAGGCAAGGTGAGGGATCCCTTTTTTCAAAGGCCATTATAGCCCTATATTTCATTTTCAGGAGGCGACACTCGGTTGACTTACATGCCTGCCAACCCTTCATCGAAAACTACTAAACATACTTCAATCGATTTTTTTTATTATCTGGGCATATATGCATGGTGAAAAAACTCGGAAATTTTTTTTCCAGATTTTTTCATGTTTGGTGTTTTTCGAAGGAGGGGTGCCAGCTGCACATACTAGCCGATTCGCGCTCGTAGAAAATAAGAAATGCAGCCATGGGAGCCACTTGAAGAGAAGATGCACCCTATTTTTGTCGTTTTTCGTTTGTTTCTGATCTACCGAATGGTCCGTAGGGAAAACGCAGCATGCATGGTTGTTTCTCTATTCGTCCTTAACAACTTCCAGGTCGACGTTTCCCGAAACGTCGCGGGTCTTTCAAGACTTTCCCTAGTAAGTGCTATCATTCTGTTACAGCATATTCCAACGCAGATTGCAATATAGCCTTGTATGTGGTCAGGATTGTCTCCTTGTGCTTAACCATGAGGTGCTACCTAGACCTCGTAAGACGTTAAGCTTTGTTTTCACGGTGGCCTGTTTCTGCTCGGTGTTCTTGGTGAACTTCAGCGAAGGATCCAGTACTACGTCGAGCAGCTCCGGGAACCGTGCAGCAGGCAAACGAGCGTTTTCCAAGTTCACAGCAGGGTGAGCAGTTTTCCCAAGGGTCGAAGGAAGCGCTTTCTCGATGATATGATGCTCACTGTCTCTGCCGCTAAATCATCTGTATCAGTTTTCTCCACTGACCCTAAGGAACACTGCGCTCACCCCGTTGTGAATTGGGAAGACGCTCGTCTGCCTGCCGCACGTTTCCCTAAGCTGCTCGGCCTAGTATTGGATCCTTCGTTGAGGTTCCACAAGAATACTGAGCAGAAACAGGCTACAGTGAAAGCAAAGCTCAACGTTCTACGAGCTCTGGGAGGAACGTCATGGGGAAGTAGCAAAGAGACAATTTTGACCACCTTCAAGGCAATATTGCAGCCGGCGTTGGAGTACGCTGCACCGGTATGGCAGCACATGATATCGGATTCATCGTGGACAAAGATGCAGCGAGTTCAAAATGCTGCACTTCGGATTGCCATAGGGTGTGCTAAAAGCACCCCAGTGGAACATCTTCATGCTGAGGCCCGAGTTCTGCCGGTTAAGGAGCACTGCCAACTCCAAGCGCAGCAACTGGTTATTAACATTGTCAAGCAGCCTGACCACCCATTAAGAAGGATCATGAATCCCGTGAGAGAGAGACATATCAGAAGGCCTTTTGCGGATGTTCCCGAGAAAGCCAATATACAAAGATGGACGGACTCCCATCTGGATCGTCTGCGTCTTTTACGTGCGGAGCACACCAAGTTCGTCAGGGATCACTTGAGTAGGATGACCGTCAATCCCATACTGGGGGTCGTATTACCTGTAGTCAGCAACACCGAGATGGAACTCGGTAGGCGGGCTAGAAGTACCCTTGCCTCGTTACGCTGCGGTCATTCCCCTATGCTGATGTCATACTTGCATAAGATCGATCGCAGTAAGCCTGACGAGTGCCCGGACTGTGGTAGCCGTGGCCACACAACTGAACATCTATTTGATTGCCCAAAGAGGCCGACCACTCTGACAACAATGGATTTGTGAACGAATCCGGTTTCAGTCGCCCGTTTCTTGAACCTTTGACAAAAACCTTCCTGCGGCTGCAAAGAAGAAGAAGAAGAAGGGTCGGTGGTGAAAACGGATACAGATGATTTAGTGGCTGGGACAGTGGGCATCATATTATCGAGAAAGCTTTTCAATTCGATGAGGTAGCTATTGACCTTGTCAGCTACATTTATGTCTTGATCTAGAGGTACAATATGGTGATGCCATCCTCATACACAATAACGTTGAATGTCGTAAAGAGAAATGGGTAGGTCTTCCAGGTAAAGACTGAATAGAGCAAGCGGTAGAACCTCTATGAGGGACAGCAGCGGCAATATCGATGCTATTAGACATGTCCTTGGAAAAGCACGTCTTCTCGGCGCCCTTTGATGGGCGCGGTCCATCGCCCCTGCCAAGGCGAGAATATGGACATCAATAGTTTTCCATATATTATACCCAGGTTGGCAGTGTCAAACGCTTTTATAAGGTCAAGGGCTACTCCATCAATGGCGTTGAAGCCGTTCAAAACATAGCTCACAATCTCCAACAGCGCCGTGTTGGGGGAGTACTCAAGTACTAAAGACTCGAATTCCATGCAAAACATAGTCTTTTCCAAAGTCTTCGCTAGAAATCTGCAGTTCTCTATCCATCTCAGTTCTGTGCAGGATGAAAGGGTTTCCTTGGGGTCGGGTATTACCGTCAAAAAATAGAGTTCAAGAATCGGTAGAAATTTGAGAGGGTCCTGATCAGGGATGTGCGTAATTACGACTAACGGGCTTTTTCGGTGTTACAGACTAACGACTAACGAAATTTAAAAAGTTTTCGTAAGCATTCCCGAAATTCGTTAGAAAGTCAATAGTCATTCAAATCGCGCTCCAACCCAAGTCTTACACCAGATTTGATACATATTGCACTGTTGGTTGTTCTAGGTGAATGGTGCAAAATAACCATAGCCCTCAGTATTTATTATTTCTACTGGTACTGCTTCGCAGTTCTGAAACCCCCTCCCCATTTTGACCTCAACCCAACGTTGCTCAAGGTCTGGAGCAGCGCTTCTGCGACTTCGCGTCGGTCGCGCACGACTCTATTGTAGGCTCGCTGAACCAGTCCCGAAACATTACCGGCTCCAGCGGAGTTTTCTAGCACAGGGCTCTATCAGAGGTGATAATATGGAGCGGTGCCTGCAGGCCACAACTGCTCAACGACGGTACCTGTATCTGTTGAATGGATTCTTAAGGATGCCGTCTTTCGATTTTCAGTCATAAATTCGATATATGGGGTTTCTATAAAGTGGTGCTGGGACCTCTCAGTAGGTTAAATTTTCACTTGGGTGCTAATTTCTTCTGACCTATCTCCATTAAGGGAACAAGCTCTAAACTTCGCAAGCGCTCGGATCGCAACGCTGAACAAGGAACAATTATTGCAAAGTCCGTGCGATTCTCCGTAATGTCACCACCGCGTAGATTTCAAATATCATCATATAGCGCAGAATAGCAAATTTCGCTCTGGAAAAAAAAAACAAAGAGTTCGAGATTTTCTCGGTGTCCCATATTATTCTTTTTCTTAATGAAAAAAAGACAAAAATCGATGAACACATACTCTCGAGTATTAGGCTTTCGTGCGTATTTTCAATTACGTATATTAAGGGTTCGCAGTTTGAACTAGGTTCTCTAACAAGGAGTGATTTGTGTCTTCAATGACCATGAATGTTTGGGAAAACATACATCTCTTCATGCCTTCCTTTTTTCTATTCATAAGGGCTTTTTTCTGCTTCATCTTGTTTTCAGAGTCGAGATTTTTAACGACTAACGATTAACGACTAACGACTAACGAGGGTTTTTGCCGGTTGAACAACTAACGAATTACAAAATTTCTATTACGCACATCCCTAGTCCTGATCAGGGATGTGCGTAATAGAAATTTTGTAATTCGTTAGTCGTTCAACCGGCCAGAACCCTCGTTAGTCGTTAATCGTTAGTCGTTAAAAATCTAGGCTTTGAAAACAAGCGCAACTGAGGCAGAAAAAAAACCCCTATGAATAGAAAAAAGGAAGGCATAAAGAGATATATGTTTTTTGAAACATTCATGGCCATTAAAGATACAAATATTCCTTGTTAGAGAACCTAGTTCAAACTGCAAGCCTGTATATACAGAAATAAAAATATCTCCTTAACTACTCGAACATCGCTGCACGAAACCTTATACTCGAGAGTGTGCGTTTATCGATTTTTGTCATTTTTTTTTCGGTTACAAAACACAAAATGGGAAACCGAGAGAATCTAGAACTCTGTTTTTTTTTCAATGCAAAGTTTGCCATTCTGCACTATATGATGCTCTTTGAGATCTACCCGATGGTGTCAACTTAGAGAATCGCACCGACTCTGCACGAATTGTTCTTTGCTCAGCGTCGCGAGCCGAGCGCTTACGTGGTTTAGAGCTTGTTCCCATAATGTGGAAAGGTCGGAAATTAGCAGTGGAAATTTTGCCCCTGAGAGGTCGTAGCACCACTTTATAGAAACCCCCCTAATCTCAAATTTATGACTGAATATCGAAGGACGGCACCCTTTACAATCCAATCATCGGATACAGTTCCTGTAGTTGTGGCCTGCAGGCACCGCTCCATCTCATCACGTCTGATAGTGCCCTCTGCAAAAATCTTCGCTGGAGCCGGTCAGTGCCGGAACTGGTTCAGTGAGCCTACCATAAAGTAGTGCGACCGACACGAAGTCGCATAATTCTGCGCCTAACCTTGCGCAACGTTCGGTTGAGATTTTAATCTGGGGGTTCCAGAACTGCGAAGCTGTGTCAGTAGATATAATAAACACTGAAAGCTACGGGTATTCTTGAACCATTCAACTAGAACAAACAACAGCGCAATATGTCTATCCTGGTGTAATCCTTGGGTTAGAGCGCGATTTGAATGATTATTGACTTTCTAACGAATTTTGGGATTGCTTACGAAAATATTTTTATTTTCTTTAGGCGTTAGTCGTTAGTCGTAATTACGCACATCCCTGGTCCTGATGCAGTCTCATTTTCTTTGCTGAGTGCAGGTTGTGTACTGGCCTCTCATAATGTTTTATGGGGACTGCTCGGTAACTCGGAGCATGTGCAGTAGCATAATTCTTCTGAAAAGATTAGTGTTAAGTTTTTTTTTCGGACTTAATGTTTCAACCTCTTATTTCAGCTGGACGAGTATCGCGCGGATTTATGGCGATGCGCCAGAGATCTAGCCCTTTGCCTCCTTGACGCTGGTCAACCTATCACTCGTGCTTTGCTGTCTAGGTGAGCGCTTGTTTTTCTCTCATGAACATTCACGAAGTTTGTAAGGGCTGCAACTTATCACAGAATTCACCATTCTCTGAAGTGCGCAGTTGCGAAATTTAAATATACATTCAGCTCGGACCTATTCTCCCCTTGGTTAGGTTGAGGATAGCATTTGTGATTCCAAGCTGCTGTGAGCGGAATAGAAACATGAAAATTTGTGGATCAGGTTTTAGCACGAAAATTTTCTCTTGTTTTGCGGAACGCTCAAAAAAAGCTGCGCGGTGATGCGGTTTTTGGAGCGCGATAGATTTTTCAAATTGTCGATTAGGTTTTTCTGCTTTAATGGCCTCCATAATGCCGCGTACCGCTACAGTTTGTTACGGTTTTTCGAGCACGAAATGTATAAAACTAGCAAATTCGTGGGTTTCGGAATGTGAAACACGGAGTGCCCGCGTAAGGGCTTAGTTTTACATAGGCGTTTCCCTGCCGCTGGTTTTTGCGGGACGTCTGCAATTGGTGAGATTTGGATGTCGGTCAACAGCAAACCTGCCGCGGAAGCCAGCGGCAGCGGAACGTTGTATAACTGGGGCCTAACTGGCTTCAGCCTAGTTTTGACTGCATCGCTGCTGTTTTTCATCGGAGCGATTTCACACCCTCTGCTGCAGCGATGTAGCAGCGGCAGCGATTCTGTTCATAGTGCATAGCCTCACGGATGATTAAAGAAATTCAATCAATCAGTGAAATTATTGGGTGGTTGTCATCAATAACACGTTTCGACTCGTGAACACTGATCTTGTCATGTGAAAGGGTCAACGTTCACTAGACGAAACGTGTCATTCGCTGGCAATCGCTCCATCGCTGCCATTTTGGCCGCGATGGAGCGATGGTCAGCGACCACTGAGAATCGCTCTTCAAGCAGCGATGCAGTAAAACATAGGATTTCGTCGCTGCGACCCAGCGATGTAGGACGTTTGCCACGAAGCGATCACAATTGGAGCGGCTTTCCATTACGCGCGATGAAAAAAGAACAGTTGTCCCTCGCATGGCCGCAGCGACCACGTGCAGTCAAAACTAGGCTTTCAATGTTTCTGAAATGAGTTTCGTTCCACAGTGTCTTCCATAAGAATGAAATTTTCACACTGCAGACTTAGAGAAACCAAACGCGTGTAATATCTGCAAATGAACGTGGTGAAACCTAGGAGCATGTGGATTGCGACTGAGTTAATCAGTAAATCATTAACCTAGTTATCTTGAGGTTTCGTGCTCATTCAAAATTTGGAGTTTAGGACAGCTATGTGGACATCTCATGGAATTCTAAGAAATTTGTGAAAGTACAGGCCATAAAACGGCCAATGTCTCACCGTCGACTGCGTACTACGCGCTGCGCGACCGCACGCGCGTCGGAAGCAGACGGGTTTTGCCGCCGCGCGACGAGTTTTGCCGCCGCGCGACGTTTCGAAACGCGACGCGCGGCGGCCGAAACCATCGCGCGGCGGCCAAAACTCGTCTGCTTCCGACGCACGTGCGGTCGCGCAGCGCGTGGTACGCAGTCGACGGTGAGACATTGGCCGTTTTATGGCCTGTAGAGTCAATTTAGTGGTTTTGCCGTGTCTTGACTCACAATCCATTTTAAGGTGTTTCCAAATAAATCCCAAGGACGCCGAGGACATACTTTCTTCTTGCGCTGTGCCTGGAAATAGGTCGTGGAAACTTCGTGTCACGCCGGATCCTGCTTTCTTGGAGAGGTACAGAATATTTTTTATGCTTCCTTTTGTGATAAAATAGAGTTATTTTGTTTGAAAAATTTCAATTGACCTCCGAAACGTAAAAGGCCGGTATCATATTTCCGTCGCGCCGATGCATGAAAAAACCGCGGTACCGATCAATCGCGACGATATTGTGCTATGGAGGGAGTAGATTGTTCGGATAAGGCCCTAGTTATACACCAGCGGAATGAAAACGCCCCGCGATGACATTGCCGCCGGTTGCTGAGTGAATCAGGGACTCGTCTGCGATGTTGCGTCTTTGACGCCTTTGACGCAATATTGGAGACTACAAAATCCCGGGCGTTTCAATTGTATTTTATCGATATTTTGCCCTTCTATCAGTTGTTTATTGCAGAAAATTACTAATAATTCATTCCTCTTGTCATGTCAGTGCTCGCTATGTCTTTTTGGTAATAATTCAGCAAGTTTAACGGCAGTGTTCACGATAAAAAGCGTTTTTCTGTTTTTTCTCCCATCTTGAAAACGGTTTCATGCTGATTCTAACTATGTCTCTGCAATCGTACAAGACCTTCTGGGAACGGAATTATGGTCCCTGAAAAAATGAGCTAGGGAAGCATTGTGGACGAGTTGTCCGAGGCTTGTAACTTCTGTCTTTTGCAGCCGATGCATTGCGCTTTTGGGGTTTGCCTTGCGTTCAAAGTGGTAATTTCGAGCTGTTTTGGGGCTCTTCATGGCTCGTTTTCATGCGTTCTTGCGACGTCAGCGTTACAGTGTGCCCTTCCACTACTCATTCCTAGTGGGAACTGGAACACATTTTTTTATCGTGAACACTGCCTTTAAATCTGAAAAATAATCGGCTGGTGGAACTTGGCAAATTTCCAGCAGGGTCGGTCCCGCAAAGATACAGTATACAGCGCCGCGGCGTGTATAACTGCTCGGTGTGGGCTTCTTCTTCTTCTTCTTATCGGCCACATCAGAGCTTCTCCTCATAGGTGTAAAAAGGCAGACACATCGCACGGGTTCTTCCACATATCCATAACTGTTAGAGAAGTCGGCCTTGCAGGACATGAAAATAAATGAAATGAATCGTGCCCTGGGTTGTGACAGTCGGGAAATTCGTCAGGGATCGACGAGTCGATCTTATGGACGAAGGCCTTGAGGTGTGAGGAGTGTCCACAACGTAGACCTGCCAGGATGACGCGTGTACGTCTGGGTAGGTCCATTTCGCTGCCATCGATCGGGGGGGGGCACGTCACCAAGAATTGGATTTAGCGGAGCGCTGGAAAGGTATTCTCTGACGAATCGGGTGTGCTTCATTTGAAGTAGTCTTACGCGATTGAGCTCCGACGTCGTCCAACGTTGACGATCCGAGACAGAGACTGCAGCATGAAGTGACGAGCGTATGTGTCGGAAATGGGGACCAGATGACAGTAGGGGGAAATTAGGGTGTGTGGAATTCCTTACAATGCCAACATGGAACTGTTGCAACTGAAGTTGACAATGCTGCTTTACAGGAAGAAGCGAACACTTTTGATGCAGATGAGATACCGGTGTGGATGTAGGGCATCCAGTGATCACGCGTAGAGCAGTGTTCTGTGCACGCTGAAGCTTGCTCCAAGAGGCTTCCGACAGGTGTCTTGACCATATTGGGGCTCCATATTCCAGCACCGGCTGCACCATAGCCCTGTAGGTGGTTCGCAAAATTTCTTTAGATCTGCCCCATGTAGTGCCTGCTAGCGAACGTAGAATGTTGTTACGTGTGTTGGCAGCAGCAGCTCGAATACGTGTGTTTTCGTGAAAACGCAGTGACGGGTCCAGGAATACACTCGGTGTGGGCTTCCGGCGCGTTCTTCTGCGACAACTGTTCCTTTTGGCATGCCTCAGCACAGATATAGCCTAGCTCTCTCATTTAGAGGCCAGATGTCCAACCTAAGGTGCGCTCCGGGGTACCGCAAGGTGCGGTTTTCTCTTCGCCCCTGTTTTCTTTCTGTATCGCAGAACTCCCGGCATCACCACCAGAAACACGCCTAGTGGGATATGCGGATGACCTAACTTGAGTTGCATCGCATCCGGATGTAGAAACCTGCGAAAAACGTCTGAACGGCTATCTTCCGAAGCTAACAAAGGCCCTGGAAGATTGACATCTTCAACTGTCGCTCCAGAAGATCACTGTCTCTCCTGTGACAACACATTCTGCACAATCGAGATACGTGCCGAAAGTGTTCATAAATGGGACGCAAATCACGCACGAAAGAAATCTGACAATTCTCGGCTACCATTTCGATACTATGATGACGAGACGACTACATGCGGAACCTGTTCGTAAGAAGACGGTTAAAAGAGCGAATGAAAGAGTGAGCTATGTTTTGGATGGCTTCAACGCCTATAAACCTCAACGCACTGTTGGTGTAGCCCTGGACCTCACGAAAGCTTTTGATTCTGTCAACTTGGGCATACTGTCTGAGAAGCTTTTGAGGTCCACCATCCCGCCTTGGCAGAAGCGATGGATAACCGTACTCATCAAAGGACGCCGAGCAAAAGTGCTGTTTCAGGGACATGTCTCTAATAGCATTCCGATCGCTGCCGGTGTCCCTCAAGGAGGAGTCATATCGCCTGCTCTGTTCAGTCTTTACCTGGAAGATTTGCCCGTCCCCCCAAGTGACATCAAAGTCGTTGCGTATGCGGATGACATCACCATCTTGTGCCGAGACAGAGACATTAATATAGCTGCACGCAAGATCAATAGCTACCTCATCGTTCTGAAGAGCTTTCTCGATGATATGATGCTCACTGTCTCTGCCGCTAAATCATCTGTATCAGTTTTCTCCACTGACCCTAAGGAACACTGCGCTCACCCCGTTGTGAATAGGGAAGACGCTCGTCTGCCTGCCGCACGTTTCCCTAAGCTGCTCGGCCTAGTATTGGATCCTTCGTT
This sequence comes from Aplectana chamaeleonis, assembly GCA_029168955.1. Lineage (NCBI taxonomy): Eukaryota > Metazoa > Nematoda > Chromadorea > Rhabditida > Cosmocercidae > Aplectana > Aplectana chamaeleonis. Next base: position 1,945,079 of record JAPDOI010000062.1, on the reverse strand, counting down.
GAGGTTCCACAAGAATACTGAGCAGAAACAGGCTACAGTGAAAGCAAAGCTCAACGTTCTACGAGCTCTGGGAGGAACGTCGTGAAGAAGTAGCAAGGAGACAATTTTGACCACCTACAAGGCAATATTGCAGCCGGCATTGGAGTACGCTGCACCGGTATGGCAGCACATGATATCGGATTCATCGTGGACAAAGATGCAGCGAGTTCAAAATGCTGCACTTCGGATTGCCATAGGGTGTGCTAAAAGCACCCCAGTGGAACATCTTCATGCTGAGGCCCGAGTACTGCCGGTTAAGGAGCACTGCCAACTCCAAGCGCAGCAACTGGTTATTAACATTGTCAAGCAGCCTGACCACCCATCAAGAAGGATCATGAATCGCGTGAGAGAGAGAGTTATCAAAAGGTTTTTGTGGATGCTCCCGAGAAAGTCAATTTACAAAGATGGACGGACTCCCAACTGGATCGTCTGCGTCTTTTACGTGCGGAGCACACCCGTTTCGTCAGGGATCACTTGAGTAGGGTGGCTGTCAACCCCATATTGGGGATCGCACCACCTGAAGTCAGCAACACCGAGATGGAACTCGGTAGGCGGGCTAGATGTTCCCTCGCCTCGTTGCGCTGCGGACATTCCCCTATGCTGATGTCATACTTGCATAGGATCGACAGCAGTAAGCCTGACGAGTGTCCGGATTGTGGTAACCCTGGCCACACTACAGCTCATCTGTTCGATTCCGAAGAGGCCCACCTCACTGACGACAATAGATTTGTGGTTGAATCCAACTTCGGTCGCCCGTTTCTTGAACCTATGACAAAAACCCTTCTGCGGCTGCAAAGAAGAAGAAGAAAAGAGCGAATCTCGTGAAAGCGTTGGCAGGAAGGAACTGGAGATAAAGCAAAGAGCTGCTCACATTGACCTACCGTGCCATCGGACAATCCGTGATGTCATACGCTGCTCCAGCCTGGAGCCCGCTCATTGCATCGTCTCACTGGGACCGGTTACAAGCGTGTCAAAATGCAGCCTTGAGGACCGCGACGGGAAGCCAGGCTATGGCGAGCACCACCCACTTGGTTGATGAGACGGGAGTCATGCTAGTTCAAGCTCATAATGAAATATTGACACTTCAATATCGAACGGTTGCGGCACTCGATCTAGAACACCCCTCACACGACATGATGAAGCTTTCGGAACCACCAAGACAGATCAGGAAGTACGTCAGAACGAGCAAGGCAATATCGGTAAGGCCATGAAACTCGAAGAGCATTCGCAAACAAGCTCACAAAGAGTTCGTAAAGGAGTTTTTGGGTACTACGATCTCTCCTTTGCTGAGTGGACCGCCGCCGAAGATTGCGAAGGAGGAGGAGACTTTGCCAAGATCAAATCGAGCAGCGCTGTCTCAGCCCCGGAGTGGTTTCTATTCAAAATCGCAATGGTACCTCCATAAGATAGGAGCAGGTTCGAGGAACATAAAGTACCTCACATGTCCTCATGGTATGGAAGCCAACACACCTTACAATCGAAGATCTCTGGCTCAAACGAGTGGAAGTAGCCAATTTCCTGTCACTTTGATCATGAATGAATGAATTTGAAATGAAAAAAAACCAAAGAAAACAAAAAATGTTAAATTTAAAAAAATTGAAAAAAGGGGTCGAAAAAACGCCCCACTCAGGGTCCTTCAAAGAAGAGGATCCCAGCAACGTTGCTTCGATTACGTCGTCTACATGCCGGAAATTGGATCCAGGATTAGTGTGTATGGTGGCTGATGGGCAACAACAACAACAACGACAACTCTCTCATTTTGAGTTGGTCAAAGTAAGGCTTATCGGGCTTATCATGTCAAAATCTCCTTAACACTTATATTTTGCCCTGACCGACCGCTCCGCTGCTTGCTTCGCCCGGACTCATCCGAGCAAACTAGGCTTTAGGTCTCACATAAGTGGTAGTTGTCTTGCCATTTCAGCAGCGTCCCGCCGGTGTATACTTAGGGCCTAAGCAGAAAGGCAGTTCGTGAAGTGAAAATATTCCAGCAGAATTTCATATAGCCGCGATTTTATCCAAGTGGAGAACGGCGCCAATGTCATCTCGGCGATATGCATATTTCCTCAAAACTTGAAATGTGATTAAAAACGAAGGTTCAACCGATCTTGGATGATTATCTCAACGTTTCACTCGATTCTCTTTTGCCATGTTTGCCTGGATCGCTGCTGTTTTTCATCCCAGCGATTCTTGCACCCGCTGCTGCAGCGATGTAGCAGCGGCAGCGATTTTGTTCATAGTGTCCACGGATGATCCAAGAAATTCAATCAATCAATGAAAGTAATGGCTGGCAGTCATTGATAACACGTTTCGTCTCATAGACACTGATCTTGTCACATGAATGCGTCAATGTTCCTTAGACGAAACGTGTCATTCACTTCATCGCTGCCATAATGGCAGCGATGGAGGGATAATCAGCGACCATTGAGGATGGCCCCTCCAGCACTGAAGCGGTAAAACATAGGATTTGGCCGCCGCGACCAAACGATGCAGAGGGCTCTGCAGAGTTGCGGCGCGGCAAGTGCCGCTGCGGCACGGCAGTGTTGGAGAATGGGGGGCGCCACGCAGCGGGCGACAGCGGCGACGTGCCGCGCGAGAGCAGCGACATGGGTATCTCGCAGAGTGTTTTTGTCGCCGCGACAGCAGCGGCTGCCGGAACGACGCCGCCAGCGAGCGGCGGCGAAGAATGGTCTGGACTATTCTATCGTCGGCGAGGAGCGCCGCCTCCGATCCTTTCAATGTATTTTGCCGTTGTTTAGTCACCCATGCGAACTTTTCTATTTTTACTCTTATTTGATGTAGTGATCGCACGCATCCATAAATGCTTGAACGCTTTTCGTTTCGTTCGTAGCTTTTTTAATGTGACCCATTCCACGTCACTTTCGAAATTATTGATTTCACTTTTTGTGGCATAATATCGATTCTCACGAGAAGTTCCAAATTAGCGTCGCTAGTAGATTTTATGTTTACCGCTTCTGAGAGCATATCCTTTGATTTTTTTTAATGACGAAAGTTTCAAAAAAAAACACATGGAAGTGTAGCAGTTTTTGAGAAGCTTTTCAGTCCTTGGCGCCTTCTAAGTTCAAATATCTGTTCAAGTGTGATTTCATGGTTTTTGAAATCAATGAAGTTCAAATTCCGGCGTATAATGAATGAGTTTGTACGTAATGGAGAAAAATGAAAAACGACGGCAGGCGCCGCCGCCACTCTGCGAGGCATTGAAGTGACCCGCCACGTCAGGGTTTGGCCACGCCCCAATCAGGCATGTGCGAAAAACTGTTTCCGAAAAAACCGAAAAACGAAAAATTTTCGGTTTTGAATTCGAAAATTTTCGAAAAAAACCGAAAATTTTTTTGTCTTATGAAACGTCTTATTTTTGTAATTACATAATTTTGACTTAAAAAAAACAAGGCAACGTAATCGAAGTGCTTCGAATAATGACAGAATTACGTTTCCTTGGTGAAAATACTCCTAGTGAAACAAAAGCATACGCAATCAACGTATGTATTAGTGTGAGGAATTTTACCCTTATTGCAGTGCCGAATCCTGACAAAATCGTAGCGCTGATCACCTTCTTTGAAGGCAGCGTTCACGATGATAATCATCGGTGACTTTCCGCAGTGAAATTATAGGCTAGAAGGACCCTAGGCTCCCAGTGTCGAAAGAACGGTATAAAACGAGCCAAAAGTGACAAAATAACGGCGCCTCGATATGAACAAATGAACACTCAGATTTTCAGGAATGATCAAGTGAAGGAAGTGCTGATAAGAGAGCTTATCGCTTGATTGCATTGATAGCCATCATCCTTCATAGCGGTCAATTCCTCCACGCTCAAAAATCAACGTAAACAAATCAGGACCTATCTTGGCTCAAAAACGCTACTTTCGCGTCCTTTTCAAGCGTGCTTCGCTATATAGGGCACCAGACCTGTAAACCGTGGTGATATTGGAAGTGATATTTGTCGTGAGCACTGCCTTTAATTCTTATTGTGAACTTTTTCATTCAAATTGCGGTAGTTCTCTGAACAATCACCTCCACGTTCTTTTCGCGTTTTTGATCAAAACTGTGGGCTCGAATGTCGTCCCTAACTTCATGAAAAAAAAACCGAATTGGTAGAAGTTGAAAATCGTGGGAAAGTCACAGATCTAAACGGAGCAAACGTTGTACAGAGAAGAACACCAATAGTTCTTGATGCTTAGCACGAATTTCTTGCGCTGTCATATTGAATTTCAGTGTGGGCGATCGCGTCGTGGTCAGCACTGGCCAGTGGCTCAGTCTCTCGGCGCTATTGGACGGTAATGGCCGCGACGCAACCACACGCATTGAGTCGTGGTGTCTAGACAGGGGTTAGATTCTTCTGTTCGCCCAAGAAAGTTTTTATTAGCAGTTTTTTTTTGTATGGATCGATGGAGGGAGCAGAAAAATTTAGGTTTGCTTCCGCTTGAAAATTATGGCCTCCAATGAGCAATTCTCGACGTCTTTTTCATGAACATCTTGAACGAAAACGAATTTTCCTGACCTTAAAGCAGTGTTCTCAAAACATTTCATTTTTGATACCTTAACCGTTTACGGAATACGGCAGAATACTGCTATCTCGGAGCCTCATTGCTGATCGAAATGTTTATTGTGAGGCTTCAAACAATCTGCAAAAGTTCCAAAAAGGTTTATCGCGAAAATTGTCCAAAATTCGCAAAAACTCCTCAAAACTTCGCTTCTGGTAAGCTTTCGGTGCTTCGCACCTTCTTCAGACCTGAAATACATAGATTACTGCTGCACTGGAATCCACTTGACAGCAAACAGACCAGGCCAGTTTGCTGTCAAGTGGATTCCAGTGCAGCAGTAGTCTATGTATTTCAGGTCTGAAGAAGATGCGAAGCACCGAAAGCTTACCAGAAGCGAAGTTTTGAGAAGGAGTTTTTGCGAATTTCGGACAATTTTCGCGATAAACCTTTTTGGAACTTTTGCAGATTGTTTGAAGCCTCACAATAAACATTTCGTTTACGGAATGTTTGATACTCTATACAACAAGGCATGCTTGAAGAGAAAACCGTGTTTTTGCGCTAAAAGAGGGTCGCCTTTGCTCACGTTGACATTTGAGCGTGTAGGAAGGAACCGCTATGAAGGATGATACCTATCAATGCAATCAAACGGTTTAGCTCGCTTATCAGTACTTCCTTGACATGAGTAATTCGTGTTATCACAACCTCGAGTGTTCATTTCTTCATGTCTAGGGGGCGGAAAGGGACATGAGGCGTTTCGGTGACCTCAGAACACTTGTTTGCATCAGCTATTTTTCCATTCCTAGCTCTTTTGAAACCTCGTTTTCGACACTGAGAGCATAAATTTCTTCTCGCCTATCATTTTACTGCAAAAAGTCATAGAGAATGATTATCCTGAACGCTCCCTTTAGAGTAACGATGCAGGCTATTAGCTATGCGGAATCGATTACCGTTAGTAGATTGGTGGTTTCCGCCTGTCGAACCTGATACTTTTGGTTCTTCGGAGGATTATTCCTGAAAGCTATGGCCATGCTCAAAAGATGCGCCGTAGTCGTTTTAGCGTGCTGAAAAAGCAGGAAATCCGAGAAATTTTTACCCAGCCAGTCTAATTTTTTATCGAAAGTGATGTAGTACATAGAAGGAACAGCTGTGCAAGGGGCAGATTATACGTTTGCTTTTGCGCGAATTATTCTGAAATCAAACGAAAGACCTGTGCAAACTTGCTGCAGACGTCTGTAGGCAGCGAAAGATCGACTAAAAGTCGCATCAGAACCGCAAATTCCAGACCGAAAAAAACCGAAAAAATTTTTAACTTTTTCGTTTTTCTCGATATTGATTTTTTTTCGCCAAAAAGGGCGAAAAACGAGAAATCGAAAATCGAAAAACGCACACCCCTGGCCCCAATCCTCTCGCTGGGCGGCGTGCCGCCGGGCGGTGCAACTCTGCTCTTAGGACGATTGCTACGAAGCGATCACAATTGGAGCGCTTTTCCATTACGCGCGATGAAAAAGGAACAGTTGTCCCTCGCATGACCGCAGCGACCCCCCGCAGTGAAAACATGGCTTCAGGCAGCATTCAGAGTTCATTCGCGGCGCGACGCTGTGTTATAATGGGCCTGTGTGTCGATCAAGGTCGCGTCGCGTCGTCACTGGGTGTTCACAGTGAGGCAGCGTCCATACGTGGCGAGAGCGTGCGTTTCCGCTGCTGCGCGCCACTCAACGCTCATAAACCCTAAAGGATGCCCGCACACCAAATAACACGGGAAACACCCCTTGCATCGTGTATGTTCGATTGACAACGTTTGACCGGGGAATCAATCGCTCGAGTCAGCGCGTTGACTGATCATTTCCAACCGTTTGTTATGGCCGTGGTGGAGTAATGGGTAACGAAGACTATAGTTTTGAAAGATGTTAGGCGCTCCCTGCGTCTGGGATGGAGGATTAGACTCGAAACTTGCTGGTTCCTTCTTGGAGCGGACGCGAGCGCGCGAGAGCGAGCAGGCGTTCGCGCGCGAGGTTGAGCGCACGAGAGCGGCTAGTAAATCGGCTGCCCACGATGACAATTGATTTTGCGCTATCGCGCGCCCTCGCAAGGTATGGACCCTGCCTGAAGAGGCGCGATACATTCGAAATGGCGCGCAATGCGCCATCGCGCGACGTCCATCGCGTCGCCTTGCAATGCATCGCGACGCGGTGGACGTCGCGCGATGGCAAACTCTTTGTCAGTGTTTTTTCCTAACACAAGCAAATCTATCAATGAAATAAATAAATTAAGCGTGTCTACGATCACATGCATATGCAAAGAACACGAAAAATCTGTTGGTATTGCTGCGAAAAAATTGACGTTGCTTGTTCACGAGAAATTGCGTACGTACGTAATTGCACGTAGTCGCCCGGTGTACGCCCAGCGCTCTTACCTGTATACGTTGCCGACGCGATTTTCGCGTCGCACCGACATGTGCCATCGCGTCGCTCCGCGAAAACTCTGAAAGCCGATCCAGAAGCGCAATATCGCTTCGATTGGTCGATATCTCTTTTTGTCACGCATCGCCGCGACCGAAGTATGGTCCCGGCTAGACGCCTTCACTGTATTCGAGCCACGCGGAGAAGGCAGCGGGCGGTAAGTTATGGCGATATATAACTGCCAATAACGAGATTTAGACATGATCGACAGCTCCGCTTCCGTCTCCGCACGGCTCGAAATATTGAGGAAAATCTTCTTGTTCACTCTGTCTTCGCAAGTTCAGACAAAAACCTGGGGGTTTTGGATCCTTCCAGGCCTTGGGACATTCTCAAGTAATCGGTTTCTGTGAGATTGGATGCATCCCACGTCCCAAAGTCGACCGCACAGTTTTCTTTGGCTAGAACAAGTCTCAAGGATCGGGGAAGGTTATGGCCATCACTCGCTTACTGAAACTCTTGGCGGTGGGCCGAACGTGTTTGGAATTCGGTGGCACATATTGCTTATCCGAATACAGCTATAAAGGTTTTTATTTCATTTTTTTATTAATTTTTTTGAAGAAATGAAAAATAGATATAATGGTTTCTTTTCAGTCCGGAAAACATCAAGGTCGTGTTAGATGAGCGCCGATATTGGGCCGAGAGATGGGAGGAAGTTCAGAAACGGATCGACGCGACACTATTGTCGCGGAATACACCACCAAGAAATAGGAGGAACAGCTCTCGTGGTAGTCCTACGAAGAGTCCAACGCGTCTTCGTCGAAATAGCCATCGCACTAGCCCTGTAAAGCAACTTGCCCAATGATATTAACCACACACCGTTCACGTCGGAAATTGTCGTTCGAAGTGTTATAATATTGGACAAATTTGCTGCAAGTGCGCCTGCAATCGTGCGAAAATGTCCTTGACGGCAACCGCCTAGTAGGGTTGAGCAGGCCCTTGCGACCGTTGACCAAAATTTTACGACCCCCCGCTTGGTGACCAAAATTTTTTACGAACCCCCCCCTGGGATGATGGAATTTTCATGACCGAAATTTTTACGACCTCCCTGGGCTGGAGAAATGACCGTGATGCAATACACGGCGCTATACATGAAACGTTGGTCTAAGAATGTCATATTTCCGAGTGGTTTCGAGATAAACCCCAAATTTTCCGAAAATTTTGCGAACGCCCCCCCCCAAAAAAAAAACTTTCTATTTTTTCGAAAAAGTTCCCAAATTTTCACGAACCTCCTTTGCGACCGGCCGCAAGCCTGCCCAACCCTGCCGCCTAGATATATAGAATCAGACGACATTTTGGAATTTTTCGCTGCAGCAATTAGCCACTTTGGACTTGTACCTTTTTCAGATTTAGAAATGAGCTACGTATTCATCCGAATATGTTTCTCCGATCCACGTACAGACGTGCCTGATGTTTGATAGCCTTGTTACGGACGCCGCGAGCGGTCGCGTCGCGACACGCATCGTCTAATTTGCCGGTGGAGACGAGGCAAGTTAATCTATAGATGGACGGCCTCTACCTAGTAGTTTACTCAATGTGTTGTTCGTGTCGGAGTGAATTTCCGCTCCGCAATTGCGGACAGACGATGCTGCAGCACGCTTTCGTGAGATCCTCGCATTTTGTGTGGAAAGCATCTTATTTTTGGAGAGTTTTCTTCAATACAAAGGCGAAAAGAATTTATTAACCTAAAAGGCACAGTCCAACCTCAGAATCGTGTTTCTCTTTTTTGTTTATGATGAATACGGTCCCACGCTGATTCCAATGATGTCTCTGGAATCGAACAGGACCACCCCCTGGGAACGGAGTGATGGCTTCTCAAAAGCTGAGCTACGGAAGCATGGTGGAAGAGTTGTCCGAGGCTTCTAACTTCCGTCATGCCTAGCTTCCTCATTTTGAGCAGGTCGTAGAAAGGCTTATCATGTCTAAATCTTCTTATCACTGTTCTGTTTTGTCATGACCGACCGCTGCGCTGCTTGCTCCGCCCGGACTCATCCGAACAACCTAGGCTTTATGCGAGCCGACCTGAATAAGGAGAGAGGCTAGGAATGAAGGGAAGGACGGGGCTATTGATCAGGAACCATCGCTCATCTGGTCACTGCTGAGCTCGAAAGATTGTAAACGCGGCGTGCAAAAGTGGCGTCCTGATGTGGGCGCCCCAGAGTGGCTACCTCCTATATCTCGCTTATTTGGAGGAATCGAGAGTTCGCACTTGGCATGTGTTATTTGATACCTCAGATTTCGTCCTTGGGCGTGGACTGTGCCTTTAAGAGCCGGAAAGAGTCAGACGTTCAAATTTCCGGCGTCTGTGTATTACGCATAACACGCCGAAAATAGGCGTAAAAAAGGAAGTTGAATGCTCCTGGATTTTTCAACAAACTTTTCTCCAGCATCTGAGTATATTTTGTGACCTGTTTACTACATATGACCACCTCGTAGACTTACCTGCGCAAAATAGTAAAGAATCGGACACGTTTTTGTTTGCGTGAATTTGGAATTGAGGCTCCCATGGAGCCGCCGGCTTTCCGCGTTGCCGTGGACTGCACGTAATTTGTAGGCGCGGTTTTGGGCATTTTGGATGCTTCTGTCTTAGGTCCCCGGCAGACTTGGTCGAAGAACCGCCCGAGTCCGGAGCAGAAAACCCGACCTCGGGTGCATTGAACCAGCCCGTGTGGGTGCGTGGAACACCACTATCGGCTGGATGGATCGCGGAAGCAAGTATAGTTCGCGTAACCAGAAAAGAGATAGCTGCGGACACCTCAGCAGACTGCGCTGCGTCGTGTGCGCCCACGACAAATGTGGTGATCGATCGGCGCACGCGACAGGCGCGCGGCCTGCTGAGTGGTGCGCAGCTATCCCTTTCGCGGATATACTCACCATAGACGGTCGCAGGCGGACTCATTGGGCGGATTCTCTGCACCCGTGTGTCTTTATTTCGGTGCGTCTCGACCGTGTGGGACTCCGTCGATCGACCATTTCTGACGGGGGCCTAAGGGAAGCCATCAGTTCTCATCTGTTTTGCTAAAGAGCATCGCGACGATTTCTGTTGTGAACACTGCTACACCGCAGAAAGATAGTAGTATACTGTGATATCATAAAATAGAGAAAGAATAGTTATTCAAATGCAACTCAGATTTCTCGAAATGTGCCTTACCAAGGTGGAAAAGTTGTTACTTGATCATACACTTTGAAACTCACTCTAGTATGTTGATGTTTTCAGAGCTGCGTAGTTAAATTACTTGATTGAGTACTCAGTTGAAATTGATTGTTTTTGTTGTTATATGCATCGTTGTTGTTCTTTCATTGTTTTGTATTGTGTCCGGCATCTCTTGCTATATCAAATAAATTTTATTTTATTTTAGGAGCTGCCTGTCTATGAAGCTGAAGCGCGCAAACGGTTCGTTTTGCGGAGAATTTCATCAAATGAAGGTCTCTTGTTGGGCTTTCTGTCGAGTACTACCAATCACGTCATTTTCGTGTACATAGAAAACGGTCAACAGTCGACCGCTTGAAGTATTTTCCGCTAATTCGTCGATCTGCCATGTCATTTGCTATCCTTTCCTTAAGGGAAATCATCTTTGATCCGGCTGAATTTTGGTTTCTGCTCTGCGAAAGAGTGGAAGTCACATCGGAGAAATTGCTCTGTAATTTCCCCGTGATACGATGCCTAAGAAGATTATCTCGCGCAACAAGAAACCTACCGAATGTTTGCCGATGGCGTCTAATTTTACCTCATAGGTGCTTGAGTCTTTGCAAGGGTGATTTCTCATACCTCTCTCTAGATCCGATTTCCTTTTCTTGTTTCACCAATTTTTTTTCATGTAAGAACTCTTCGTAAAGAACGTTACCAAAAGATCACATTTTCATTTTTATAAATACTGTTTTCATTGGTGTCTCAGCGTAAGCTTAGCGAAACATGTTGAACTCTATATATGTTATAGAAAATAAAAATATTCAGCAAGTACTCAAACTTGTTATAAGAGTTAATGATTTCTCCAATACGAAAATTCATTTTTATAAAAATTATGAAGAAATTTATCTCTTCAAAATTATTTACCGCTGGACCATTTCAAAGCAATTCATTTCATAGGTAGTTAAAGGCAGTGTTCACGATAATCTTCAATTTCGAGGATATTCGCTATATTGATTAAGTGGCCCCCGGGTAGAACTAAAATGACGTAGAAATTGAGAAAAACCCACCAGAAGTAAACGAAATCAAAGGCACAGTACAACCTTGAAATCGTTTTTCTGCCTATATTGAAAACGGCCCCAAGCTGATTCCAATGATGTCTCTGAAATCGTACAAGACCCTCTAGGAACGGAGTTATGGGCCCTCAAAAATTGAGCTGAGGAAGCGTGGTGGACGAGTTGTCCGTGGCTTGTAGCTTCCGTCATTTGCAACCGATATATGCGAGCCGACCTGAATGGATAGAGAGGCTGAGAATGAAGGGAAGAACGGGGCTATTGATCGGAAATCATCGCTCATCTCGCCACTGTTGAACTCGAAAGATCTTAAAAGGGGCGTGCCAAAGTGGCTTCCGGATGTGGGAGCCCCAGGGTGGCTTCCTCCTATATCTCGCTTATTCGGAGGAATTGAGAGCTCGCACTTGGCAGGCGCTATATGGGGTGTGTCTACTTCACAATTGTGTGGAAATCTCAGATTTCGCCCCTGAGCTTGGACTGTGCCTTTAAATATCACCCCGCCTTTTAAGTATCACAGGAAGTATTTGTTGTGACGATGAAATCTTTTGTGGACCGGTCCTTTGCAATTCTTTACTCTCTAGTGCTCCGTTCCTTCCTTAGGGCCCTAACTAATCCTGCTTTGCCTAAAATATTCGTCTATTTTCGATTGACCCAATGTTCCACCGGCGACAACCACCATGAACATGTTCATCCGACCGGACAACTAGTCCATGTTATAGAATAATGTCGCTGAAATACGACGTTTTAATGCGTTGCTCGCCGTTTCTTCCTAATTTTGCTAACACTGGGAGGCCAACGCATTGTTTGAAGGCAGAATACACGCATAAACGTATTTGAGATTACTACGGATATAGAATCGTATGGGTCAGAACACAATGCCTATGCATTTTGAAGCGTCAAGAACGACCCACAATGCCGTTACAGGAGTAGAAAGTTTGGCCCCGCCCGTATTTTCACGCCCCTTGTAATTGCCCTTTTCTTCCAACGCAAGGTTGCTGGGTCATCCTCACCGTCGGTACTGTTTATGGATTGCCTAACAAATGAACCACGCACGCTACTGAAGGCGAAGGTGACCCCGCAACCCTGCGTTGGAGGAAAAGGGCAATTACAGGGGGCGTGAAAATACGGGCGGGGCAATACTTGCTACCCCTGTAACGGCATTTAGGGTCGTTTTTGACGCTTCAGAACGCGTAGGCATTATGTTGTAAACCATACGGTTCGATTCACGTTGTTATCCCAACCACGTTTACGAGCGTGTATGCTGCCTTTAATGTGAAAAGCTCGGGAACGACAATCATCGTGAACACTGCCTTTAGATATTTCACTTTCAGGTGCGAAATCTCGCAAATTCATTCGGAAGTTGTTGTGAAAATATTCGATAAGAACTCGCTTTCTCGTACTGAGGTGCTAAGATGTTGAAGTCTTTTGATGGGGCGAAAGTACGCTGAGTTTTGAATTTTCATGACCATGTTCCGAGGAAATACCCACAATTTAGGGTTAAAATCGCAAAATCGTACTTGAATTTTGTAATCAAAATTTGTGCTCAAAATTCAAACTTATGCGGCAGTCATGCTTATACAATAATACATTGAAGCGTCAATGTGGATTATAGCTTTCACTTCGGGCCAAATTTAGAGCGCGTCAAAATACATACGAAAGTGAGAACTTCGGAAGTTTCATACTAATTCCGACCTCGCGGTGTACATGTTGGTCAACAGCCTTCGGGCTTTAACTGGAAGTCAAAAGATCTAAGGCCATTGCATTAAAATGTCGAATAAACGGCTAAAAGGGAGTTACAGTCTTTCCCAACGGCTCGAAAACTTTAATGTGGAATGTCCACCACACTTACTTTTCCTCAACGGCCACCAAGGAAGTGGGCGTGGTGGGACTTTTTATTTATTTATTTCATGGACGAGGACAATATGGTCACACGTGTTGTAATACATTGGAAAAAAAAACAGCGGAATCAAGTTCTGGTAGCAATTTCAGAAACTACAGGGTAGAAATGAAAAATTTAAACCACTTATGACAAAAATAATAGGGTACGTTTCAAAGTTAAGATTCCTGAACAACTCTTTGGCAATTGATGAAAGTCCTAAAAGTTCAATGGGAATGTCACATTCAAATCACAGGGGCCGTCCTGGACTATTCTCGACTCATTTCCAGCCGTTTTTTGACACTTGTTGCAAGCACCTCATACCTTTCGAATTTCGGTGAAAGCTGGAGGGCTGTTCCCATTGTGGGCAAGTCTTGAAAATTTTTCCCAAGCTGAAACACAACGTGCTCGGCTCAGAAAGGTTGTTTTAGAAATCATCTCAAATTTTCAATCTTTAACCCGTACCGCGTACTCATGTGCGGTCGACTCGAAATTGTTCGTCGGATAAGTGCGTTGCCGAGTAATCTGCATATCTGCGCGTCTCTTTATGCATGTCCAGTCTGTCTTTTTCGGAAAAGACTGGTCCTGCCAACGATTCTGCCATGCAGTCGTGCCCGAGGGTGATCCTTGTGAACAACGCGAGGGATCGCGTCGCTGATCGCATCGAGTAATTTTCTTGGAAAGAAGGGAGAGGTGCTCCCTAGGAAATTGGGCTATGCGTGTAGTGACGTGACCGCTGAAGTTTTCTGCAGCTAGACACTTATCCTCGGACATGACGGGGGACCAGAAATACATAAATTCATAGGGTGATCCCCGTGGCGCTGCACACCTTTTTGTCATTCGATCCATACTGCAATCTTTAGGGGTTTTTCATAGTTCAAACTACGCTTTTACATTTTCACGATTTTTTTCGAATATTCGAATAATGCGGAATTTTGAAGTTTTCGAATAGTCGACTTTTCGAATATTTCGGAATCTTCAACTTAACGAATATTCGACTTTTTGAATAAAAAGTCGACTTTTTCAATCGACTGTCGAAAAATTTTTTGATTTTTTTCATTCGACTTTTCGAGTAAATCAAAAAAAAATATTTTGTCCTTTCCACTACTTTACAGAAAAAAAGCTAAATTACTTCGGCTAGCATATTCTATCTTTCTTTCAAGATTGAACTAAACTGTCGATTAGGGAAGCAAACAAACTATTCACAAGACGGGTGGCTATATCAGAAAAATATACGATTTATTACGTATATGCGACAAATAATGCAAACAACTGCTTCTCCTCATTTAATTCCGATATGAACTGAGTACAAAACAATAACTCGGGCACCGGTTTCACAAATACACTTTCGAAACCCACCTCAGCCGCCGTGTTAGGCCCTAGTTATACACCGGCGGGACGTCGCGGAAATAGCAAGGCAACTATCACTTATATGCGCCCAAACTGTGCTCAGGCATGCCGAAAGGAGCAGTAGTCGCAGAAAAACGCGCCGGAAGGGGGTGGTGGCCATCGTGTATCAACACCCCTGAGGAGGCGGGAGAAACGGGGGAGGTGCGAGGTTCCTTATTGGACGCAACAGCCGGGGCTAGCTCGTGTTGCGTCCAATCGGGAACCTCGCTCCTCCCCCGTTTCTCCCGCCTCCTCAGGGGTGTTGATACACGATGGCCACCACCCGCCGGAAGGCCGCACAGAGCAGTTATACACGCCGCGGCACCGTATACTGTATCCTTGCGGGACCTGCCCTGTTGGAAATTTGTCAATTTCCACCAGCTGATTATTTTTCAGATTTAAAATTGGTAAAACATCACCAAAACGACATAACGAGCCCTGTAATGACGAGAGGAATTGATTATTAGTGATATTCGGCAAGTAAAAAGTGTCAGAAGCGAAAAAACCGATAAAATACCATTAAAAACGCCTGGAAAATTTTTGTCTGCAGTATTGCGTCAAAGACGCCAAGGACGCAACAGTGCAGACGAGTCCCTAATTCACGCAGCATGCGGCGGCAATGTCATCGCGAGACGTTTTCATTCCGCTGGTGTATAACTAGGGCCTTAGGCATCTTTCATGGTCCTCACCGCATGCGCGGCACGCGCGTGACGCTCCGGATGCGCGGTGGGCTATGGAAGTTCTCACCGCGCATGACGCACGTGCCGCCCATCTAGCGCCGCCATAGCGGCACCGGTCGAACCGCCATGGCGGTTCCACCATTTCAATCAATACTACCCTCCCAGTTTAGGTCCACTCCAACATGAAGAATTGTGAGACTATCCTACGGCACCGTATACGCAAGGGCAAGCCGCGAATTTCTGTGCGTGTCACAGTTAAGGCCCAACTTTGACCCGCGCCGCCCTGGCGGTGCCGCCGGAGATTTCATAGTTGTTTATCACGCGTGCCGCGCAGTGAGAACTTTTATAGTCCACCGCTCGTCCCGCGCGTGCCGCGCTTGGGCCTCGTGCATACTTCGTCGTTTGTGCGACGGCGTCGCCGCGACAGAGTTTTCAACAAGGTGATCGGTCATCGGCCAGTCGCCTGCAAATATAGTTGACGCAATATTGCGTTCACTACCAAATGCACACATTATATTCTTGACAGAGTGCACCTTAATCTCCTGTCAATAATAGGGTCTAACGTTCTGTAATATAAAACAAGTTCATTTGTGGATGCCTAACACTGAGCTGGACTTTGTTTTCGTCCTGCTCCTTTTTTTCACTGATTACGCTGTGTATGATTTAATTTTTTTCAATTTTAGATTTGACTGGAATTCTATCGATGCAGACTCTCAGACACTAATTCTTTGGATATTCCATACTTCTTTCGATATGAGAAAGTCATGTAAGGTGGCTGAGTGACGTTTAATACACCGAAAAAATCCACGATCCATGAAAAATCTCGAGCCGATGGTGAATTACATACATCTTGATCAGCACTCAAAAAGACCCATGCTAGGCAAGGATGCACCTACATAAATCCGGAACATTTACCTACCCATTGAGTTATACGTTTCGGCGTGAACTTCCCAACCCTTTGGGAAATCGCCCAACAAATCTCATTTTTGGGTTGACCGCCCAAATCAACCCTGGCAGCAGTCCCGAGCGAAAAATTTTAACTGAATTTCGAAAAGTGGAATAGTGCCAGTTTTAGTGAAATTCAATGTCATTTTTTCCGTTTTCGTGATTTTTATTCTCAAAATGGAGCGTCTCTCTCCATGAATATCAATGCGAACATCATTTGGACAAGGAAAAGTGCATTGCATAGAAAATCCTGAAAAAATAAAATTTGGAATGATCGAAATCATGAAGAAATCCATGGTAGTATTCGAGAAAATGAAGACCTTCGAGTGGCCGATGGTCGTTACATATGAAAATTTTAGAAATCAACATATTACTGCCTCCCAGAACGGATGTTTGTCGCTTGCCTCGGGGTGTCGTAGTACTGTGCACTATACTTGGGCAAAATGAATTTTTTTCGAATGATCGACTTTTCGGATAAGTCGAAAATCGCCCTTTTTCGAATGATCGACTTTTCGAATAATAAGTCGACTTTTTCAATCGACTTAAAGGCAGTGGTCGCGATCAAATATGCTTGTCGTCTTTTTCTCTCTAAACCCTTTTCTGGGTCTCGAGTAGTAGGGCCTATAAGAAAAAATCGCGAAAAAACCACAGTTTTGGGCCAAATTTGAAGCCTGAACTTTCTTTTCTTTTGATGGTGGACGAGCCCACTCCACATCATCGGCATCGATGACCTCTTATAGCAAGAACATCAGCTGGCTTGAAATTGAATTTCAGTCAATGAGCCTTCGAATTTATGTACACATCTAGTCAAAACCATTGACTAAAGTGATGCTTTCATTGTTCAACTGTTTTTACTCGTTAAATTTGCATTTATTTCTTCCTCTGAATGTCGATTATTTTTGACTGCTCAGCATGAGACTGCGATCTTTTTCGTCATCGTTGTGCACGTGTGCACGAACTGGCTTCTTTAGGCCCTAGAAACTCTAATTCTAGCCCGTTTTTCACCGCGCTACCTTCCTAGTTTTTCAGCTGTTTTCGATCTAAGCTGATTTTTGTAGTTTTTTCGATGACGTTTTTCATCGTGACCACTGCCTTTAAAAGAAAAGTCGTCGACTCTTTCGCTCAGCATTTCAAACGGCACACGAAGACGTGACAATCCAACAAAGTCTTTCGTTTCAGCAAAAACTCTGTAAGTTAATTTCGCGCTTTTTATGAAATAGGAATGCAAAATAGAGTAGCTCACGCAGAGAAGTTCATAAGGATAAAAAAACCTGGATGGTTTTGGTAGCTGGCTCCAGGGTCTAGCGACTACTGCCTTCGAGACAACGGTAGGGATGAGCACCACGTAACTCAGCTTCGAGCGCTTAGCTTAGCTTCGAGCGCAGTAGCTTCGAGCGCATTGAAAACCCCAAAAGCGCATCACACGCCCACCAACGTGAACAAATGAATGCTCGAGATCGTGAGATGAGCGATGTTTCTCAATCATTAGCCCCGTTCTTCCCTTCATTCTCAGCTTCTCTCTTTACTCAGGTCAGCTCGCATAGATCGGCTTCAAAAGACGGAATTTACAAGCCTCGGACAACTCGTCCACCATGTTTCCTTAGCTCAATTTTTGAGGGACCATACCTGCTTTCACAGAACGTCTTGTATGATTTCAGAGACACCATTGGAATCAGCATGGGGCCGTTTTCAAGATAGGCGGAAAAACAGAATAACGATTTTCATCGTGAACACAGCCTTTAAATTTACCGAGCTGCGGGGTAACGATCTGCGTGACACTGACTGGTCTTGAGATTGAGGGGAAGGGTCGGAGGCAAATATTCCACGCACGCGGGAATTTCGTTCACCCAAAACTTCTAACTCTTTGAAGCTTGAATAAGTGTTGAATGAAATATGGCGAAAGGCAATATTCGGTCGATATACGGAAGAACAGAGCACGATCAAAATGCTTGGACGGGATACCTCTTCATTAATGAAGAATATACAAAAATAACAAGACTGCAGCACTGCAAAAAAAACTGCTCAACACAGGAATTATGCAACAAAATTAACCGTGTGTCTTCCGTGGCTACACAAGATGCAGCAACGATCACGCTCAAGGCCAAAAATGAGTTCAGACTAAGTAACTGCAGCTTCCATCATCTTTCTCACTAAGTAAATGCTCTTGAGATCGGCCAAATTTTCGAATTAGTCGGATATTACTTTTTTCGAATGATCGACTTTTCGGATAAGTCGAAAATTAGACTTTTTCGAATGATCGACTTTTCGGATAAGTCGAAAATTGAACTTTTTCGAATGATCGACTTTTCGGATAAGTCGAAAATTAGACTTTTTCGAATGATCGACTTTTCGATTTAGCCGGAATTTCCACTTTTCGAGTAGTCGGCTAAGTCGATTTAATCGAAGTCGACTTTTTTCAATCGGATGATGATTCGATCATTCGATTCGGCCCAAGTATACTGTGCACTACAACGCGACACACCATCAAGCTGGCGCTATACAGCGCGCACATTGTGGAAAAGTGTAGATTGGCCGCGAAACAGGCACGACACCGTCTCGCATAATAGCTTCCACTGGATTTGCCGCGCGCGACGACTCTCAGTGCTAGGGGCGATTGAGTGCTGCGCTGGGCGCGGCGGGTTGTACCAGTTCCTACACCACGTCGCAGCGACCCAAGTATGCACTAGGCCTCATCGACGTAATCGGTCGTCGGCCGTTGCCTGCAAATGAAGATGACGCAAAATTGCGTCCATTATCGAATGCACAAATAACTTTCACGACAGTGTGTTGCCTCTTTGTTACCTTTCTATAATAGGGTCCAATCGTCTCTGATCTATTACCCGGTTCATTCGCGGCTGCCGAACACGGAACTGAGTTCTGTCTCTGTTTTTCTTCCTTTCGACTGATTACGCTATGTATAGGATACAGCATCGAGCATTTTTTTTTGGTTCTGTGGCGTTTCAGGAGCAACAAATTGTCATAACTTGCTTCAACGTGGTCTGATTTCAAAAATTGTGAAATTGTTTTTGTACTGCTTTCAACGTGTTCATTAGCCTTAAAAGGTTTTTAAAAATGTTTTTTTTGCCGTGACTGCAGTTTAACGTCGCAGTGAACGTTATGGTATGTTGACACAAGGTGCTGAGTTGATCGCAAAACGCTTGGCTCAGTGCGAGATTGAACCAGCAGATTCCCTTTCCGGTGGAGCGCCATATCGCTTGCACCACCGAAGCCCCAGCGCCGCTCTCTCTCAGCTGCTCGGTAAATCTTCACCGAAGCAATCATCCCTTCACCCGTATAATGGGATGGAACAGGTATTCCGTCATAGATTATATAACAGTTGTAGACCTGTCAAGACGACGCCCTAGTTAAAGGCAGTGGTCGCGATGAAAAACGTTATCTAAAAAACTATAAAAATCAGCTTAGATAGAAAAAAGCTGAAAAACTATGGACGTAGCGCGGTGAAAAACGGGCTAGAATTAGAGTTTCTAGGGCCCAAAGAAGTCACTTCATACACACTTGCACAGCGCCGCAAAAAAAAGATCGCAGCCTCATGCCGAGCAGTCAAAAATCATCGACATTCAGAGTAAGAGATAAATGCAAATTTACGTAATGAAAAGAGTTGACCAATGAAAGCAGGCACTTCAGTCAATGTTTTTGACCAGATGGGTCCGAAGGATGATGTTCATTGATTGAAATTCAATTTCATGCCAGCTGATGTTGTTTATATCAGAGATCATCGATGCCGATGATGTGGAGTGGGCTCGTCCACCATCAAAAGACAAGAAAGTTCAGGCCTCAAATTTAGCTCGAAATAGCGTTTTTTCGCGATTTTTTCTCATAAGTCCTACTATTCTAAACCCAGAAAAGGGTTTAGAGAGGAACAGAAGACAAGCATATTTTATCGCGACCGCTGCCTTTAAGTCTTACACGATTTTTTAAAATGTTTCTTGCCGTAACTGCAGTTTAACGTCGCAGTGCTCGTTATGATAAGGCGTTCCTACGGAAAGGGAATATACTGGTTCGATCTCGCCCGGAGCCAAGCGTTTTGCGATCAACTCAGCACTTTGTGTCAACATACCATAACGTGCACTGTGAGGCTAAACTGCATTTACGGCAAAAAACATAAAAAAATCGTGTAAGACTTAACTAGGGCGTCGTTCTGACAGGTCTACGACTGTTATACATATAGTCTATGACGGTATACCTGTTCCATCCCGTTATACGGGTGAAGGGATGATTGCTTCGGTGAAGATTTACCGAGCAGCTGAGTGAGAGCGGCGCTGGGGCTTCGATGGTGCAAGCGATAAGGCGCTTCCCCGGAAAGGGAATATGCTGGTTCAATCTCGCCAGGAGCCAAGCGTTTTGCGATCAACTCAGCACCTTGTGTCAACGAGTTCATTAGCGTTACAAAATATTAGAGTTGATTCCAGACTTTCTTGATAAGGAGCATAGTTACGAGTCAAATTCCCTCATTGTAAACTGATCAGACGGTCATTACATATGAAATCTGTCATGCTTTGACCTGTGGTTTGTGGGGATCCCGAAAAGAAAAACATATGTATTTTTTGTCAAAATAGCGGTGTCAAAAAACTATTTCGCGTATCACTGCATTAACCTCATTGAAGAGAGCACGAAAATTTTCTTGAAAGCCATGCACCAATGGAATCTAAAAAGTGGATTAGCGCATGTTTCCAAAAGAAGTTGAAGGATGTTTCTCGTTCTTCCTTGACTTTTCTACTTGATCTGAAACGTCTTTTTTCATGACACTCAAAGCTAAAAACCTTTGGGCTAACCAGGAATAATGCATTATACAGCAAAAATGGTCAAAAAAGAAAAGGTCAAATGAAGGGCATCATGAAAAAAGCTATAGCGGAAATCAGAGGAAAGATGATTTTTGAAAATACTTATGGGCACTGATTCTTGCAAGTCATCGATTAGAACTCATGACAAAGGGATTCGAAGCCATTGATCATTCAAAAGATCTTTATACAAACAAATTGTTGCCTCTCAGGACGAACGCCTGTCTACTGTGTCGCAGTGTCGCAGTGCAGTGCACGGCTGTCAGTGCTAGGGGCGATTGAGTGCAGCGCTGGGCGCGGCGGGTTGTACCAGTTCTTACACCGCGACACCGTCGCTGCGACGCAAGTATGCACTAGGCCTTACGGTGAGGACTATGAAAGATTCCTTACGAATCGTGTGCCACATGAGTGAGTCTTCATTGATAGTTTCGCTCTACCTTGATTAAGAAACACATCTATGATTTGCGTCAGTGTGCATCCTTGGCGCGCAACCTGCTCGTGGGTCAATGGAATGTACTGGAAAAATAATTTATTCGAAGAAGTCGACTATCGAATTCATTCGAATGTTTTCGTAGATTTCCGAATATTCGACTTTTCGAATAATTCGAGATTTTAAACTTTTCGAATATTCGACTAGGTTTTCTCTATCGTCATCGTTTGTAGAACATCAAATTTCCCTGTGAAGTCTACCGCTGAGTACACTTCAGTAAGAGATCGTGAGATCTTATTCGTCTCGTGTGACGCGTCTTCTTCGCCGCAGCAGAACCAAACATCTTCGATTGCCATTTCTTTCAGGGCAACCTCAATTCAAAATGGTTCCAGTTAGTTTCCGCATGAACGGCTCCAAGCTCCTATCAGGTAATATTTACAGAACAAAACGTAAAGTGTTTCTTCTCAATAGCATTACAGGCATAGCCCGCCCGAGAATCAGATGGCTTTTTTTCCTCCAATCAGATGGTTTTTTTTCCTCCTCAATCCCGTGCTTGAACCATGTGAAGTTATTCTGCGAAGTTTGAAAACTCAATGCCCCGTTCACAATACTACAGACTCATGAAAAGAAAATGGGTCGTACTTTGAGAGACAGAGTCCTTCAGTTAGGGTATCTAGCACAAGAAAGCGCCAGACAAGCGTAAACGATCCAGTGCTGAAAACTCGTCAGTTCTAAAGACACCATCATCCAAGCTCGCGCAATAAGAACTCTTGTTACCTGAGTTTTTTCGGTAAAGGCAGGGATTGCAATTGCGTCTAGAGGATTTTTCGAAGATTTTCCTTCTGGAAAGTTGGGGGGAGGGATATTCTGAGTCTTTTTCCTACAATTCTCTACTTTATATAGGCGTAACTACGCAACAGCAATGAAGCAATACGATAGATTTTTTGCGCATTTTCTGCTTTTAATCTGCTTGAGATTTTCTGAAAGAACGCAAGCGTCATCATCGAGGTCAACTCTTGTTTTTCGCGATTGTTTCGTAAAGAGAAAAGCTTCTTGGTTTTGACCTGTGATTTAGACGAGTTGAATATCCAATGTCCTCTTGTAGCTGTTTATACATGTAATATTAGTGCACTTTGGTGAATTTCTTTTTGTTCAGTGAACTCAGTTACGGAATGCATGCATTTATGCGCCTAATCTCTACTTGGAAAGGGACATATAGGGTTATTTCTCAAAAGCGGAGGAGGTCAGATGTCTGAGCAAATAATGACACATAGCTAAATGTTTTTTACGGCGGAAAGACATCGCAAACTTCATGTCTATTCACACACTTCCCACTCGTCTAACATTATCTCTGCACAATAAGTCCTTGCGACCAACAACACCTTTTCCAATTCTCTCTATCCACAGAAGACCTCATTTTATTCTCTTACTCCTCTTCGAACATTTTGATGTGACGTACAGCGCGCTTCGAAGGTACAGGGTTCGCGATAAAAACGACTTTCGAGTTCTCTTCATGAGAATGTTGTTTTGGTCATCACGAAAGTAAAAATAATTGAAAAAACCCGGAAATTTTGTGGGAAAACGCGCGAAATCAAGGTATAAGGGCTAATTACCGGTGTCGGCCGGCCCCCTAATTAACGAGATTTTCATCAATGCTTGCCTATCCGCCAATTATTTTGCTGTTAAAGTAGTCTGTAGTCTCCAGAAATGCTCAGAAATTACTTTAGATGCAAAATAAAGTTGACAAAACAGGCGTTTATAGAAATCTCGATATTCAGGGGGCGGAAGGACACCAAGCAATGACTTGTACTTGAGAGGTTTTTCTCCAATTTTTTATTTATTTTCACTTTCGTGATGGCCAGATCTACCTTTTCATGAGGATAACACAACAACCGATTTTATCGAAAACCCTGCCTTTAAACTCGAGGTTTCGCAACAGTTTCAACATTGAGTTCTAAGTTCAGAATCCGCGTCTCAAGTAACCTCAGTAGACAGAACTAGAACGTTTTATTCAAAGATCACATTTTCACGATTTTTTGAAGAATAGATGTCATATTAATCCGTCTCATAGGTATAGGAACATGCGGTAAAAAGCTAATTGATTTCCGAATAGCAGTAGCACTCACTGATGACTCAAAGTTGTGGGCATTTTCTGAGTTGTCCTCATTACGAAGTCATCTGAGAGATGCGATCTGGAATCGACGCGGCCCTGTTCTGCAGCATACTCTTGCCTATGTTAACATCTGCAGCTGCAATGGTCGTGGGCTGTCGTCAAAGTTCCTCTCGACGTGCGAAAATTCTTGATTGCAAGGTGTTCTATTGAATTCATGTTAAAACAACACATCAATGAGTACAAAATTGTGAACGAAGAAGCCATCAGATCCAATAACTGACAAAAAGCTCCCAATCTTCCGCTTTCTCCAAAAACTTAGCAGCTTTCGCTAATAGCAGCTTCGCACTTTTCCGGCTTAACTAAATTAGATATGCAAGCTCGAACGAAATTCAGCAGGGCTGGCATGATCTACGGCATAAATGCCTTTTTAGAGCAAGTGGAAGATTGATTGCATTTTGACAGTTATTGAAGTTGATAATTTCTTCGATTCGTGGCTCGTCACTGACAGCTCCGCATCTGTTAACCAACAAAGTGAACTTCAGAGTTCAGGTACTCACGGTATTCGACCAGCATGGACATCAGGAGTGCATATCTCGACAACATGTCCGGAATCCGCTGCAGCACCTCAGCGTCGGAATGGCTCAGTCGCCATCAGATCACAATTTGACACTCACTGATGTGCTGTTCTGACATGAATTCAATAGAACACCTCCAAAAGATTCTAATCAAGAAAAGTCACATGTCGGGAAGAACTGTGACAACAGATCTGGCACATTGTAGCTGCAGATGTATGCATAGGCAAGAGTATGCTGCAAAGCATTTTTTCGACCTCTCCCGACGTTGAAGTCTAATCAGCGGTTTTCCGATTTTTCAGCGCCCCGAATCACACACTCGTCGTCAACTGCTTGGCTTCTGGAAGGACTAACCAAGTAGTTTTCTCACTTTCTATCTGATAAAGCATCGAAAACTGATCTAGAAGCCTTTATCGAAAAAACCATACGGTGTGATGAGGCCTGTTTTTAAAGGCACAGTACACCCTCAGATATGAATTTTGAGATTTTCGCGTAATTTTGTAGAAGACCCCTCCTGTATAACACATGCCAAATGAGAGATCTCAATTCCTCCAAATAAGCGAGATATAAGCGACCAGCACGGGCCCGACCCCCTCCAGCCACCACCACAGGCCCGGCCCCCTTCCTAATTTTCGATCTCAATCGCGGATAGATGGATGGTAATTTTCAACCGAGTCGTCGTTCTTCACTACCTTTCTGATCTATCTCCTCATCCTGTTCTACTCTCGTGCTGCGACTGCGAATCAAGAGAAATACGGGCCTGAGACAACTCGTCCACCAAATTTTGGCCCTCAAAATACAGGCATTTTCAAGGAGCCATATCTCCGTTCGTAGAGGGTCTTGGACTATTTCAAAAATATCGTTGTGATCAGAGTGTGACCCTCTCTAAGATAAGCATAAAACCTGAAAAATAATTCTCTGGGTGTCCTGTGCCTTTAAGGCTCAAATCACGCCGTCACATCTACAGCTGTCACACCGGCCGTAATCGGCTCAAAATGGTCAGATCGAACTGAGACTCGGCCGACAGCTTTCTTGAATGGTTCTCTTCAAAATAAAGCCCGAACCAGGAAAATTATTTTTTCGACCTCTTCTGACGTTGAAGTCCAATCAGCGGTTTCTATACTTGTTTCGAATCGAATAATCGGATGAGTATCCAACTGTTTCAGTCGGATAAAAAAGTCGAATTTTTATTCGAAAAGTCGGATATTGGAAAAGTGCTATATCCGACTACAGTCGAATATTCGAAAAAGTTCGATATCCGACTACAGTCGAAAAGTCAAATATTCGAAAAAGTGCGATATCCGACTACAGTTGAAACGTCGTATATTCGAATAGTTCAAAATCCGACTATAGTCGTAAAGTAGGATATTACAACCTGACCACAAAAAAACTGCTTGTCACTCACAATCCTCGATAATAATTACGATCATCCAGGAATCTGTGTTTAA
Source organism: Aplectana chamaeleonis (assembly GCA_029168955.1). Taxonomy (NCBI): domain Eukaryota; kingdom Metazoa; phylum Nematoda; class Chromadorea; order Rhabditida; family Cosmocercidae; genus Aplectana; species Aplectana chamaeleonis. The sequence goes on along the minus strand of JAPDOI010000062.1, from coordinate 1,919,633 downwards.
TTTTAGTTATTCATTTAAACATAATATTTAATTATATTTGCTTTTGGAAGAAACTTTGTGGATGTAAGTCAGATGGAAGCAATTTTTTAAAGGCAGTGTTTACGATAAAAATCGTTTTTCTGCTTTTCCGCCTATCTTGAAGACGGTCCCATGCTGATTCCAATGATGTTTTTGGAATCGTACAAGACCTTCTAGGAACGGAGTTATGGTCCCTCAGAAATTGAGCTAGGGAAACATGGTGGACGAGTTGTCCGAGGCTTGTAACTTCCGTCTTTTGCAGCCAATGTATGCGAGCTGACCTGTGTAAAGAGAGAAGTTGGGAATAAAGGGAAGAACGGGGCTATTGATCGGAAACCATCGCTTATCTCACAATCTCGAGCATTCATTTGTTCACGTCTGTGGGCGTGGAAAGTGCATCTGGGGTGTGACGAGCTGACGGGTGTCCAACTTTGGGGCCGTAGGGGACCGTTCCGAGCTCATTTTTCTTAGTTTTTTCAACGTTAGGGTTGCGCCAGGCCCCGCAGCTGCCGATCTCCACCACAAAATCAGACATGGTTTTTATCGTGGACACTGCCCTTAAAGAAATCATATTGATGTTGCAGACAGACTTTTGCTACTTGTTGGACGACTACGGTGCGTATCCAAACTATAGAGGCACCATATTTTCGCGGGATAATTAAACCGATGGATCGTTGTGGGCACCCTTCTGTGCGTCTGTCAAGTTTTCCCTTTCGTATTCAACAGCTCAAACCTCCGCCCATGGGTAGCAAAGTGCCTCCAAGGGAGCGGCCTGTTACGCCCTCTCATTCCGTAGTGCAGGATTTTTCGGGTCCTGGCGACGCTCGCTAAAACCCGCTTATTCTTGCATCAAAGGTGCAAGCTCTAAGCATATTCCACGCAGGAACAAAGGCGAATGTCTCTATTTCGATCTTGCTGTCGCTAAGCCCGTGAATTCTCGCCTTAATTGTTGCGAGAATTTATGGGCTTAGCGACAGCCTGTGTTGAACAGCGATCTTATCCCGCGTTGGCTACGCTGGACGCATGGATGCCGTTCGTAGTGATGGTCCATTCATCTCACGAATCGATTATTCGATACTCTGTGGCTGACCGTGGAGGGTGGGTGACACTTAACCGCTCTCTAGAAGACCGTGCCAAGGATACTTTTGACCGCGGCGATGCTGCAGGCCTTGGGAAGAAACGGCAGTGCGGTCGACCGCAGCGGAGATCGCCGTATAGTACTGATCAGGACAGGGTGGATCGATCAATGCGAGAATCTTCCACCTTTTTTGCATTCTCGGGAAGAATTTCCGTTGTTCGTGAAGGTGACGTAGCTAAAATTCCACTAACTGGGGCTAATATGTCCGTAGTTTACGTGAATTCTCGCTGTAAAATTAGAATAAAGGGCTCCAAAACCCTGGGAATCTCATGTTCTCGTGTGAGGCATCTCGCGACCCGTCGGCAGAGAGAAGATTCTCCCAGGGAGAATTATTTCTAGCCAATTTTTTGAAACTTCTTTGTCTTAACATTGTTCCCAAACTGTAGAGGCACTTGTCTACACGGTAGTAGAACTCTGAATATGTGATATTTCATAGCAAATCAAAATTTAATAGGCTCTCTACCGTAATAATCAACTTCAAAAACAAGGTTAAATATAGAATTAACTTAATTTCCTTCCAGGCGAATCGGACCGCTCTGACTTATCGGCAAACGTATTCATTGCCGACTGCCCTTTTCACATCTAAATTTGAGAATATGTCAGGCTATTGCTACGGAAACTCCGCCAAATCTAAACTCTTACCACGAAACCTCTGGCAAATATTATAAGGCACGCCTTAACATCCGCCAACCAGCCATATCGGGCTGATTTTAGTTTGAAAAGTGATGCTTAAAGATGTCAGAACGCCCGCGAGTGGATGAGTGAAAAATCGATGTGTTTTCACGTAAAAAAACAGTCACTTGCACCTCAATGTTTTTCATAGTCGGATAAAAAAGGCGACTTTTCATTCGAAAAGTCGAATATTCGAAAAAGTGTGATATCCGACTACAGTCGAAAAGTCGAATATTCGAAAAAGTGTGATATCCGACTACAGTCGAAGGTCGAGTATTCGAAAAAGTGCGATATCCGACTACAGTCGAAAAGTCGAATATTCGAAAAAGTGCTATACCCGACTACAGTCGAGAAGTCGAATATTCGAAAAAATGCGATATCCGAATACAGTCGAAAAGTCGAATATTCGAAAAAGTGCGATATCCGACTACAATCGAAAAGTCGAATATTCGAAAAAGTGCGATATCCGACTATAGTCGAAAAGTCGAATATTCGAAAAAGTGCGATATCCGACTACAGTCGAAAAGTTGAATATTCGAAAAAGTGCGATATCCGACTACAGTCGAAAAGTTGAATATTCGAAAAAGTGCGATATCCGACTACAGTCGAAAAGTCGAATTTCCGAAAAAGTGCGATATCCGACTACAGTCGAATATTCGAAATCAATTTCATTTGGAACAAGTATAGCGGTTTTCCGATTTTTCAGCGCCCCGAATCACACACTCATCGTCAACTGCTTGGCCTCCGGAAGGACTAACCAAGTAGTTTTTTTACTTTCCTATCTTATGAAGCTTCGAAAACTGATCTAGAGGCCTTTATCGCAAAAATCGCACGGTGTGATGAGGCCTGTTTTTAAGGCTAAAATCACATCATCACATCTTCAGCCGTCACACAGGCCGTAATCGGCTCAAAATGGTCGGATCGACCTGGGACTCGGCCGACTGCTTTTTTGGATGGTCCTCTTCAAAATAAACACTGTAAAGCCTCAACCCAGAAAAATTATTTTTTCGACAACTCCAGACGTCCAAGTCCCGGCAGCTGTTTTCCGATATCTGGTCAGTATCTCGGATTTGGCTGAAATCTTGACTAGGGATGTAATTCAGGGCGCTGAAGACGAATCTGACGTCCGTTTCACAATTTTCGACCACCTACCTCAGTTATACGATGGTTTGGGAAAGACGTAATTCATGCGATGATTTTACTGTTCGATTCAATGGCGTGTATCTTCGCGCCATACCTTTTTTAACTTACTTCGGACAACAAAGTGGTGAAATGGGCCCCTGAAGTAGAGCCTGCTCTCAAGAAAGCAGGAAATCGAAGGGGTTCTAAGGATTCATGCAAAGCCTGTGAGGAGTTTCAACAACCACGTTCTGAGTTGAAGTCTAGGCAATCAGAAACCCAGAAAAATCTCGAAATTCTGGATTGTTTGTCGGTGAACATATTGGGATCACTCAGAGAACTAACACGTTGGTGAATAAGGAAAGTGATTCGGTTAGGGACCAGGTTTGCAAAACTGTGCGGAATGTTTCGGGATGAGAATGCGGTCCTGCGTTTCGGATCGAGATTGCAACGCGTTGATGTTGCAGGACCTAAATCATTCAATGCTTCGATTGAGACAATGGTGTGAGAGACAACACTAGGAAGACAACATTCTCTATTACTGTAAACTTTTCTGCAGCAAGCTTTGCGACAGTCGTCATACCGCGAGGATTGGCATCCTAGATCTATTAGATGAGGATCCAGGTCAGAATCGATCCCAGTAGAACGAAGAAAGCGACATACTCGCCCTTAGTTTTGGAAAAGTGCGTAGAATACAGAACCAACAGAGCACGGCAAGGTACAGAGAGGCCCCGCTCCTACGGCGACAGCCAAGGGAGGGTGAAGACTGTCTTCGACAAAGCTCACTTTGACTATGACAAGGTGTCTCCTGTCTTAAAAAACTATCTACAGATTTTTGAACGTGCAGAAATGGGCTCAGATTACTTCGCCAGACGATGAGACGACACCACTACAACCGTACAGAACACAACAAAACTTTGCGTGTTTTCTAGGCCATGAGAAGGAAGGCTCGAAGCGAGCGACCGGGGCTGCAATAACATCTACTGCCATAGCCTACACTACATCTAAAAATGCATTTAATTTTGCCAAAGAATTTCCACTCGTAATTGCACGATGAAAACAGGAACAGTTGCTTGTGGAGCTCATCACGAAGCGAGAAGAGCCTACAGGTTAAGCAGTTCGCTGTAACATGAAACACGGTCTGTTGAAATAAGTCATCGACGAAAACCTCCCGATCTCACCTCTAACAGATGATCACACAGGAAACGGAATAAAGTACAGTTCAACTCCGCATTGCCGTTCAGTCCGCAAAGTGCGCGCTGATTACGAAAGAGTGCTGCGGCGCGGTCGCGAGTATCCTCAGACACGGATGTGGGATGACCCGGGCGGTGGGATCACCCGGGAACCAAAGGCAAAAAACGTCCGGGTGATCCCACATCCCTGTCTGAGGATACTCGCAACCGCGCCGCAGCATGCTTTCGCTGTCAGCGCGCACTTTGCGGACTGAACGGCAATGCGGAGTTGAACTGTAGATAGTCTTTTTTCACTGAGAACTGCATCTCCTGTCAATCGTTCACTAACTACAATACCCACCCTAAGTTTTGGCAAAAAGGCGAAAAAAGCGCGGAAATTCGCTTTTTTCGTCTTTTGATCATAACTCGCTTCAAAGTGAACGATTTTCAAATTTGAAGACAGTTTTGGAATCAGCATTGATCCCTCTTTCTTTTTGATCGATACGTGGCTTACTCTGAAACAATGCTTATAGGGTTGACACAATCAATCGAGTGGGTGAGTATGAGCTGCTGAAATGTGTGACTGGGTCTACTCTAGTTTATTCGAATATTCGGTTCAGTTTTTCTTTTCATTTTACAATTTGTATTTTTTTATATTTTCAATTCTTTGAAAATTTAATCTCACTCTTCATCTAGGTATTATTTATTAGCTATTCATTCAGTTATTTGCTTGAAACTTTTTGGTTCTTAAATATTTTGGTTTTTCTATTTGTATTTAATACTTATTTCAATTTGCTTTATTGGATTTTTTATACGAATTTTCACTGTAATTTGAATACTTTATAATTCAGTTTGATTACTATAACTATCGCTTTATCTGAAAAATGGTTTCAATAACAACGATAAAATATTATTCGGATATGAATCGCTTCAACTTTGCTTTCAGACGAACAATTCATAACACTGAAAACTTTTAGAGTCTTCGATGTAGGAGCAAATTCAAGTTTCAATTGTTTGTGTCAATATTAAAAATTTCTTGGAGTTGTTATTTTCAAAATCCGAAATTACCATTCGTCGCCCTGATTTCTAGAATTTTTTCAAGTTTGTGAAAACAGTTATTTTTTGAAGTAGTTATGACATATTTCACCCTTCCACAAAGTTGAAATTCTTCAGAATCTATGAAACTTCAACCTGAATAACATTACCAGTCGATTCTTGTGGTATTGTGAATTTCGAAACTGTCTCCATACCTGGGAAACAGTCAAGATTTACTTTTGATCCTGCCTGGTTTTGGATGAACTCCGCGCTGGCAATGGTCCCCTTAGCTGCCTGCGCCTCCACTACTTCCACTCTATCTACCTGTTCCTCTCGACGGTCTAACGCACTCCTCGCTCGAAGACAGTCCCGGAAAGGGATTGAATTTGAGCAGCGAAGATGGGCTAGAAAGACACCTCGGTGGAAGGTGCGGTCGTTGGAAAACCAATGTTCCGAAAGCATAATGGGTGGCTTCTGCAATGTTGGTGTATGGGGACGAGATAAAAGTACAGGCCATAAAACGGCCAAAGTCTCACCGTCGACTGCGTACCACGCGCTGCGCGACCGCACGCGCGTCAAAAGCTGACGAGTTTTGGCCGCCGCGCGGAGGCCGAAACGTCGCGCGGCGACCGGAACTCGTCGCGCGGCGGCCAAAACTCGTCTGCTTCCGACGCGCGTGCGGTCGCGCAGCGCGTGGTACGCAGTCGACGGTGAGACTTTGGCCGTTTTATGGCCTGTAGTTGACGGTATGGGGGGCTGTTTTTCGGATACCCTCGGAGGGTTCAGAAAATAAAGCATTTATCCATGTGGGTGCAATGCTCGCGGGTGATTTTTATGAAATTGAGAAAATGAAAATTCCATATTCCGATCCTTCTCCTTGTATTCAATAATTTCTGACTGCAATTGTCGAAGAGCAGTTAGTTGGTTGAGTCACACCTTTTGCTTGGCGGAGTCATCAGTGCGGTGATGCGCCGCGGCCGCGCGCGTCGGTTTCTGGATGGTCTGCGACTAAGGATTCACTCACCGATAGCACAGTTCGAGAACGGGACTGGAATCCCAGGAAAGGACAACCCATAGAGCTAGTTCCTGTTCCGATTTTCTCTAAATGCGCGTGTGATGTTGGCCACCCACACAGTTAAGCTTTATTTTCTGAACCCTCCGAGGGTGTCCGAAAAACAGCCCCCCATACCGTCAACTACTTTTATCTCGTCCCCATACACCAACATTGCAGAAGCCACCCATTATGCTTTCGGAACATTGGTTTTCCAACGACCGCACCTTCCACCGAGGTGTCTTTCTAGCCCATCTTCGCTGCTCAAATTCAATCCCTTTCCGGGACTGTCTTCGAGCGAGGAGTGCGTTAGACCGTCGAGAGGAACAGGTAGACAGAGTGGAAGTAGCGGAGGCGCAGGAAGTTAAGGGGACCATTGCCAGCGCGGAGTTCATCCAAAACCAGGCAGGATCAAAAGTAAATCTTGACTGTTTTCCAGGTATGGAGACAGTTTCGAAATTCACAATACCACAAGAATCGATTGGTAATGTTTTCAGGTTGAAGTTTCATAGATTCTGAAGAATTTCAACTTCGTGGAAGGGTGAAATATGTCATAACTACTTCAAAAAATAACTGTTTTCACAAACTTGAAAAAATTCTAGAAATCAGGGCGACGAATGGTAATTTCGGATTTTGAAAATAATAACTCCAAGAAATTTTTAATATTGACACCAACAATTGAAACTTGAATTTGCTCCTACATCGAAGACTAAAAGTTTTCAGTGTTATGAATTGTTCGTCTGAAAGCAAAGTTGAAACGATTCATATCCGAATAATATTTTATCGTTGTTATTGAAACCATTTCTCAGATAAAGCGATAGTTATGGTAATCAAACTGAATTATAAAGTATTCAAATTACAGTGAAAATTCGTATAAAAAATCCAATAAAGCAAATTGAAATAAGTATTAAATACAAATAGAAAAACCAAAATATTTAAGAACCAAAAAGTAAACTAGAGTAGACCCAATCACACATTTCAGCAGCTCATACTCACCCACTCGATTGATTGTGTCAACCCTATATGCATTGTTTCAGAGTAAGCCACGTATCGATCAAGAAGAAAGAGGGATCAATGCTGATTCCAAAACTGTCTTCAAATTTGAAAATCGTTCACCTTGAAGCGAGTTATGATCAAAAGACGAAAAAAGCGAATTTCCGCGCTTTTTTCGCCATTTTGCCAAAACTTAGGGTGGGTATTGTATTCTGGAATTTCAGAATAAGTTCGCACGTGGCACCTTGCATGTCTCACGGGAACGCTTAAAGGCAGCAGACACGCTCGAAAAAGTTGTTGAGATAACTTCTTTACTGGAGCCGTATGGTCCCTAGTAGAACGCTTGCGCCGTTAGAAGCGTCAAAAACGAGTTAAAACTACTAAATTAGAGCAATGCATGTAGAAAAACCCCCCAAATTCCCCCAAATTCAAACTCGTCCAGATTGATGGTTCGAATACGGCCGCTTTGGCTGGATTTTGATGCTTCCAACGAGCTGAGCAATTTAGTACAAGCTGTAAGAGACTGATGGCTTAGTTACCTCAACCCTCTTGTCGCTAATATTCGCTGTTTCAACCGCGAGCCGTAAAACTCGTCCAATTTCACTTAATAACAGAATTATTCCCCCATTTGCATTAAATTTCGTCGGTTTTTTCGTTAGTTCAGCATACTACCAGTTTCAAACCTCCGATTTATATCATAAAATCGATATCATTTTTGAACATGTCTGCTGCCTTTAACTTCATTAGATTCCTAGGCACAGCAACCTGGCCTCTCTAGGAGTCTTGGAACATTCTTTATTAAACGTCTTATTTCTCTTTCTTGAACGGTTGTGGTGGGGTTCTGTTATGACCGGTAGAATGCAAGGTATCTACGGATTATTGAAAGAACATATATAACCAGCAACGAAATTTCGGGACCCGCAACGAATGATCTGCTGTTGTCTGCGGAGCTCACAAATTGACCCTTGTGATCACGACGCAAGAAGATATGCGATGAACCTTACCCAAACACTTGTTATGAAGGAGTACTTCCTATTCGGTTCTCCAACTAGGATTGATGGGAGATCTACCTAACGATCTGTAGCAGACGAAATTATTTTCGGGTTCCTTCAAATGACGACGCTTCGCCGTGTATGATGGGCTGCAAGTTTTCAGTCATGAGTACACAACATTCTCACCAGTCACCTGGTGCTGCTTGTAAGTCCACCGCAGGGGCGAAAGCGAGAAAATGTCACATAAAGGGTAATAAATGACGCCAGTACATCTATTATTGCGGAACACGTGAACGCAAGCCTCCATCACTCCGCTACATTTTTTGAAACTTTTCCAAACGGAGAGCGCCTTTCAGTATATTTCACACTCAATCGCGAGGTCTGAAAAAAAGTGCAGCACCGAGAATGTTTTCTGCAAACGTTTTCTTGAATTTTTTTGCTAGCACAGAGCGCCCCATCGCCACAACTCACTTCAAAATTGCGGAATGCATTTTCAGAGTTTCTTGTTTCTGTTAGTCAGGTGAATACAATGGTATGTTGAAAGTCTTCCTGACTCCGGTGTTTTATCGTAATACTTGTATTTCTTTCTGTGATTCCCAATGAACACAGGTCTGAACGGGTCACATTTCTCTTATGGTGACCGTCTGATCAGTTCACAATGAGGGATTTTAATGTGGAAATATACAATTTTTGATTGATTTCGGGTATTAGCTCAGTTTTTTCGCATCACTATTGTATGGTACTCGTTCAAGGTTGTTCAAAAATGGCATCAAAGTTGAATTCGTAGGACTCTGAAACGAGTTATGGCTATGTGGCGCCTTGTGCGCGCGAAATGGCCGCAAATGTCCGTTTTTGCAAAAAAAAATCTGCTCGGTACGGTAGGAGGGAAATTTTTGGCACGATGACGGAGGGGCCTGTGCCTCCCCCCTACCCCTCAGACGTTCGCTGTTGTCTACAGGACGTCGATCCGCCCAGAACGAGTCACCGCTGGCGAACAGGCAGCTCTACGCGGGGCCGTCCCGGTGTGCTGTTGAACAGGGGGCGACGGGCTGTTAAACAGCCCATCGACCGGCAATCCCGCCGAGTGCCCTAAATCGACGCAGACCGAGTTGTTGTCCACAGGACGTCAATTCGGGATGTCTACGGCTGCGCAGGTCGATGAGCTGTTCTACAGAACATTTGCGGGAGGGGCGGTGGCAGCGTCCATCAATCGATGTATCACGAAGATCGTGTCGTCCAAGATCTCATTTTCGGTTATATGAGATTTGCAATTCGTGTTATTTTTTGATGATGCTGTAGACTTCTATGGTAATTCTTCTCTTTTTTTAATTATAAGAGATCTGTGATTCGTTTTTTCAATAACGTCTTTCCGTGGAAGTTGGTGGCGTGCCGAGAGATGCACCTCGCGGAGTTTCCCGTGATGAACCCGAAGGTTTCCACGGTTTACGGAGTTTTCAGCAACTGCCTTCGTAGGCAGATTTTGATTTTTTCCATCCCTTTATGAGTGTCATTTGCGTCATTTTTAGTTGTTTCTCAGGAATCTCTGATCATTCGGGGGTTTTCATTTACCCTGATTCCCATCCATGTTGTCCACCATTGAATTTTTGAGGTGTTTTTTTTATTTTTCTCCGGATACTGCGATAAACATGTACTGCTGAACACGAATCTGGGGTTCGCTTGTCGGAATTTATAGGTTTACTGTAGGTTACGGTAGGTAACATGTTATTCAGGAGGCAGAACTTAATAGTTTGAAAACAGACAAATGGACATAGAATTCGTATTCAGCACCCCCAAAACCCCCCACATAGAAACTTTAAGACAAATCTGTGACATTGATCGAACTACCGTATAGACGTACAATTTCGAAAAAAATTTCGAACGAATGCAATTCGAAAAAAATTCGTTCGACGAAATTTCGAACGAACGAAAATTGAAAAATAATCGTTCGACGAAATTTTGAACGAACGGAATTTGAAAAAATTGCGTTCGACGAATTTTCGAACGAACGATATCGAAAATTGTTTCAAAAATTTCGTTCGTGTACAACTATACCGTATACCCAACGTAATCTATCGTAAGCTGTCAAAAATCCATAAACTGACATCAGATTCGTGTTGAGCACTTCAAATTAACCCCAAAAGAACGATTTGAGCCACATCTTTTGTCACATTCCAGAAATCGTCGAAAGTCGATTTTGTGGTCAAATTTTTCTGCCGGTGGGAAGCTTTGAACAAATTTAGTCGAAATTAGGAAAAACCACAGGTAAACCTCAGATTCGTGATCAGCACCACAAATCACCCCCAGGTTGAATTTTAAGTCAAATCTGGAGAAAAAATTTTTTCAACGCTTTCTGTACCCCGTAATTGATATAATTGAATGCTGAACCGAAAATCCATACAAGTCAAGAAAGCCATCAGTCTGCACATAGCTCGGAGAATGCGCTTTCTCCCAAACATTGCCTTAGGGGGCTGTTTCGGGCCCTGAACACGATTATGAGGTCTGTTTCCGGATTTTCATAAAATTAATGCGCTTTTTCGAGGGTACAATAGGTACAAAAATCGGAGAAAAAAACTGCTATAACGTTTTCCAGGGTGACTCTAGGCAGCTGCAAAGGGCATATTTGGACTCTACGTACGAAACTGGCTCTAGAAAAGTACCTTTCATTTGGAATGGTTTGTATAACTTTTAGTACTTAGTTCATTTGGAAGCAGTAGAGTGTTGTCCGCATAAGGACATCATTATTAAAATAATGTAACGTAGGTATAGATCCTAATGAGATCTTGCGTTTACTCTCGAAGGTTGGCGCAAACTCGGTGTCATATGCTATTACGTAAGCGCACCGAGTTTGCGCCAATCTCCAAAGAGGAACGAAAAGTCTCATTAGGATCCACGCCAATGTTAGTTTTTCTCTAGAAAATTTGATTGAGAGGGTCCATGTTCTCTGTTCCGCTTAGATTAGAAGTGAAATAAGGAAAATCGGGCCTCATCATCAAGTTTCGAAAGAAGGCATACCGCCGTTTAAAGGCAGCATACACGCTCACAAACGTGGTCGAGATAACAGCATAAATAGGACTTCACGGCCCCTACCACGTCGTCAAATATGTTTGAAGCGCCAAAAACCATCCAGGATGGCAATATCCTCTGGTTCCGAGCCGGATTTACTCTATTCTCTCGCGCGCTTGTGCGGAGCGAAGGTAGAGACAGCGAGAAATTGTGGGGAGAAGGAGACGCAGCGTACGCACGCACACGCACGCGACGAACGGAAATAAATCACACTCGGAAACAGGATATATTTGGCAATTTTTGAGCAATCCTGCCTTCCACGCCAGTGTTTTCCCACCCATTCGAGTACGAGAATGAGAAAAGAAACGAGAAAACATGTGATAAGTTAGAGTGATAGCATTACCAAATGGGAATGCATGAGAGAAACAACATTTCAAAAAGTCAGCCCAAGTAGAGCGGCATTCCCAAAAATGGACGAGGGTTAATTGGTATGCAGACATGTTACATTCAAGCAAATCAAGCTATTTCTCTCGTGCGCTCCCATGAGATAGTGCTATCACTCTATCTTATCACATGTTTTCTCAAGTTTCATTTCTAATTCTTGTACTCGAACAGGTGGGAAATACAGACGTGGAAGGCAAGATTGCTCAAACATTGTCACATATTGTCATCCTGGATGGTTTTTGACGCTTCAAACGTCGTAGACGACATGGTATGAGCCGTGCAGTCCTATTTATGCTGTTATCTCCAGCATGTTTGTGAGTGTGTATGCTGCCCTTAAAGGCATCGTACACGATGAAAACCATGTTTGAGTTTTTGATGTTTTCGTGTTGCTATATCCCTATAGTGACCAACTGTTGCAGAAGGACCCCTCAAAAACGTCAACTTCTAAAGAAAAACCATTTTAAGAAAACTCAAAACAAATTTGAAGTTCGCGCCCTCGTCAACTTGGGATAGTTGCGCGGAGAACGCAAGGAACAGTTTTACAATTCGTTCCATGACGCAGCGTCGGAAGCAATTCAACGGGGACGCGGTTCAGGTGAGCGATCGATTTTTCATTTTCTTTTCTCGCCTTTCAGCAATCTGCTGCGTCCAGTGCTGCCAGATGCTTTCGATCGATGTCGAATTCGAAATCGACTGGCGTGTGCATTGCGCCCTACGACACGTCAAGGCACGCCCGCCGTCAGCAACCCAGGAGTTTTGTTCTTTGTAACAACGGATTGACCCCAAGGCCGGCCCGCCAAACCCAGGAAGCCTTTTTGAGGGGAGCGAATCTTCACTCAGAGACGGTTTTGGAACTCTTAACTTTCTGAGTGACATTTTTATGGCCCACTAGTCCGAATGAACGCATAAACCCAAATAAGGTTTTCATCGTGTACGATGCCTTTAAGGGGTGACGTCATAAAGCGGTTGATGCTTCACTGGGATGGTAATATCAGGTCTACAGGGTGTTGATAGGATTTGAACGCGGAATCGAGGATGGAGATTCTCCTCCGATGGGATGTCTACAGCAAAAGCGTTCCCGCGGATAGGTTGTCTACGGCACCAAGGAGGGGGGCGACGGGCAGTTCTCGAGGGGCGATCCATGCCCCTTTTGGATGTCTACAGGGAGCATTGCGTGAGGTGACATCTCATTCGTGTCCTGTGGACAACAGCGAACGTCTGAGCCGGTGTCTAAGGCTGCGCCCCCCCCTGTGATCGTCACACCGTACGCCTGATCCTGACGTCAAGACTTCGTGAAAATGGGTCGGGCTTTGGATGACGTGGTCAGGACTTCGTTAAGTCAGTAGTGCTTTATGTAGAGCATGCGACGCGTCGTAAAATGTGAGTAGCACTTCATGTGCGGTGTAGAGAGTGATAAGCACTTCATGTGGAGCATGCACTGCATCGTGGAAAGTGGTTAAACAGGATGCCGTGAAAATGTATAGGACTCCAGAGAGGTTGTCTGTAACGTTTTTGCAAGTGGTGTGCTACTCTTTCTGACGTACGTAGAATTATATCCTCAAAACGGGCTCAAAAACTTTACAAACTACGGCATTCGCCGTACTTCGGATCGTTTTTGTTTATGTGCTTACTTGACCCGGATTTATTCCCTTTTCCAGTATAGTCTATGAAGCAGTCCACCAAATTTTTACATTTACTCATCAAGCTGAAGCTGACGGCAGAAGATCAATTTGCATAAATTTCTAGGCAACACGCTTGCCACTGAATGAGCGGGAGCAGTTGTGCTGCAATGAGTTCCATGCACATTGATTGCCGACCAACCGCTTCTCATTGATAAGTAGATAAGCAACTTTTGATGGACTACACTGGACTACATGTCTTTCCACAAATGCGGCAGGCAGTCTCTATGTCTATGGCAGAATAAAGGCGAGAAAAAGTCTGCGCCAGCCGTTTACATGCAAAAACGATTTGCTAATTTCCGCAGTAGGACGGCTGTTTACTGTACAATCACACGCCATTCTCTACGATGATGATATGCTCAAGAACATCATCAACCCGACCTTCACTCCACGCTCTCAACCATCCCTTGGTGATTACTCGCCCGCAGAGAGAAATAACTAGAATAGATAAACAATGGAATGGAAAGCACACAAGCGAAAATAGACCACGGCGCAAGCCGTCGCGACTTGCACGGCCCACAGTTTTGAAATTCACCATTGAAGCAGATTAGTCAGTTCCAGAAGTCCACTGCAATTAACGAACCCAAGTTAATGTGTTTTTAGGACCTTTTCGATAAGCGTTAAACGTTAACTTTCCAAGAAAAACCGCGTTAACCCCGTTAATGCGTTAACACGTTGACGTTATAACGCACAGCCCTGGTGGAGACCGGGTGCGCAACTTTAGGATAAAATCAATTAGCGGGACTGTAATTAGTGATGGTTCGCGCCTCGACTCAGATTACCAGAAGGCGTATTTATCTCTCTCGACTCAGAATCTCTCGCACAGTCCGCACAGCGAGTAGTTCCCCCGCAACGCGACGAAGGGGCGTTCCTTCGTCGAGGAGGGTGAGTCAAGGCATTGGCAGCGTTCTGAATGTGACGCTCCTAAATGCTCTGCCATAGGCAAAGGTAGAGGCATGGTAATCTCATTGATTGGTATTAGAAGAAGGTAACAAATATCGAATGGATATAGATAAAAAACGAAACCAGAAGTTATCTCTTATAACAATAAACAATTTGTGTTTAAATAAATGAATGGATATGGATATGTGGAGCACGAAAATTGAATTACTTGATGGAATCTATAAAATTTAGATAAAATAGTCATCGAAATGAGTGTAATACCTAATCAGATTGCAACAAGTAAAAGATAGAAACGTAATAAACGAATGTAGGTATTTGGAGCACGGAAATAGAATTAGATTTTGTAGAAGGTAAACCCTTTTTCTAAATAGGTTTAAAAAATATGGCAGGTACCCAAAGTGGGAAAATATTCACGAATAAGCCTTTGCAAAAAGTTTAAATAAATTGGGTATTAAAAAAATAATTCGAGAAAATAACTTGTTTACCATTGTGGGTGTGAGCACCATCAGGTTAGTATGTGCTAATCGTGGACCGTTTTATCAACGTGTAATGAAGGTGATAGGATATCCCGAGGATGTCACTTCTGCTGCACTTGTGCTCGAATAATTATTCTGTTTTCAAATATTTAAAGGCACTGTTCGCGATGAAAATCGCTTTTCTGTTCTTTTGCCTATCTTGAAACCGGTCCCATTCTGATTCCAATGATGCTTCTGGAATCGTACAAGACCTTCTATGAACGGAGTTATGGTCCCTCAAATATTGAGCTAGGGGAGCATGGTGGACGAGTTGTCCGAGGCTTGTAACTTCCGTCTTTTGCAGCCAATGTATGCGAGCTGACCTGAGTAACGAGAGACGTTGAGAATGAAGGGAAGAACGAGGCTTTTGATCGGAAACCATCGCTCAACTCACGATTTCGAGTGTTCCTTTAATCACGTCGCGTGGCGGAAAGGGGCGGGACTTGCCCACAGCGGCAGGCTCAGACAAAGAGAAAACCTGATCGCGGGCAACTATTTGAAATAAAGTTGACCGCGACAATGCGGCGGTTGAAGCGCGTTCCGACCGCGCTCATGTTTTACCGGCGGTCGAACCGCGCTGGGACGCAGTCAAACCGCGATAAGAAACGACGGTCGGACCGCGTGCATCGCAAAATCAGCGGCCGCGAGAGGCAGGGCGGCGCGGCTTTTAGTCCGTTGTCTGTAACTCAAGAAGATTCAGAACACCTGGTTAGAGAACTGAATGCAGACGTAGCTTTCGCACATCGTTGTCTAATATCCGCTGCATAACTACCATCGTTCTTCAGCAAAAAGCCCAAATAACAGAAATCGTCCACCAGTTCGATACGTAATAATTTGCAACGCACTGTACTGCTGAATTTTTTTTTCGACTAGCCATCGCTCAAATAAGCGAGAAAAAGCTAGGAAAAAGTCGGCCACGCCCCCTTGAAAGAAAAAATGGGTTACGCCCACCGGCAGGTTTCCGACCTCGATAGGGAAGAGGCGCGCGAATGATTTTATTGAAAAATCTATGTTCTTCCTTTGGTTTTCGGTCTGGCTTTATTTTGTGACCTGCTTCAAAACGATGGCTGCGAATAACGAGAAAAAAACAGGCCCGAGACAACTCGTTCGCGAACTTCTCGCCGTTCAAATTCAGAATTTTTGAGGGGCCATAACTTCATTCGTAGTGGTTTCTGAGCGATTCTGGAGACACATTTGTGATCAGAGCAAAATTTTCTCCAAGATAAGCAGGAAAACAAAAAATCGATTCTGAGCTAGGACTGTGGCTTTAAAGACAGCAGACACGCTCAAAAAAGTTGCTGAGATAACTACGTTTCTGAATTCGCATGGCTCCTAGTAGACTGCTCACGCCGTTGGAAGCGTCAAAAACGAGTCAAAACTACTAAATTTCAGCAATACAAATTGAAAAATTTCTGCAACCCCGCCCCTGAGCTTCTGCAACCCCGCCCCAAAATACAAACTCGTCCAGATTGGTAGTACTAATACGGTCCCTTTGGCTGGTTTTGATGCTTCCAACGAGGTTAACGTTCCAGTACAGGCTGTAAGAGTATATCGGCTTCTCTATCTCAACCATTTTGTTGCTAATATTCGCTGTTTCAACCGCGCACCGTAAAACTCGTCCACTTTCACCTGATAACAGAATAACCGTTATTCCTCTATTTGCAAACAGTTTTTGTTCGTTTTTTCGTCAGTTCCCAATACAACCAGCTACAAACCATTGATTTATGTCATAAAATCGATACCATTTTTGAGCGTGTCTGCTGCCTTTAAAGTGATCCTACGCCCAAAAAACCATGCATAATTTTTTTTCGTGTTTTTGCAAAGCTCGTCTTTTTTTCTTGGTGAACAAAAATGTCGAAAGAGCCCTTGAAAAGCCTTCTGCGCATTTTCAGGGACTCATATTTTGTAGGAGATGTCAGCAAGCCCGAAATGTTTGATGGTACACAGAAAAAATGAAGGTGATTTCCACGATGCCTTCAAATGCAGTGTTCACGATGATTTTCTTTTCCGAGGTTTCCACTCAAAACAACGAGTTGGCAACCAAGTGTTACCAAAAATACGAAGAAATAGCGAGACATTATTCTCTGACCTGGACTTGTTGTCCGATTGGATGAACATGTTCACGGTGGATGTCACCGGTGAAAAATGGGGGCTGATCAAAAAAGGATTATTTTCGGCAGTATAGTATTAGTTTAGGTTTGAAAGAAAGTCCGAAGCAACGGAGAGTAGAGAATTGCAAAAGATGGGTCCACAAATAATTCCATTGTCACAACGAACCGTTCCTGCGAGACTTAGGAGGCGGGGTGAGAATTGAGGATTTCGTGCCATTCTGGTGCGTTTTTCTTGATTTTTCCGTCACTTCAGTTCTGCCCGGGGGCGAAACAATCGATTTAGCAATTGGTCCCAAAATCGAAGATTATCGAGAACACAGCCTTCAAGTAATTTAATTGTAGGTGCGCATGTAAAATCCATTGAATGCTATTCTAATAAACATGTGCTGTCAATCCTATACTGGCAATGGATCGGTAACCGTCTGTGGTCCTATCATAATCCGAGAGGCACCGATTGAGCCTACATAAGGCCCTAGTTATACACCAGCGTGTCGCCGCCGCTGGCTTCCGCGGCATGTCTGCTATTGGTCAATTTCGAAATCTGACCAATCGCGGGCGTCCCGCAAAAACCAGCGGCACCGAATCGCCGATGTATAACTAGGGCCTAACCCGCCGCGCGGAAATCGCAGCGCGATCTTGACTGTCTGCTCCCTCTCCCGCGGTAGGAGAGGCCTTCTGGCGAGCGAGCCGAGGTGCGAACAGCGTTAACGAGTTTATAATTACACTAGTGATCTATGATTTTATCCTAAAGTCCCTCTCCCGTGGAGACCATGGTGTGTGGGTGAATGTGCAGCCAATTAATACAGGTCGTACTGAACTTGTCAGAATTCGTACTCATGACGCGTCATCGATCGATCATCAATACTATCGATTTTCTCGCTTTCCGCACAAAAATGCGGCGAGAAGTGCGGATTGCTGATGGGATAGGTTTTCTTGGTTGCGGAATTTCTCTCATCAGTCATTTTCGATAAATACCAATCAATAATATAGATTTTTCCGCAGTTGAACAAACTGCCGCAACGAGTGTTGATTGTTGGTGGCTCTGGGTCCCTTGTTCAAGAAACTCGTCTCATCATGCAAAATCGAATATTAAGGATCAATAATATCGATTTTTCACATGTTGTACAAAATGCAGCAATGAGTGGTATTTTTTATGATTGTGGGTCATAAGTTCCAAAAGTTGTACTCATACGACAATATCGTCTGTTAGATGTTTCATCGTGGAGTAGGGTAAAAATATGTGAAAATTCTGAGAATTTAGCTTTCTGGCAAAAGTAACGATTTGGCAATGATATTTAGAAGAAAAAAAAGTTTCAAAAAGATTTTGAAATTTATTAAAAATGATTTTGCATAAAATTGCCTGGAGTAATAAAAAAGTAAGGAAATGAAGTGAAATAACTAAAAAACGATTTGGTAGTCAATGAGAGATGAAGGATTGAATTTTAAAAGCTTATCCGTTAAACTTATCAAAGCAAAATCAAGCGTTTCACGCAGAAGCTTGTAAAATCCGATCCCTCGTCTGTCACCACCAAATCGTACTATTTTTAGTTATTTCACTTGATTTCTTAGCTTTCTCATTACTCCAGGCTATTTTATGCCAAATTACTTTTATATATTTCAAGATATTTTTGAAACTTCTTTTGACTTCTTAATGACATTGCCAAATCGTTACTTCTGCCAGGAAGCTAAATTTGACAGAAATAAGGCTCCGGCAGTATTCCATTGGTTATGGTCGGTCTCTTCGGGCTCAGTACTGTCATCAACACCAACGCGGCTCAATCACTGCCGTGTTCGACCTGCGATCATCAGCAGTGGCCTTTGATTCAAACAGACACTTGCGAAGTGGCTATCGAAAACATTCGGAAATCTTAGCCGGGCGAAATTTTGAGAAATCCATACTCGATTCCAGCGAAAAACTACTGCTGATGATGGCAGATCAAATCGTGGAAGTGATTGAGCCGTGTCGGCGTTGATGACAAAAGCTGGACCCAAGGAGGAAGATCCTGACCAAAGCGTTCCTCCATTGGCGGTTGAAAATGTGTTTCTCGCTGCACAGGGATCACCGCTGATGAACCCGCATGGTTCGTTCAGTCGGCTAGAATGAATGAATTGACTTTACGCTTGTAGTAGGTATTGCAATGTATGAGTAAGTTTGTTCACACTCAGATTCCTTTCAGGGCAGGGAAAGTCGCCACTGTTTTATATGGATGAGCTTAACTCCTTCGTCTGTAACAGGATGGACAATCGAGAATCAGGTACTGTCTATACGCTTAAAGTCGGTACGGATCGCACTGATACTTTGCGTTCTGTCAATTCTCCAGGGGCGGTAGTAATCTGGCTTAATATGCAACTTAAATCGTTGATTGGAATTGCATCTGAGCGACATCTGTGTATTAGCTTAAAAACTTTATTTGATGCATAAGGATGCACTAGGTAAAGTCTTGATTCTTAATGAGCAAGTCAGCTCCGACTCAAAATCATCTTTATCTTAAATTTGAAGGTGTCGCTGATTGCGAACATCAGCGACAGATGGCTGCCGCTGATTGAGTGGTGGTTAGAGCGCACGAGACAGTGCGGCAAAGGAGAGGGCGCAGCGCATTCAGATCGATCTTCGCTAAATGTCCTCTCGAGTAGATTTAGGACTACCGTTGAAATGATCCGACGGCCATGCCGGGAAGCATCCCGGACGGGGTGAGCCGCTCACACAGCGTGGTCGCAAACTTTATGGTCGACGGAGTGATGGCTGCATGGGTAGCGCCGTCAACAACCCTATACCGACTCAGATATTCGTGGGGAAGTTCCCGAGAACGACAGCAGAACTTCCCTCGAAACAACTGGGGAACTTCCCCCGAATTGGGGAGAGGCGAAGGGGACGTCTCGACAGCAGGGTAATAGGGGAAGTTCCCACAGCAGAAGTTCTCTTGTTCTCCCGACTGCAGGTCTTCCCGAGACCTTCCGACTGCTGATCTTCCCATTGTTCAATGATTGATCAAAAATTAGCTTGCTAGAACTCGCTGTTTTCGACAGTCTCCTGTTCCTGAAGAACTGCGATCGATTCAAAAATATTCACCTCTGACTAAAGGTTATAGAGAAGCTTATTAGCTCCTCTGAAAACCAGACAGAGATGCCTTACGTAGTCCTGGAGTGGCAGATCTACCATCTCAACTTGCGAAGTGCGAGATCACCTCTCGACTAGCCCGTCTGCATCACCGTATACGCTGCGGCTTTGTTTTCGCGTTCATCATGTTCGGGGGGAGGCCATGGGAACAACCGTGAAGCAAACTTCCCTTGTTCTCCCCCCGAGTTGACTGTTTCGAACGCCTTATTGTTGTGTATAATTCGAGGGGAGATGGGCGAGACGTCCCCCTCCGGGGGGACGTTCCGCTCCTCTCCCCTCGACCGAGTGATAACGACCAAATCAGGTCTATTGTCTTCGGGAACTTCCCCACAAAGTTCTGAGGAACGGAGCGGCCCCAGACAGAGAACAGCATCGCAGACGTCACAGTGAACGGGGTGACCCCATCTGAAATAAACGCTCGTGACGCCATCAACCTCAGGATCTGCACAGGAAAAGTCTCCCCTTGATCAATTTTGAAATCCTAGATGACTTTGAGGTGCAAAACTAGTTGGGGGAGGGGGGACCATCCAAGATTTATTCATAGAAATGAAAAGATTCATGCATGAAAATGATAATTTCTCTCGTTATCAGATATGTGATAACGTTATCACTCGTAATTTCCTAAAAATTCCATGAAATTTGATCGATTTCTGAAAACATATTCAGTCATTTCTCACTTGCATTCTGAATGCCCCCCCCCCTCAACTAGTTTTGCACTGACTTTGACGTGTAAAACGTAATACTGAAGTTCCAGGACTTGGATAAAAAGTGAGGAGAGCCGTTCAAAAAAAGATCTCGTCAGGAGGAATCCCAAAAATAACAGCAAACTGATAACCTAACAAGACTTTCATGGCGAAAAATATGGAAGCCCACCAGCAAATCGTAATTGTGATAAAACAGCAACCTAGCAGATTTTAGCAATTGCCATAGAATATCACTAGAAGGAAACCCTGGCGAAAAATTATCATACTCAAGGAATGTACCGACAACCGGAAAGGGTATTTGTCCGAAAAAAAGACAACTGCCATAGTATGGAGAAAAACCGAAAATTATCACGAACATTGCCTTGAAGGTGTAAGACACCCGAAAAAAATCAAACTTATGCTAACCTGGAAGAGAATCACTCGCTAATCATATTTCCCCTCCCCTCCGAACTAGCTTCTCACATATTTCTTGAGCGAATCAGAATAAAGAGACAAGCTGGCAAAGGAATGGAAACCAAAGTCGTTTATGGAATCCATCCATATATGTATTTAGCCGCTATCGAGCTCGAAGGCTAAGAAAAAGGGTGGCCTGTGGTGGCCGCTCATATCTCGCCTGTTACAGGGAATTGAGATCTCGCCCTTGACAAGAGTTATAGAAGAGAATTCTCCTACACAATAAAATGAAAATCGAAAAAAGTGCATGTCTGAGAATGTATTATGCTTTTGAGTACATTATGTGATGCTTCAGTGAGCCTGATGGCTGCATTTTGCTTTCCTCAATGCGTTGCACCACTAAGGTGCGTCCGAATGAGAATGGCTGCCCACGCGGCCGGCGTGCTTGGCAGGCGGCCGTCGCGTTCGCCGCTCTCGGACGAGCATGCGAAAAGTCCCCACCGCCATCGACAACGAACGAGGCCGGCACCGGCTGGCAGCAAGCACTGCGCCGATCAATCAGTGGGAGAGGGGACGGCCGTCGTTGAAATGCAACACTCGTCCGAGGGCGCACATGCGACGGCCGCCTGTCAAGCACGCCGACCGCGTGGGTCGCCATTCTCATTCGGGCACACTTTACCTCATGTGGCCGGTCTCGCACTGAGCACCTAGCGCAATGGCGCAGTGCAATGTCGCGCTGCTCTTACTCCAGTCTTGTTGGCCTGGTTCGCTTCCCACAGGCGTGGTAAATGTTGTTTACAGCATTTCAGATCCTCATTCAGCAAAGGGCTGGCTCCTCATTATTATGGTTCTCTACTCCACATCAGTGGAAGATGTTCATTATCACTGATTCGCACTTTAAGGCCAGATTACTACCGCCCCACTCAGGCAAACTCAAATGTCGACATCAGGTTTCTGAGCTGTCGTCACAGAGCACATCAGCCGAGGACACGAAAAAAATTGGTGATTTTGGCGCGAGAGAACCTGGTATCACGCCGAAAAGTCCAGCTGTAGACTTCCTAGCGCCGGATTAGGAGACGGCGGCATGGCTTAACCGAAGCCCCGAAAGGTTCAGCTGACGACCTGCTACCGCCGGATTTGTGGATTTTGCTGTAGACATCCTATCGCCGGGCTTTTATTAACAGGGTGGCCAACTTCAAAATTCGGAGCAGTTATACGAACTGAACCTTCGCAGGATTCAAAAACGATTGCTGCATTATTACTATACCCATATTATAGCAGTCCCTATGCTCGACTTCCCTTAGACATGGGCATTTCGGTTTTTTTCTGCCGTATTCGTTATCGAGGCGTAACACAATATTAACTCAATATTTGAGCTATTTCGCAACCAGTAGAAGAAAAAATAAAAAATAATAATTCATTTGCTTCCGAACCGATTCGACTTTTACCGGCTTTATTTGAAGCTAGGATATAAAAACCAAGAGATTTGGACAAAGTAACCATATGTAGAACTTCTGACTATATGAGGACTTGATTATGGCACTGAAACGGGTTAATCCAATTTCTCCAATGGGGCGAAATTCCCAATCGTGGTTATTTCTTTTCAGAAACCCTCGGAAACTGTTAAAATCGAATCTCTGGAAAATGGTTGATAAGTGGCAAAGTGAATTTAGGCAGAAGGATAAATCATTGTGCAGATATATCAAATTAGAAGTTAATTGGGTTGAAGACGTTGGATGACCAAGATATAATGGGAATTGTACTTTCCAAACATTTCAAGAAATGCGAAATTAGCTAAATTGAGACAAACTTCCTCTAACTTGATTTGGACCTAGGATTCAGTCCTCACATAAATCAAATGTTCTAGGATCTTGAACAGAGTCAATGGCTTGAAAGAAGAGAACGATATGTATTCAGAAATTTCCGGTCCCTTGAACCTCCCCTGACACTTCGATGTGAAATACGAAAGTAGGGATTTACGGTAGCGCTATTAGATAGAGAAAGTGTTGCGCCTACAAAAGGCATACCATATTAGCTGAAAAGATACATTTAGACTGTGAAACAGTTAAATTTTCGTGGTTTTGGCGCGGACAGGTACGGAGCGGAGGCTAGAGACAGCGAGCGAGCAGAGAGCCGACGGAGGCAGCAGCATCGCGCGAGCTGCGTGCGCCGTGAATGATCAGAATTTCAAATTTTCACATAGAATACGCAGGAGGGAAAACTCGCTGATCTGAGCGTAAGGTATCCTTCATGGTCCTCACCGCAAGCGCGGAATGCGCGTGACGTTCGAAACTAGCGGTGGACTATGAAACTTTTTACCGCGCAGGACGCACGCGAAGCAACTATGTATTTCCCCGGCAGCACCGAAATGACTGGGCGGAGTAAAGCTGGGCAAAAATTGTGGCATGCACGAAAATGCTAGGCTTGCATTTGCACACAAGGTAGCGTAGGATAGTGGTAGAATTGTTTATGATGCAGCAGACTTGAACTGAGCATCAAGTAATGATGCAAATAGCAACACCGCAATGGCGATTCGGGCGGCGCCGCCATGGGGGTGCTAGGGCGGCATGCAGGAACGCGCTGGGACGGGGTTTGAAAATCCCGTGCGTGAGACTGCCTTCAGAGTTCATTCGCCACGCGACGTTATAATTAGCCTACGTATCGATCAAGCGACGTCGCGTCGCGTCTTTGCTAGGTGTTCACAGTGAAGTGGCGCAATACATCAGATTTGATGCGCAAGTGACGATCGCTCCGCGTCGATCGCGTCGCGCTGCAATGGTCGTCGCGAGAATACAAGCTGGTTGCTGGTTTTCTTCAGGGTTTTTTTTTTCATTAACACATTCAAATTGTGGTGAGCGCGAAGCGCTCACCAGATTTGGCTTTGATTCACCATCGCGCAACCCCCTGATTTCAGTATCAGGGTCCAGAGTAAACGTAGGAAGACCGTTCTTTTTGCGTTTAATATACTTTAGAAAGGTGAATAACTGTTCAAAAAATGGTCGGGAATGGTTACCTGAGATTCGAGAAAAAGTGTCAAAACCACATCATTTTGGTCGAAAAAATGTTCATCTCCTTTCTTTTCAGTTGGCGTTCACGATCTTGTTGGAACACTTATCGTTGAGCTAGAGAGCTCATTTTTGGCCAGGGAGCTGGTTTTGCTTGCACCTAGCTCCGGTCAAATTTTGAAGTTGGTTGCTCAATTTTCGCGGAACCTCAAAATTGAGGGTCTTTTTGACTTGACTTAATCGGTTGGCTTTCGCCTGACGCGGTCATTCCGCATCTTCACCGAGGTGTGACGTCCTAGTAGTCAGCCGTGTCCATTTTTCACGGTCTTCAGCCACAATTTGAACACATTCCATCCAGCTGTCACTATTCCATTTCCTGCGAAACGAAACATCGCGCCTGAACTGTCTTTCGATGCCGAGTGTTTTCAAATCCACAACCACATCCGTCCAGAACTTTCGCCTACGCCCAGGTGGCTGTTTCCAGACAGGATTTGGAAGCATTCTTAGAGCGTGTTGTACGAGACGATCCGGCGTTCTTCCTAGTATATGCCCGAGCAGTCGAAGTCGACTTTCCATTGCTGCTTGAGATGGCGTTAGGAGATGCTGGCACCTCCCTCGTGTCAAGCGTTGATGTACTGCGTCGATTTCCTTGTAAAGGTCTTCGTTATGGCATACACGCGGCCAGAAATATCCAAGCAAACGCCTAAAAAGCTTCCTCTCCGTGCAATCCAACCTTTCCATCTGCGTCTTCGGTGCTGCCCACGTCTCCGATCCGTACATCATGATAGGGCGAATAGCGGATAGGTAGACGCGCAACTTGACTTCCTTCGCGATGGTGGTAGACCACAAAAACTTGGTTAGAGAATTGAATGCAGACGTAGCTTTCGCACATCGTTGTCGAATATCCGCTGCATAACTACCATCGTTCTTCAGCAAACAGCCCAAATAACAGAAATCGTCCACCAGTTCGATACGTTGTCCGTCCACACAAACTCCCGTTGAAGGCCTCTGAGAGACCCACATCTGCTTGCATTTGTCGGGACGAAGACGAAGTCCATAGGCTGCGGCATACTTCGAAACGAGGTTCACAATCCTTTGCAGTTTTGCGTTGTTTTCAGCGAATAACACAATGTCGTCGGCGTACTCCAGGTCGACAAGGGAGCGTCCTGATGGTGTTAGGATTACATCCGCAGGAAACTGTTCTGCAACTCTACACATGATGTCATAAATGGCGAAGTTGAAAAGAAAAGGTCCTGCAACGGCTCCTTGCCTTACTCCTGTTTTCACCTCGAAAGCTGACATAAATCCGACAGGTGTACGAACTGCTGCTGTTGTTCCTTTGTTCATGTCCTCGATTAACCGAACATACTTTTCCGGGACTCCATCTGCTCGCAGAGCATTGAGCAATCGATCACGATGAGGAGAGTCGAACGCGGCTTCAAAGTCCAAAAAGCAAGCTGTAATGGCTTCGAATACCGCTGCCACGATTCAATTACTCTTCTCACGACGAACACTTGGTCGATGGTCGATCTTCCAGGTCGAAAACCGGCTTGCTCATCTCTGGTCGTTCTTTCACGATGTTTGATAAGTCGCTCGAGAATGATACGTTCTAAAACCTTGTACATGACACGAAGTAGAGAGATTCCTCTGTAGTTCTTAGGATCCGTGACGGATAGCTTCTTGTGAAGAGGTACGATGATCGCATGTCTCCAAGAATCGTGTATCCTTTCGCTCATCCATATGGCACGGATGGTGTTGGTCATTTCACGAATCCCAGACGGAGGAAGAGCTTTCAGCATTTCAGCAGTGATGTTGTCATCTCCACCTGCCTTTCCACTCTTCATTTTCCGGACACAATCCAAAACTTCAGACTCAGTCGGCGGTTCCTCACTGACATCGTAATGTGCTCTCTGAAAATGCGGGAGCTCAGGTACTGATGGCGCTGGACGATTCAGTAGTGAACTGAAGTAATCCTTCCATATAGGCAGCGTCGCATCACCAACTGCAACTCCATTGGTAGTGTTCAAGACAGGAGAACATCTCTTCATCTTCCCGATATACTGTCGCAGCAATGTGTAGGCTTTCCTCGGATTCTTCTCCTCCCAAGCCTTCTCGAACTCCTTAGCTCTACACGTCCACTCTCGTTCGCGGTCACTTTGAAGCTGCCGACGCAACTTCCTCCTCAGACGCTTCTCCTCCACGAAGTTTTCTGCAGTTCGGAGAGCACATACTCTGTTGTAGGTAGATGTTGTTTCTTCTGAGACGTAGGCGAACTTCTTCTTAGGCTGTACAACCGGGAGTGCCTCTTTCGAAGCGTCCTGGATGCACTTCACAAAAGAATCCGCGTCGCAAAGTTTCTTCTTAGTCCGTACTCCGATGTGAATAGAAACGCGTTGTCGAAAATTCCTTCTGCACTCTTCATCTCTGAGACTTGTCATGTCAATCCTCTGGAGAGGCTGAGCCCCTCGCTTCCTCTTATGAATCCTCGCAGTGAAGTTCAACAGAACAGGACGGTGATCCGAATCGAATGCGACATCCCACACAGCTCTAGATCTTCGAATGTCCGATACTGGAACATTCCTCGTCAGGACATAGTCAAGCTGTAGTTTCAAAGTTGTCATCTTCCGCTTCCGCTGCTCTTCTGGAGATGGCTGGGTTGGTCCCTGCCACGTAAGCTGATGGCGGCGATGATTCCTCTTGAATGTCGATGCAATAATCAGACCACTGCGTTCACAAAAGTCGACAAGGCGGTAGCCATTGTCCGATGTTTGCTCCACTGGGTAGAACCATTTACCGAGTACTTCGGATTCCTGATCAAGTGCCATCTTCGCATTTGCGTCAATCCCCACGGCAACAGTATGTTGACAAGGTATCCTGGCCAGCAACGTATTGAGTTCCTCATAAAACGCATCCTTCGAATTGTCTTCGGCGGTTTCAGTGGGCGCATGAGCACTCAATATCCACAGATTGAATCCTCTGTGATCCCGCAGTCGTACGAATGCATTCCGGCACGACGTTGAGCCGAACTCCTTGACCATACCATTGAAATCCTTCCTTACAGCTATTGCACAGCCTCCCACTCTCGTATCGTCAGCGTTACCGCAGTAGATGGTGTACTCTCCGACGCTGATGACGGGTCTATCCTTGAGGCGGGTTTCCTGCAAAGCAGCAAGCGGTGCATGGAAATAGCTCAGAAGTCTGGATAGCGCAGTTTTTTGGATATCACTCGACAGCGATCGACAGTTCAGGGTGGCGAAACTGTGGCTTGTGACCAAAGACTCCATGAACTCCCTAGGTACGGATCCTAAGGTGTTATGGACCAGAGGCCTTGGTGTGCCGGACGGCGACACCTGTATGCAATGTGCGGGATACTTTCGCGATATAGTTGTGCACGCTATATCGCTCGAACGTTCCCTGTGTACACTCAAACGTCTGCTGGGTTCAGTAGAAGCAGGGGCACCAACGAGCAGGTACCAACAGACTTGTATACACACCCCCAAAATTGAGGGTCAAAAAGACAAAAACACGTAAACATGTTATTATAAACCATCCGACGTTTACTTATTCGTAAAAATGAACTAGTGAAATAAACACCGTTACTGATAGGCTTTTGCTCAGGATTTGACGGGGCAACGCTTCAATCAATACGGCGGGATCTCGGAAGTACTTTTTGGAACGCCGCACGGTGTGACTCAGAAGTGCGCCACAGAACGCCGTAGATAGTGTGCGGGACCCCAGCAGGAGTGCGAAAAACGCCGTAGAACGTGTGTGGGGCCAAAGTAGGAGTGCGCCGGACGCCGCAGAAAGTGTGCGGGACCCAAATGGGCGTGCGCAGAACGCCGTAGAAAGTGCGCGGGACCCAAATGAGAGTGCGCCGGACGCCGTAGAAGGTGTGCGGTGACAAAGTGAAAGTGCGCAAGACGCCGTAGAAAGTGTGCGGGACCCAAATAGAAGCACGCCCATGCCGATCATTTTTTTCCACAGGGCTACCGTAACCATTCTTGAGCAAAACATGATAACGAACGATAACACACGCTCATAACATGCGGGGTATAAAAGGGCAGAGGAGCGGTATGCATTCATTCACACACCGTTCTCTTCGAAGTGGCTGAGGAGGTCGAAATTGTGCAAACACGTTTGTTGGCTTTCACGATGTGCTCATATCCAAGCTGACACTCAGAAAATTTTTGAAGGAAGGTTACGGTAGCCCTGCGGGAAAAATGATCTGCATGAGCGTGCTTGTGACCCAAATGGGTGTACGCAGAACGCCGTAGAAAGTGTGTGGGACCCAAATGAGAGTGCGTTGGACACCGTAGAAAGTGCCGGACCCAAATGGGTGTGCGCAAAACACCGTAGTAAGTGTGCAGGACATCAGTGGGAGCGTGCAAGATGTAACAGAATGTGCGCAGGACATTAGTGGGAGTGTGCAGGATGTCATAGAAAGTGTGCAGGACATCAGTGGAAGGGTGCAGGACATTAGTGGGAGTGTGCAGGATGTCATAGAAAGTGTGCAGGACATCAGTGGAAGGGTGCAGGACATTAGTGGGAGTGTGCAGGACATCATAGAAAGTGTACAAGACATCAGAGGAAGTGTGCAGGACATCAGTGGGCGTGTGCAGGACGTTAAAGGCAGTGGTCGCGATCAAATATGCTTGTCGTCTTTTTCCCTCTAAACCCTTTTCTGGGTCTCGAGTAGTAGGACCTAAAAGAAAAAACCCCGAAAAAACCACTGTTTTGGGCCAAATTTGAAGCCTGAACTTTCTTGTCTTTTGATGGTGGACGAGCCCACTCCACATCATCGGCATCGATGACCTCTTATATCAGGAACATCAACTGGCTTGAAATTGAATTTCAATCAATGAACCTTCGGATTTATGTACACATCTAGTCAAAAACATTGACTGGAGTGCTTTCTTACATTGCTCAACGGTTTTTATTGTGTAAATTTGCATTTATTTCTCCCTCTGATTGTCGATGATTTTTGACCTCTCGGCATGAGACTGCGATTTTTTTCGCCGGCGCTGTGCACGTGTGCACGAACTAGCAACTTTGGGCCTTAGAAACTCTAATTCTAAGCCGTTTTTCACCGCGCTACCTTCATAGTTTTTCAGCTGTTTTTAATCGAAGCTGATTTTTGTAGTTTTTTCGTTAACGTTTTTCATCGTGACCACTGCCTTTAAAGAAAGTAAGCAGGCCATCAGTTGGAGTGCGCAGGACGTCATAGAAGGGGGGGGGGCAGGAAATCAGTGGGTTTACTTTCATCTAACACCACCAGGCATAAATCATGTTAGAAAGGAAACCTTGAGGAAAAATAAATGCAATTCCTGAAAGTTTAGGTTCCTGGCAAAAGTAAAGATTTGGCATGGCCATAGAAATATACTCAGTTAAAAAGGGAAGATAAAGAAAAATAAAAAAAAGGTTTTGAAATATTCCTGAGAACGATTTGGCGTAGAATAATTTGTTTTTCGGGAAATGAAGTGAAATACTCATACACTGGAGGGCTAGCGCAGCTCTTCAGGGGGCAACCCTCCGGGCACCGGCGCTTGCCCCCAATCGGGGCTACCGCCGGAGTGACAATTTGGCTTGATCGGAGCCCCCCCGTCACTGCCCTGAAGCCCCTGTCACTGCCCTGAAGCCCCCTGTGACTGCCTTGAAGTCCCCCGTCACTGCCCCGGAGCCATGACGTCACGGCTCCGGAGCAGTGACGTCACGACACCGGAGCAGTGACGTCACCCTCCCCCCCCGGAAAGCGTCTCCGCTTTCCTCCAAAAATATCCCTTTCTGACAGTGACTCGAAGTCGCCGTCCAGGGCCGGCCCTGTTGGGCCGAATGCGACTCTCCATGAGGTGAGGCGCCTTTTATACTGGTCGAGCACGTGATAGATCACGGGAGAAATCACGTCAAATCGGAACAAAACTCGACGTGAATGACTATGCGTGCGTTTGGCCTACTACGCCTTCTCTGGCCTCTATTGTCGTAAACTACCTTCTACGACTTCTTCCCATCTATTCCCTCTCTTCCTCTCGGGGGGGGGGCAAGCGCCGGAGGAGAGCAGGGGCCTCCCCTGAAGCCCCCCTCGGGGTAGGCCTGCGCTGTCGCTCCCCCAAGTCGAAAACGGACTCTATTGTCCGGCGCTTGCCCCCCCGCAGAGTCTGAGTAGTTGAAAGTATGATTTGGCAGTCGAGTTTGAACCAACTATTGATAAGAGTTGCGCAAAACGAGAGATCGCCTTGTCTATGCTTATCCGTAGAACATATCAAAGCGAAATCACGCGTGAAATGGGAAGCATCAAAACTTTTTCGGGAGCTGTAATGCGGCGGTCTTCACGTATTAGGTGAAGTAAAATCAACACGCGTGATTTTGCTTCGATATGTTCTACGGATAAGCACAGACAAGGCGATCTCTCGTTTTGCACAACTCTCATCAATAGTTGGTTCAAACTCGACTGCCAAATCGCACTTTCAACTATTTCACTTCATTTCCCGAAAAACAAATTATTCTTCGCCAAATCGTTCTCAGGAATATTTCAAAACTTTTTTTCATTTTTCTTTATCTTCCCTTTTTAACTGAGTATATTTCTATGGCCATGCCAAATCTTTACTTTTGCCAGGAACCTAAACTTTCAGGAATCACACTATGAAAACATTGAATCAAGAACCGCTTGCGCTGAAACAAACACTAAGGAACTGCTGCTAATTTCAGAGAAAAATTGCTGTTGCCTGCTTACGCGAGATTGCGTAGGCACGCGATTGCGCGTCATCGCCCAGCCTTCGCACAGTGTCCACACCCAAACACCTACGCGAGTTTCGCGTCGCCTTGACATATACCATCGCGTTGCTCCGGAAAACTCTGTACGCCATCTGAAACACTCCGCGCTGGACGCTCGCTCTCGTTCTTGGGTCCTCGTATGGGTCTCCACGCTCGCCGTTCATTTTCGCACACGCGCGCGGCGCGATGCATGCCGCCCCTGGATGGGCGACAAGCCCGTCGCGCACGCCCCGCGCGGTGAAAAATTTTATATACCACCGCGCGCTTGCTGCCAGGACTATGGCCGGGATCATACTTCCAACGATTAGCGACGCGACGCAATGTTTACCATCCATATCGACCGAAAATCGATATGCCTGATGTGCACTGTCGCTGTCGCTGGTCGCAGGAACTATGATCCCGACCTATGAAAGATGTTCAAGCAGCGTGTCGCCGCACTTCTGACCCAGACTAAGGGCGCCTGAGTGATATACATCCAAATAAGTAGAAGATTCGAGTATTTGAGTATTCGATTCAACCAGCCACTGCCTTTAAGTGGTTACAATCGAAAAACTTATTCATCAGAAGTTTTTCAATAGTGACTATTCGCATAATTCTTTCTTCCGAGGTGTTCTGAAAACGCGATAATTGAATTATTGTCTCATTTAAAACCTAACGACGATTGCTCATGTTCATTAATCAGAGGCAGGGTTTGCGATAAAAACGATGGTTGTGCTATCCTCATAAGAAAGTAGATCTGACCATCACGAATGTGAAAAAAAGTGGAAAGTTGTAGAAAAAGCGCTCAGGAACAAGTTATTGCTTTGTCCGTTAACCTTCAAGTATCGAGATTTCTATAGATGGCTGTTTTGTCAACGTTTATTTTGCTTCTAAAATAATTTCTGAGCACTTCCGTAGACTACTGACTATTTTAAGAGCAAAATAAAAAGCGGATGAGCATGCACAAATGAAAATCTCGTTAATTAGGGGGCAATTAATTAGTTAACGTTTTTGAGTACTTTGAGAGGTCATATCTTTAGAAAGCGGGGACCAGTTAAGATGAAAAGTTGCACACATATAGTGGAGTCCACCAAGAGTGTCTCATTTACTTATCAATGAGAAGCGGTCGATTGGAGATCAATGAACATGAAACTCGTTGCAGCACAACCGCTCTCGCTCAATCGGTATCGAGCGTGCTGGTATGGGATTCATGCACATTGATCCCCAGCCGACCGCTTCTTATTGGTAAGTAAATGAGACACTGTTGGTGGACTCCACTATATGTAATTTCTTGCAGCACATATCGATCGGTGACAGTATGAATAGGTGATCTCATTGTAGGGCATCCGCGCGGGAAGAGATCAGAGCCAAATCCTGGTGCGCGCTCCGCGCGCACCACAATAAGCATGCATTAATGCACAACAATGCACATTAATGCACATTAAAGTACAACAATAATCATTTTCGGCATTCCCGTGGCCGATTACCTCTAGTCACAAATTTTCAAGCAATTTGGTCCACGCCCTCCAGAAAAAATGGAATTCGACGGACGGATGTGGTGGCTGCGACCGTGATGGAGGCGGAAGCTGTGGTCGAGAACGTTTTTGCGTACTTTGAGAGGTCATAACTTTAGAAAGCGGGGACCAGTTGGGATGAAAAGTTGCACACATGTGCAATTTCTTGCAGCGCATCGAATGGTGTACAGCTCATACCTCTGGTGACGGTATGAATAGGTGATCTCATTGTGGGGCATCCGCGCGGGAAGAGATCAAAGCCAAATCCTGATACTACAATAAGCATGCATTAATGAAAATCTCGTTAATTAGGGGGCCGGCCGACACCGGTAATTAGCCGTCACACCTTGTTGTTGAGCGTTTTTACCGCAAATTTCCGGTTTTTTTTCACTTATACTTTGGTGATGACGAAATCTACACTCTCATGAAGAGAGCTCAAAAACCGTTTTTATCGCGAATCCTGCTTTTAACTACAGCATCAATACTAGACCTAATGAGAAATGTGGAGAGTTTCTCCACTATGATCTTCATTAAGTCTCTCAATGGATCTAAATCATGCGTGAGTCTTTCAGAAATTTTCGAACAAATGAATAAGTCCAAAAATATGTCATATACTCGATTTAATCGTATTACGTGTGAACATTTGCACAAATATTCGAGCAATTATTCCATTTCGAATTTGAAATGGTTTTGAAGTAAAATACATGTAAAAATGGACACTTTCTCCCGAAGGGCAATGTAAGCTGAATTGAGACAAATATTCGAACAAACGGAAATTTAAACTGACCGAAGACAAAAGTATTTTCGAATTATCGAAGGAATGGAACACTCGAGAGGCGATAAAGATGACACTTCCGTTAAGTCGAGATGCAAAACAGGAAAAAAAATCACGACAGAATCGAATATTCAAAAAAGGATGTTTCAGGATTTCAAATAAACCTAGTGTTTGAAAAAATAGGCATATAAAATCCCAAGAGTCAATAAAATATAAGAATACCTCAAAAATTCCTAGAACACTATTTGAGTATTAATTCCATTCGATACCAGGACTGTTTGCACGTTATTGGACAAAAACAGGTGTGCTTTACGAGAGACAAAAAAATAAAAGCAGGTTCTTCAATTGCGCAACCGGCTGAATAATTCGCCAAGCATCCGGGGTCGTATTCGCCAATAACCCGCCGGGTACCCGCCGGGTAGTCGAAGGGTAAATGAGGTGAAATTTCAGTACAAAACGCGCGCTCCACGGCCACCTCTCGCCTCCTTGGCTTCCTCGCGACCGCCGGAATTTTTCGAATCGCATAGCTGAAGAATGACCGCTTTGCGATGGAATCTTTATCTTTTGCAGTGATATCGATACGTAACACAGTTTGCATTTCCATCTTACATGGTGTAAGATGGGCTGATCTGCTCCTCTGCCGCGCGCGGTATCATCCCTTCCGCTTCCCTTCGACTACCCTCGGCGGGTTGTTGGCGAATACGACCCCCGGAGAATCGTGCAATCAATGATCACCGGCGATAGGATGAGCTGCCTTATCAGCCTGCCGTGAACCTGATATCGACAGGTCGATAGCAGGTCAATAACAGGTCCATGTTTTTCTCCCGAAAGAACCTGTGAGTGCCCGGTCACTCGAGAAAGGGGCGGACCAACCTGCTGTCGACATTTGAGTTTGCCTGAGCAGGTGTTAATTTGCTGTGAAGCAGAAGCAAAGCGAGCGGTTGAAAATCAATGTACATGAAAGTCATAAAAAATTACGACGGCCGATTGACCGAATGAGATCCTATCTCCAACAGACCGCTTTACTTCTGAGCCGGCATACACCATTGAGTGTGCACGTGCGCTTCAGCCAAAAAACGCGCACATACGGTGGGCGTGGCTTAAAGGCAGTGTTCACGATAATCTTCAATTTTGAGATTATTCGCAAAATCGATTGTTTGGCTACCGGGTAGAACTAAAATGACGGAGATACTGAGAAAAACGGACCAGAAGGGCACGAAATAATTTACTCTCACCCCGCCACTTTACGCTCACAGGAACTGTTCGTTGTGACAATGAAATATTTCTCTGGACCCGTCCTTTGCCATTTTATGCTTTCTATTGCTCCGTCCCTTCCTTCAGACCCTAACTAATACTGTTCTGCATAAAATATTTTTCCTTTTTCAACTGACCCCATTTTTCACCGGTCACATCCATTGGGAACATGTTCATCCAATCGGACAACTAGTCCAGGCCAGAGAATAATGTCACTGAAATACGACGTTTTAATTCAATTCTCGTCGTTTCTTCGTAATTTGGGTAACACTTGGAGG